>OY720452.1:52246041-52583541 GCA_963082715.1 Harpalus rubripes
TATATGGGGTGTTCTATTTGAAAATATAAAGTTATATACCATTGCTTGAAAATGGAATATCCTTAGGAAAACCTATACTGTAGATTTGTAGATATTTTAATTTAAAATAAACTTCGTTTGAAACTTTTACCATAATATGTATAATCGAATTATTATAAAAGAACAGACTGATTATAGTAGTACAGTGACAAACATTTGGACGAACTATATCAGGAAGCTATTGTAGAAGGCCGAAAACAAGGACAAACGCATAAGATGTTTGCACAGTTGTTTATCTGCTCCAAATGCACGGTAACCTCTCGACGGTAATTAAATATCTAAAATATTTAAACCTCCAAGAAGATTACGTTAAAAAGATGAGAAAGGCGACCGACCGCAATGTACTACTCGTCGATCACGTCATCTGCAACCAGTTAATCCAACGATACGGTCCGTTTGGCGAATAAGCACGGTCGCAAATCAGTGCAGTCGTGTTAATTCACTACATATATGGATCGTACGCCGTCGCCTTAGCCTATAGGCGACGAATCCCTTTTACACCGTCACTAACAAAGAACATGAAATTAGTTTCATCGATACAGTTGACGTTAGATCATTGCTGAGGTGTCCAGTTCCAGTTCTTATAGCGGGTGATCATCTTAGAGCCACCTGTATAATTACTGATTTTACAATGAAACAATTCGTGATATATTTGAAAACACGATGCCCTAAGATCTGTAATGGGATGCCTTTGTGGATACCATTTTATGTCTGTGGCGTCAATCGCCACATTAGAGAACCAAATGCATTTTATTTTGTTCATAGTTTTTAATAAATAAGTAAATATATCATCACGGCATATTACCCATTGCTGGGTGTGCCAATCTGCTTTGTGGATACCATTTTATGTCTGTGGCGTCAATCGCCACAATAGAGAAACAAATGCATTTTATTTTGTTCATAGTTTTTAATAAATAAATAAATAAACATATCATCACGGCATATTACCCATTGCTGGGTGTGCCAATCTGCTTGTACGCAGATATCGGTAATGGTGATGACATATTTGTACCGTGCGGGCGTTTACCAGATGACACCTCACGGGCACTCAATGCTGGCGTGGAGAGTGCGCCACAGGGGTCAATTTTGTGCCATTTAAAATTCAAAATATTTAGCGTCGGTCGGGATCGAACCCGGTTTCCCAGATTCTCGACCAGACATTCAGGCATGCGGCCACTAGACCCCATATAGATAGTTTTTAATTTTGGTTATTTGACATTGTAATTATTTTGATATATTGTTACCATATTGTGACGTTGGTATATACGTATTGTATAATGAATAAATCATTAATTTTCTTTATACATCTTGTAATTATTATTCAGTGTGTAAATATTTATAGGGAAAAATGTGTAATAAAATATAAATACTACAATTTATTGTAACCTGAAAATATTATGAATACTTTAAATGTTTTCACAATTGCTTAACAAACATGAGAAAGCAAAACTGGAAAATAATTTCGCTACATAGATATTTTGTTAAAATATGAAAATTAATACTTTCGGTAATAATAGTTCTAAAATTGACTAAAGATTATAATTATAGTCATTCGAGGCTTTAAGAATATTTTGGTGACATGATGACCTACTACGATGAAAGACAGACTTATTAAAAATGTAACAGTAGAAATGTATTAGTTTTGTATTGATTCAATTACTGCCATCATGCCAACAAACAATACTGTTTCTGACAAATAATGACCGCACCAGTACAATGTAGCAATAGATTTGTATTAGTTTTGTATTCATTTAATTACGCTCCCATCAAAATTGTACATAGCTGATGATGGCTGCATTGTTGCAGGCGAAATGTTCTACAACACGTTGTGCGCTTCGTGGATTGCGGATGACCCACACATTTTCATTAGTGAAATGAGCGCATTATATATTCCTACATAGAACTAGCACTAATTGTTTTTGGTTAATTGAATAGATATTTTCGATTTTATTTGGCAATTTTTAATCATTTTTTGTAGGGAAAAGTAGGTAAGTTCAACAGGTACATACTTTTTTTTGTTGTTTATAGGTAACTACATCCTGTACTTTTATATAAATTTATATTTTATTTGTTAATAATGTCATAATTTAAAGACCTCCAAAACAATAATTGTTTTTGGTTAATTGAATAGATATTTCTTATTTTGGCAGGCAATTTTTATTCATTTTTATTTTGGTTAAAGTAGATTCAACAACTACATACACCTACTCTTTGTTGTTGTTTATAGGTAATTACATTTTTTATTTTTCTGTAAATGTATATATTATTTGTTAATAATGTCAGAATTTTATGCAGTAGATATTATCAAATATGCTTGTGCGCTCGTACATTCATCAAAGATAAGTAAATGCTAAAAAATATAGCTTATTACTAATTTCTGTATCGGCATCATTTGGTAATGACGATATATTTGTACCGTTAAGAGATTTTACCAAGTATCACCTCACGCGTACTCAAAACTGTCGTGGAGAATGCGTCAAATGAATCACTGATCAATTTTATGGTTTTTGAAAAGTGGAACTTGAGCCGTCAGAATTATAAAACGGACTCAATCTTGAGACCCAATATTCTATATAAAAAAGTTATAATAGAAATTAAAAGAAACAAATGGATATACCTAACCTATTTATTATTATGAATAAATCTATTATTCTGCTTACCGAATTTGCACAAAAACATTTTAAAGACGGAACTTCACTAGTTACTATTAGCTGACACTTTGAGTTTAAATATATATATATATATATATATATATATATATATATATATATATATATATTTCACTCAAACTCCTGTATATTTTCAAGTAAGAAAGAATGAAAGAAGGAAAAAAAGATAAAAATTCACGAAAATGAAAAAAAAAATGATTTCTGTATCTCCACTACCGCAAGGATACAGCTCTGATAACCAAGTGAAATGTGAATTCCAAAATTATGTGATCTCTGATGTGTGGCGTATTCCAGCTATCATTCCCAGCTTCAGTCATTTCTAAAAACATCAGAAATACGACATATTTTATAGTGTCCACTTCTGGTGTCTACTTTTATGTGTTAACTACTAAAAATTTGATAACTGAAAAATTTCAACTTTTATTGTAGAAGAAGACGTACTTGGAACATTTTTATAATAAAGTTCTAAAAAATATAACCCATATGCTATGTGTTTAATTTTTAATAATTCTAACGTAACTCTCATGCAAACTCATTTATAAAATATCAAAATGATACCGTGTTCCTCCTAAAGAATGAAGCATTGAGCAATATAAAGCTTAAATTTTTGCATCGGTGATTTGTTATACACAAAATTTGACAAATTATAGTAGTTAATACAGTCCGAGCCACAAGATAATTTATAAAATCTTTGTAAACAAAATCTAGAAACTTGAGTTTTTATATAGGGAGTTTCCTCGAACGTTTACAAATTCGAGATGCCTTGTAGGGCTTGAAATCCTTTTCCACCTAATTATGAATATTTGTGGAATTCTTCATGTGTTATATGCGGAGCACGCGTTCTTGCTTGAGTGAAATACCCGCTGTCCGGACCTCGCGTCGGCACGCGAAGTAGTTTGCATCGCTATTTGTTCGATGTCATCAGTCAGTCAGACCGACGTGGTTCTCTGCTGTGCGAACGGATTCTGCAGACCAAGAAATTGCCTTCGTTTCGTGACAAATCCTTTCATATCTGTCGCCGCGACACGCTCTGAAAAGGGTTGTTGAAAAAAAATCTTTAAGACCCAGCCTACAGCATATAACAAGAAATGCATATGGGCATGAATCTCGTATGTACAGGCAAAATATGTTATATGAAAAAACTTAGAGCTTGCGTGAATTTACTGAGTGATTCTGAATTCACTCGACGACGATTTTTTTTTATCGTACCAAAGTGTTCCAACTCTCTTTAACTCTATAAATGCCCGTATGGGAAACTCCCTTATACTACAAGTAGATATACCCCGGACAAAAAAAGACGTATAACGGAGTAGATATTTGACCATATTTTTAAAATCCATTTAACTTTAGAGTTTATATATATATATATATATATATATATATATATATATATATATATATATATATATATATATATATATATAATGTAATCATATACGTTGGATAAAAAATAAAAGGGCATGTAGTACTGACCAAAATGAGTAAAAAAGGCTTAATCAACATGGGTCCGATCTTCCGAGAAAGAGGCCATTTACCATTAGAATCGAAGAAAATTGACAAAGATGTGATTCAATAAGATTTTGTTTGTCAGTAAATGGACTATAAAAAAAATTATATGAAACATTTTTCGCAATTTCTAATAGTAACGAAATTATTTGAAAATCAAATATTGGCCAAGGTTGCCACAATATTTATCTTAGTACAATTATTTGATTTTTTTGAAAAAAGCACATTTCAGTTGACCTCTGAAAGGTAAACAAAAAGTCTTATTTAGTCGAAGTCGTAACTCTTATAGTTTTCGAGATGGCAGAAGTAAACCCCGTAAGAACTCATTTTTCACTGCCTTATATCTCGGGAACTATTAAAGATCGGAGCCATGTTGATTAAGACTTTTTTACTTATTTTGCTCAGTACTATATGCCGTTTCATTGTTTTCCCGAAGTATGATTTCATCCTGTATAAAATTAGAGAAAAACGATATTAAAGCCCTTATAATATATGACGTTAGCAAAAGCGATGGCAGGAATACGAAGTCATTCACATAATTCCACCCACTGCTTAATATGACTTGCATTATTGTAATAAAAGATTATATTTTAAAAATATTACATGGCAAACACGGAAGAAGAACAAATTTTGGAATTTTAAGAGGGAAAAATGAATGTCACACAATGTGCTTTTTCAATACACGAATTGTAAAGTATGAAAACTTATTTTGTAGTAGTCAAAACTCAGACTGGACATTATTGTTCTCATAGATGAGTCCAGTTTCAAAATATGTGGGATCTAAATAGAATTTTACCAGTTTGACTACTGAATCTACTAATCAAAAATTCTTAGACCATCATTCTTTTAGCTCCTGCATTACGACTGTTCCTTTTTTTGCTTTCTTTAAATATATCATTTGAAAGCCTCACCTTCAAAATCTATAAGCCCATCATCTCATTTTGCTAGAAAATGGACATTCATCCTTTTTTCCCTGGCTCTTCAGATATTAAGTAGTGGAGGTTCACGAGGGGCTGAAGAGAGAGGCACAGGACAGACTGGTATGGAGGCACCATTTCCGCTGAGACTTGAAGATATAATTCACAATGATTATGATAATTTGAATAATATACGGGGTTTGTTTTTCGCGTATAATTCGTTTTTGTTCTCACCTATCTGTTAATGCAGGCAGTAATAAAATTTTTCTGTAAATAATATCCAATCTTTGTGTTCCCGATCAATCGTTTAATATATTAATTCATATTCATTTAATATCTGGCGAAGGGTTCATGGTCGTCCGGAAATTTTATTACCACTAATATTTGCCACCCTAGAACAGTTGATGATATGTAATTTAAAAGTATTTGTGATTGTGCTGGACAATATTAAAAGCTACGATGATAAACCGTCCATCTTCATTTAATGCCTAGAGTGCCAAGCCCTAGAGTATACTTTTCGGTAGTATGTTTTTAACTCATATCCTAATCTTATACTTTGCATACATAGTAGTTCACATATCAACGAAAAAACTATAAATAAACAGAAATATCTTCTGTCACAAGTCGATAAAAATATTTCAGGTTCTTTGCCCATATGAAATCGTACTTAACGCCAATCGAAGAATACAGATATTTACTCATTTCTAATAAAAATGTCCAGAACCAATCAACATTTTGTGATGGTACTCAGAAACACTGTCATAGATCTTTATGCTAATTCAAAATTGATTTTTGATAAAATAGTATACACACCTATCGTGAATGCTTATTCTAGACTTGAGCTCATTTCTGATTTCGGTATACCTCGGTTATGTAACCGAGATGGGATAAAGTTCTTGAATCCCACCGCTGTTACTGATAACATGTAACATGTACGATGGGGTTTTTATAATCTCACCTCCCAAACTTTATTTAGATCAAGGACAACGATATCGCAGCCACCACTATCCGTATTTTCAGTCACCGAATAGGACATGCAAAAAGAGTTAAACGAACGCGATCTGTTCATCAACAGAATTTTGGTAGTATGGTAGTGTCACAATATTACTAAAATGATATCCACGCGTTGTAGAAGAAATAAACACATATTTCCAACAATCCCAAAATGATATAAAAAAGATATTGAGTAACTATCAAGTATGTTTGTTTAGTCATTAAGTCTACAAGAAGTAAGCGAGTAAAGACACAACAAGAAAGAGATAGGGTTTTGACTCACTCTCTAATAGAAGAAAACAATGAATCTAAAACACTTACCATCTGACTGAAAACTCGAGACAGTTCCTAGTTTCTTATAAAAACTGTCACTGAAACATTTGATAAACGACAAACTCTTCTGATTCTTAAAAAAACACAGTTCTGCTCAAGTCATAATCTTGCGACTTTTTGTAACATCTAACTGTTCGAAACATAACTTTACCCGCTATCCCATAAATACTTTAACCTATGAAAACCGAAATACTATAGTTTTAACTGAAAATTTTCAGGACGGCCTATTACAGTTATCTAATATCTAACTTAGCACTTAGTTGTGATTAAACATTTTCGGGCTCAGTAATAATTCATTATATATTTTTAGACGTATATAATTATCTTTATATTTAATTTCATTAATTAGTGTTTAAATTTCAATGTACCCTTTTTATAAGAGCTATGGGTTATGTAGGTTAGAGTTTCCTATTTTGCCTTGACTAATTTTAAAGAAATTATTTAGGAAATTTATATCATTAATTACTGAGAGTAGATAACAAACTACAACACCGGAGAAAATTAATTCCCTGACTGCAAAATTAATTCTAAGTGCTAAAAATCACGCAATATCTTTAAATCCGGTCAAATCTTAATCCTGGCTTTGTTCTTTTACTCGATGCATCTTGATAAAAATAATAAACCCTTTACCGTAACTAGACATGCCTCGACGTATTAAATATGCATTAAATTCGTGCTCGAAAATTATAACGTATGTTTTTTGTTGGAGGGAAAATCGATACCGGAGTTTTTCTCTCGAATATCATGGGTGGAAATGTGTAATTTCTGATTTAATTCTCGTGTTTACACAACAGTTCAATTACCTATAGCAAGAAGTTGAATAGCAGGAGGAAACTATGAATCATTTGGTCGTGACAACAAACAACGTTTAATTAAACTTTGTGCACCCGGCTGAATTTTACACTTTAACACAACTATTAACAAAACTAATCATTACGAGCTAGTTATGAAATATGAATTAGATGGAAATCCATTAAAATTAGCTCAAATATTTCCAATAGTTTTCACAACTAAAGTTGGAAATAAATTCGAATTCATTTTCATTAAATTCTAGTAAGACTAATATTTTATTAATGTTTATAGCTAGTTGAAAGCAGCAGCCTTATCAACATGAATTTGTATATTAATATGTGTCAGTGTCAGATATATGAACACATGTGTTATGTGTATGGCGAAGGTTTACCAACATTTTAACATCCACCAAGCACAAGCCAATTACAATAAAATCGAAAAGGGGCACAAACACATAAATAATATCAACAAGGTTTATTAAACTTAAATTCTCTCTTTATGTCACTGATCATTGCTGAAATTATTTATTATTGCAAATATATTTACCATAATTTAGGGAAAGTAATAATTTTGTCAGTGAAGGTAAAACGTAGGACATATTATAGTAGCAAAGAGTATGGGCATATATTTTGGAAAATTTAGCATCGTCCTGTGCAAGAACTAGACTTTTTTCGTCAATACAAGCTATACAGCCGAGCTATGTCTACCAATACATTGCAATAACAGGGCATGTCCAATGTGCATGGTCATGTTCACTTTTTACATTTATATTTTTTTTGTATAAATAGTTTATAATAGTTTGCTTTAATAAATATTCTATTTAATGTATGTTTGCTAATGGAAAATAGACAGTAGGTAAAACTGTACCTGTCAGATTTTTAAAAAAATTTCAAATAATTTAAAATGTTAAATTCTATGATTACTAGCTGTACCCGTTGCAAATATTTGTAACAAACAATATTATGAGTCAATGATATTAAATTATAAATTTTGTTATTCAATATTTGGTAATCATCTACACTGCTTTTTTAACCACCGCTGTTTTATTGGACAGAGGGAAAACTCTGGTTGATTATTTGACACAAAATTTTGTTAAAGTTGTCAAATACATATAAATATGAACTGGATATTTCGATACTGTGTTAAAAATGCTAAGTTATGAAGAAGCGGAAACACCGGAGGGAAAGGGACAGAGTACGGAGAAGAGGAATTGAGCATCAGTCCATATTTATTTGACGACGACGATAATAATAAATAAATCATTTAACCCTCAAACAAAGTTGCAATCATTGTGACTGATTGTATTTCATTTTATAAACTTTATTATTCATTGTCACCAACAAAAATTATTATTGTTGTAAACAATGCATTGCATTTGTATTTTCAAGTTCAATTATACCAAGTAATAATGAAAGATTTTTGTACACAACAATTTTATTCATTATTGTAATCTATGAAAGAACAATATGATTTTAATTTTAAATTTAACATCTTTATTCGTTTCATCAATATGTTTCTTCCAACAGATCGTTACATACTTATCTAAATAATGTTTGAAAGCGGGAAAATAGCAAAAATCCAACTGGTTGCTTATAATATACTCTAGTGTTTAATGATTTCATTATTTTGCAGTAAATTTACACCTGTCTCTTGTCCAGTTTTAAACCTGTAATCAAGGCTTGTAATCATACCTATTGAAGGGATATAAAATAAACTTTAGGTTAAAAAATTATTGTAATGTAAATAATTAATACAAAATATCTCTAATTAATTTTGCTCAATATTATTAAATTATTTACCATAAGTGAATTAATGAATTAACTATAATTTTTATAATTGTTGAGGGGATAAATTCCTTGTTAGGATTTAATTGAAAGTTGACTTATTTATCTGTCATTTTAAGGTTAACTTTATGATTAAAGGTTTAAATGTTTTAACTTGTAATTAAAATTAAATTAAAAGGTATCTACCAGTTAATAAACCACCTTTAAATAACACAAAATATTATTTTTGCAGCATATTTTACTTTTTACATTAATTTAATCTACTCTCTACTCCATGCTCATTCACAACTTGTCAATAGGTGCTGCCACCTCTTGCTTAATTCACGGTACTTCAGTGAAAACTTTAAGGCCTTATTTAAAATAGATGGAATCGAAAATCGTAATATTTTATAATTTGGTGCACATCTACATGGTCACAGCTTTCATTTAAAAATAGAATCATCAAAATCGGTTCGCTGGAAGTCCATAACTAAGGCCCAAAAGAAAATCCTTATTTTTTGTGTATATAGATAATTCGATAGCTAAATAGACCATCTGCCACATGATCAATTCACAGATTAGTGTATTTCTTTCGTATACAGATAAAGCGTTTTTTTTTCATTACCTGCGAAATTATAAAAAGCGGGCAGTTCAGTTTTTGTGTTTTTGCATTGGTCCCTTAATAGGCTATTATACGATATTTTTTTATATTTTTTGCATAAAAATATAAGATCGTATTTGAAACTCCGAGTTAAAAAATCCTCCAAATAAGTGAGATATTAATATTTTAAGTGCAAAAAAATGGGTCCCAGGGGTCACCACTATTTTTGCACTGTAAATAGTTGATAATACTACAAGAATTCATTATAAGGTATCAGATTATGAAATTAAATAATTTTACGTAAATTAGAGCGAAATTAATTTGTGATAGCACACTGGTCCCGCTCGACCTTCAGCTTTTAAAATTGTCCAATACGGCCATGTGAGACTATTTCATGACTAAATATGTTGATATTGTCCAATACGGCCGTGTGAGGCCAACGTTACACCCTACCATTTCACGTCGGAACCATATTTATAACTCCAATAGTAATATTTGCCTGAATGTATTTTATATATTAAATAATTTTTAAAAAAATAGGAACATATATACTTCTATACTTACTATATGTATAACCCTGAATTTATGGCCGCGTCAATTCACATTGGTCTCACAAAATCAGTAGGCCAAACACGGTTTCTGACAGATCAGACAGCACTCTACACCTTAACATAAGTTTCAATGCTATATTTGAGACTAGTACGGCACCACGCAGCCGAACGATCAAAAAAGCGTGGAGTCACGTTGGCACCACATGACACTTAAAATGTTAAAGTCCAAGTTTTAAATTTGCATTGTTACGTAAGGTGGGTTTACCAGAAAATCACTCGAAGAACATCCGACACACCCGACTAAGTATTGTAACGTTTTTATTTATTTGAGTGAAGTGTAAATACATATTATTATTAATTAAAATAAAAGTTTATTATAACGATATATAGATATTAAAAGATAATTAAAAGATAATAAGTTTAGCTAACACTACGATTAAACAAATATTAAACACTAATTAAAGCTAAGAATATTATAAAACACTTAAACACTGAAATTATTTATTTAAACAATTTATAACTCTTATTTTATAACTACAATTGTTTATGTTCACACTTGTCGACTATCTGTTTATATCATCAATTAGTCAATACGCGACGCTTATTTATATTAGATTGTCCAATGTCTTCGCTAACAGTGCTTATATACTCCGGCGTTTGTATTCGAGAAGTTACTAGAACACTATTCTAGATAAAAACTCAAACGCAATAGATTACATCACCCGAGTAATTAAGCAGGTTCGGACATGTCTGTTGACAACGCACGACCCTCCCTGGCTATTGCGTCATCGCTGAAAATAGATACTCGCTCATTGCTGCGGCGCGGCGGACGCTGCACATTGCAGTATATTCTTTGTCATTCATATTCATCAAAAGCAAAACACCCCATATTTTTAAAGGGACTGATTTATAATAACAAAAATGGAATTTTCCATATCTTTTAACTGTTATTTTTCATATTTTCAAGAAACTTTTACTATTTTTGATTACTGTGAAATACCCTATTGTAGGACTGTCCTATCAAAAAGAAAATACGAGTAGTTGATACACCTAGACATGTGCTAAATTGCACTTGCAACGTTGTAGTAATTACAAAATATATGAAAATATATAGGTATTATTGTATTAATGAAATAAAAAATGAAGAACCAGGGGATAAATATGAAAGTCGCAAAAAGTGTTTTTTTTTTCAATATACGAACTTTAAAATTTGAAACTTTATTTTTTAAATAATCTTAATCCAAAACTCAGATTGGACATTATTATACTCACAGATGAGTCAAGTTTCAACTTATGTGGGACCTAATAGAATTTTGCCATTCTGACTACCGAATCTATTAATCAAAAATGCTTTGACCGTCATCCTTTTTAGCTCCTGTATCATAGAACTGTTGCTCCACCTTCAATCTATTAGTTTAGGACCAATCATCTCATTTTGATAGAAAATAGACATTCAAACTTTTTTCCCCCTGGCTCTTCATATATAAAAATAATGATTTTATTTTATAAATAAATTTATGACATATTTCCACAAATTAATTATTAATTAATACTCCATGTATTTAATCTTGGACAATTATTTTTAGCACGGCCAAAAGTGTCAGGTATTTTAATAATGAAATTATAATGAGCATGTGTGACTGATTTTTATTTATAATGTTGGTAAAATAATGTGTAGGTATATATTTGTTTTAATTATATGTATTTAATTAATTTATAATATTTATAAATATGTTTATTTGCATACAATTTTAATGGATATTAGTAAGATTTTTTAAAATCATGACACTGAATTTCAATTTTATTCGTAAAACTTTATCGAGATTTTAAAGATTAATGTTATATTTAATTCTTTATAAAATTTGTAACAGGTACTGTAGTGACTTTCAAACCTTTCGTTAGAAAACAAAAGTTAGTGACCGAGATGGAATAAGATTTTATTACTTAAGGTATCACGCTAACCGCGGTTAGATTTTTCAGCAACCGGTTACAAATTCGAACACTGGTCATGACAATTTTGGTTAGGTACTTTTGCATAACCATAGCAACTGCTCGAAGTTAGATTAAAATCTTGTTGTTGTATGTAATTTCTGTGACAATTACGTAGATAAGAAAAGTTGCAATAGTGGTATTCGAAATAAAATTATTACGGGCATAACCTCCGAATAAACAAGGAATGTGAGTTAACATGAGAATAGGCATATTAGTTGTCGCTTTACTAAAAGAAGAAAAATAATTAGAAGAACTACTATAAGTTAAAATAAACTTATTATAGAACATCCAAGCTTCCATAATTTCAATTTATCTTTCATCAAAAATTTAACTTAAATTGACAGTTCATGTGACAGATGATTAAGGCCAAAGCATTCGTTTATTCATGCGCGCTTACAAAACCACGTGGTTATCAACTGAAACCAGCACGGAACGTGGATTATTTTTCAAATATACTATTAGTAGATTCTTGAACATATAAAATTTTACTTGAGTCGAGATTAGAACACTAATTTTATTAATGCAAAACTATTTAGATCAAGGGTAGCGGATTCTCTGCCACTACTATCCGCATTTTAAAAGTCCTTGTAACGAAGGGCGCGGCAAAAAGAGTTAAACAATTAAAGTTTGTTAATCTATCGAACTTGAGTATAAGACATATGTTCGGTTCATAATTTTTTGGAATTTTATTGTAAATATGTTCAAAGTAATTCCTTTAACAATAATACATTCCATAATAGTTTCTCTTCATTGCTTAAAAGCTCCCAACCAGTCTTCTTTTGGTATGCTTTTAAACTAATTTCATAGAAACTTAAAACGGTCAAAGCTGTCCAATGTGACTTAAAAACTGCCAAAGCTCTCAAACTATATAATGGAGAACTTAAAAACTTTCAAAGCTGGAAAATTAGAAATCATGATTTGAAAATACTTTCTGAAGAGAAGTTTCTGTAGTTTACTTGATAAGAATTTTATTGGATAAAAGCTTCAAACATCGTTTTAATTGTTTATTGTTAGAAATAAAAATTGACGAAGATTTGGCACATGGTTATGGTATTTTCAAAGGCAACAATGTTAAATTACATTAGTTACCTTATAAAATTAAAAAATTATATTTAATATCTATCAAGTAAACTTCACAGCTTCAGAAACTTCTCAACAAATATTTACCCAGGGCTAGGGTTGAAAAAAATATACTTCATTTCGTAGTCGCTGTTGGCTCTCTAACCTGCGCAGGATGTGAAAATCAAACACATTAACATGGTTTTGAAATAAAACAATTTTTTATACAATGTGACTAATTTAAATTGGCTTAAGGTAATTTAACACTATTAACTTTTAAAAATAGCCATAACCATGTGTCGAAACGTCGTCAAATTTTGTTTCCTACAATAAATAATTAAAACAATGCTTAAAGCTTTTATCCAATTAAATTCCTATCAAAATAATTTCTGGTTAATTCCATTTTTTGTTCACGATAATATAAAAAATTTATTAAATTAATTTTAAAAAGTTCTAATTTAACTTTTGCAACTTAATATTAAGTGATAGTTAAATAACTGTTTAAAATATTTTCCACGGCTTAGATACCTGATTTTCTTATTCTTAATAATTCTAGCGTTACCCCTATATGCCAAATAAACGTATTTATTAGCTATATAATCTACAATAAAATAATAGACTCAATTCAAAAGAAATTTTTGAAATACGTATATTTTAAAATAATTATTGGTTCTTATCCTAATCAGCAGGTCTCATATGAATTATTACTAAATATATTCAATTGTCATATGGTCATCGGGTATATTCTGTAACTCAGTGGTTAATTTTTAACCGCTGGTTAAATTTTCTAACCAATCAAGTATGTGGACATTAAAAAAAACGTACTTTTAGTTCTCAAATCAATATCTATTGGATAAAAATTTTAACCAGTGGTTGAAATTAACCACTGAGTTACAAAATACACCCGATTATCAGTTAGACGTTGAATTTATGCAGTTGTACATCTTTATATGTTGGTCAATTATGTTATGTAGATGATTCGACTTGCCTCAGCTATTTAAATTACCTTGTTCCTTTATTTCATAGTCGACTGTCAAATACATTTTGTCTTCCCTCTGCCCGGACGAACCTGCTTTGCTTTCTCAATCACTATAGTTCGTAGTAGAGGTGGGCGCGGGCCGTGATTTTGTCAGGTAACGATGGGTTACGACGTGACCCGCATGATCGTGAATATAATTTAAATATTGCGTCGTGATTGGACGTGAGCGTGAGGCATTAAAAAATTATCGTGCGTGATCAGGCATGATTGAAATTTAATCGGGCGTGAGTACAAGTTTGACTTCTTAACTTCCATCTTTTGCTTTACATTCTTGTTATTATTAGTATGTCCAAATATGTCATCAATAGTATTTTTTTTGCATAAAAATAGTGTTATTGTTGTACTTAAAACGGTATACACAGTCACTTCGAATTCACTAAAGATATACATACTAGGGCAGGTAGACTTTGAAATATGGAAGTCGACTTTCGATTTTTCAAAATATCGATTTTTGCCGACTAGTCGAATATACAAAAAAGTCGAAATAATCAAAAGTCAAAATAATTGAAAAGTCGAAAGTCGAAATAGTCGACAAAATCGGTTTTTTATCGACAAGTTGAATATACAAAAAAGTCGAAATAATCGAAAGTCCAAATAATTGGAAAGTCGAAATAGTTGAAATAAACATAATCGATAAGTCGAAATAATCTGTCTAACTAATCTCTAAATTGCCAAAAAATATAAACTCTAAACTACGAATAAACCTAAATTTATAAAAGCTTTTAGAGCCAGAGACATAAAACAATATTTGAAATTTGGATTATATTTTTTTTCGAAACGTTTAAACAGTCAAAAATATTTTATCTAAATACTTATACAAAATGTAATAATAATAAGAAACTGCTAAATTGCAAGTAAATATATGAAAAATTTAAAAGCCAAATGCAAAACTTTCTTTTGTTGTTGTACTTAAGTTTTTTGTACATAATATACACTGCGTTGACTTTTGTCTTGTACTACGTAGATCTTCAAAAAACAACCAAACTTTGCTTCTTCGATTCATTTTTAAGGCACAACGATAATTTAAAAAGCTTAAGTTATCGAGAAATACAACAATAAATAATATTAACGTTAACTAAATTCAAACGCGCACTATCTCTGTTCAGGGAGTTTAGTAGTAAGAGGCGTCGCGTCGTGCGTCGTTTTCTCGCAGTTTACATAAGAACAGCATGAAAGACTACGGCACGCATACAGCAACAAACCACAAAAGAACACAAGCCCCACCCCACACCATCACCACATACACACATCTGACCTGACATCTGACGGTTCAACTTCAAATGAAATATCTAAAATAATTAAGTCTAATCGAAAATGAAATTTGAAATAATTTTAAAATTCAAATAGTCTAAATGTCGAAGTAGTCTAAAAGTCGAAATAGTGTAAAAGTCAAAATAATCTAAAAGTCGAAATAGTCGACAAGTCGAAATCATAAATATGCCGAAGAAGTCGAAATGTCTATAAAGTCGAAATAGTATAAAAGTCGAAGTTGAAATAGTCTATATTCGACTTGTCGACAGCGATTTTTTTTAAAAGTCGAATAGAAGTCGATATATCGATGTTTTTACCAGCCCTAATACATACCTTTAAGCCCGTTTGACACAATTATAATTTTGTTACCAAATTTATAATGTTATTTGTGATATAGAACATCATGTTTGTGCATAAACATTAGTTTCCAATGAAAACAATTTGTTACCCAACTTATTACCAAGTTGCTAACAAATTTGATAACTTATGACTGTGTTAAACAGGTTTAAATTTACATATATTGAAACAATTACGTGACACAAACGTGAACCGCCGGGAGTGATCGGGCGTGAGTGCCAAAATAAAATCGTGAGCGTGAGTGAACGTGAATCGAACATAAAAATTCGTGCGTGATTGGTCTTGTCTACATTTTTAGTTACGTAAGCGTGCGTGATCGTGAACAAAAAGTTACTTACGCGCCTACCTCTTATTCGTAGGTGTAGCTTCTTCAACAAACTAGTTAATAAAGTTGACCTGTTCTCTAGTTCACTTAATAAATTCTATAAAATTATTATTAAACTTACAATTATTAATTTAGGTTTGTAAATCTTTACTGTGTTTTGTAGTTTGCAACTTGTAATGTATTATGTATGGGTAAATTATTGTTTTTCCTACCCTGTCATTGGTTTTTTACTGTGGAGTAATAATAACAATCAGGAGGTTAATGTGAATATAATTTATCAGCTTAATAAATTTAATAAAAACTTTATTAGGAGGAACAAAAATCACAGGATTTATAATGGCTCTTTCGGTATTCATACGAATCTGTTACGTGTGTATGAAGTTCATACTATTGGCTTCATATAACTCGCTGATTCTATAAAGTTATCAAATAAAAATGGAACTCGTGTTGAAGAAGAAAATTTATTTCAATTTCTCGGATGAATATCATCGTCTGCGATCGTGCTCCGTTAAGAGATTCAGTTTACCAACACGAGTTATAAAATAATAAAAGTGATGCATGAAAAGGCTTATGAATGTGAATCAAATTTGAACGCTTCTGCTCTACTCCCCAGAGAGTGTATTTTGAGACAGCGTGCAGAAGCTTGGAAAATATATATCACGAGCTTGGAGTAATTTTTCTCGCATGCATATTGTACAAGTTGCCAGGTCATACTTCCAAGAGAACTGCACTTTATAGCTGCACTGTGCGAACAACATCTCTTTCATGCCTCAGCTGTCAAACAAATCACCCAACCGACGACATATACACAACATTATAAACAACAACATGGAAATAGAATACCGGCACCAGCGTACAAGCGCACGGCAGATTTGTTATACGCTTCAAAACTTACCCTATCTCTATTTCAACCTAAATAAACTGCTAAATATATATTATTTTTATATTTTTACCTGTTTAGGGGGTTGCTATTAAATAAAATTACAAGCAACAGCCTTGTTCTAGATCTATATTTAGCGTAATAAATGCTGAAACACCTAGGTATTAAATTTTCAAAATTAAAATATCAATCATTGTGACGATTTCGAACTTAGTCAAGCATGACTTCCCATATTATATATTTTGTAATATGTTACCTTAGTTATTTGTTGCTATTGTTTTGTTATTATTTGTTTATGTTTTCCCTGAAGATGGCAGCAGTGTATGCTACCAAAACTTTGGGTTTTAATAAAACATACAGAATATAAACTAAAAGGTTGTATTATTTGCACTTCCCAATTAACACAAATGACCTAAAATCGACGTCACTGTGACGTCCTAATTCACGTCATATAGTCGTCCGGAAGACGTCTCAGCGTAGAGCTGTGCGACGTCATTTTAAGACGTAGTTTCGACGTCATATGCAGACGTGGTTTAGACTTTATTTTAAGACGTTGTTTACACGTCATTTTAAGACGTTGTTTAGACGTCATTTTAAGACCTGTTTAGACGTTATTTTAAGACGTTGTTTTCACGTCATTTTAGACGGTGTTTCGACGTCTTTTTAAGATGTTATTTCGACGTGTAGATAGACCTCGGATATATACCTAAAATAACAAATAGGTAGGAAAAATTACAAGGAAAAATAAACAATTTATTTTTGAAGTATATTGTATGACAAAAATTTAAATAAAAAATACAATAAAATATTAAACCTACATAGAATACCTGAAAAAAAATATTCATAAAAAAATTAAATTAATTAAATAATGCATCTATCAATATTATACCATACATGTACATTTATTTAACAGAAATGGAGATTACAAGAATACTTGAAAATTTAGCAAAATTTCCGGATCATATTGGATGCATTAGCTGTTAAAAGCAAAAAATACAATTTCGTCCGGAAAATGATCAATAACTATTCTTAGCAGGTATTCAAATTAATATGTAACAATAATAGATAAATAATAACTGTTTGTTATACATTAACTTATCTTTATCCAGGAATAGTTCCTTTGAGAACTGTATAATCTTATTGGAATTATAAAGTAGTTTTAGTTTCAGAGTATTTATTTTTGTAATTATTATGAAATAAATAATTAATCATTTAAATCTTCTCCAGTATAAAAAAAAATATTTCTGTATAAAAATATATTAATAAAACAAAAAACAATAATAAACCGCAGCATTTTAACATCAATCGGTATGTTTGCCAATGTTTGTCTACACAAGCAACAGTAGCCATCTTGGTAACATGCTGCATTGTCATTGTATTGTTTTGTTCATGGAGGGTCTGTTTGGAAATCTGTCATGTAGAAAAAACAATTTATTTTTTATTATTTTACGACCTTTTAATTTCAGAGGAAAGTTGTAAATACAAAACTCAAAGATCCCTTAATACATTTTCTTTTAATAACATTTCTTGTAAGATTTAAAATTTATTTCTAAAGCACTATTAGATTTTGTTTAAAATGTTAAAAATTTAAATTTTCAATATAATAACTTTGATTTTTGTACCACAAAAAATATAACATATATAAATTGTTTCTTTTTCACAATCGTATGTATATAAATGTAAATAAGTTTTTTTAAAAATAAATAAAGCATAAATATCGTCGGTGACGATGACGGATAACCATAATTAAATAAAAATGTATATTAAATTTGATTTTTATTACATTTTTTCAAAATTTTAAAGATTATTATTTATATTATTGCATTAAGAAAAAATAAAATATCAATTTGACATTTAAATAAAAATAATATACACCTTCGTGTGTTATAAACAATTATAATTTACCAAATTAAATAAATTTAAAAATTCAATATGAATTTTTAATAATATTAAAAATAAAGTAAAAATAATCGTCGCAAAGACGTCAAATTAGACTTGTGACAAAGGTTTAAATAGACCTAATTATGACCATATAAAGCCGTCACATGGTCGTCATAGCGACCACTAATCAGATGTCTAAATAGTCCTATTGCAGACCAAAAATCAACGTCGCAGTGTCGTCGCATATACGTCAAATTAGACGTCTAAATAGTCGTATTTCAGGCCAAAAATCAACGTCGCAGTGCCGTCGCATCCACGTCAAATTAGATGGCCGCATATGACTTAAATTCAACCTATAATCGACGTCACTTTTTGGTCGACCGTCGGTCAGTGTTACTTGGGTTATTTCTATATGAACAATGGTCTTGGGGCTAAAAGTGCTCATCTGGCAACATTAGGTTGTGCGTGAGGGACCGCGTTCCAGTCCCACGCGAGCTGGTTTTTAGTAGAAAGCCGACATCCAGATGATTCCGAGTGGCAGCAGAGGTCACTATAAGCTACTCTGTATGTAACGAGGATGCCAACTAGCGTGTGTAACATATATATGAATTCAGAAAAAAATACTCTATCGAATGGGTCTAAAAAATATATGCCATCCCATTTAAGAAAATATAACTTTGTGTTGTACGTTGAGAACAGGTGAAATTTTTTTCTTCTTTAGTGGATGTCCTCCTGGTCTCCCATAATTTTGTTCTATAGTATTTTTTGTATATATAATAACTTTCAAGAAAAATCGCGTTTCCTAGTATCATTTACACCCTGTATATATATATATATATATATATATATATATATATATATATATATATATATATATATATATATTGCTATTTGTCAATTTGAATTATTTAGGATAGAAATCAATAGACCCAAGTTATTAACAAATATTTGTCTCATTTTAATTTAAACTCAATTGTTTTTCATACATAGCCTACTGAAAAATAACTATAGAAATCAAATTTATTTAAATTTCAATAAATCTCGATATTTTCTTATGTTAAGATATAAAATAATCAATAATAAGCACATTACCTTCCGTCAGGTCTATGTATTTTGTACAAACTTCATACAAAAAGTTTCTTGCAAAATATTATATTTCTTGTACAACACCTTCTGGGAGTTGCATGTATTTTCTACATATTCCATTATGAAAGCTTCTAGTACAAGATCCTATATTTCCAGTAAAATTATAACACAAACATTATATGTCAATTGCACTTGACAATCACACCATTCAATTAGAATTTTCTTAATATGGCAGCTGTTACCAAAGTTACGGCATATTTGGCTAACTTATGAAATTTAATTTATAATTTTTTAACTATATATTCATTTAAGTATGAAATGCAACTAAATCGTATAGAGAATAAAATACTGTTTACTTTTTAATAACAGTAAATGTGAAAAAATGATATTTAACATCGTTCTTTCAAGAAAAACTGTTAAAATCTTCAAATGGGAGTACCTCCGGTTGACCTAATGTAACCAAAATCTAATCAGCCCATCGTATGGATATAACGAAGACAAATACGACAGAATTATAATTTTTAGAATTGTAGTATTGGAGTTGTCGCAGAAGAAATTTTTGTCACATACACACAGGCACACAGACACACACACACACACACACACACACGTACATATGTATATATATATATATATATATATATATATATATATATATATATATATATATATATATATATATATATATATATGTATATACACAGATATCATCGTAAAAATAATAAAATCGTATTCTACGCACCCTAAAACGTGCTTATTCATCAATAACTCGCCACCGAATTTTTTTACCAAAGACTATACTTTCCTTATCTAAAGCTGACGGAAGGTAATACTTTATCTAATGGACCTAAAAAATGTATATCATCCCATTTAAAAAAATATAACTTTGTATTGTAACTTAAGAACCCCTGGTTTAAAAAATATGCTCTTGTCTAATCGGAAGTCGCCATTGGTCTTCTATAAGATCGTCGTATAGTATTTTACTGTATCTTTAATAATATAGAAATTATTTCAAGTAGCTCGTTTAGCTTTACAATCTACCTACATCAATACTTAAGCGATATATTTTTCACAATTTTAAGTAATCAGTTTTCATAAACATATACTGAAATTATAGTTGGCTCACAGACACTGTAAAATTCACCATCTCTGTCTAGAAGTATATGACGTCTCAAGAGATTTGAATATATATTTCTTTGAGTATTATAAACAGTAGAGGCCTAATTTTTTTAAAAAATCAGGCTTGTATAGGTGCCATTTAAATGAGAAATTACAAATTCTGTGTAATATTAATATTTCATTTACTGAGTTTACATGTGTACGGTGTCAAAACGGTTTTGAGTTATCTCAAACCAAAACTGAAATTCATGAGTATGACTTGAAAACAGAGCTGGACAAGTTACTTTTAAAATGTAGCCAGTTACAGGTACAGTTACCTCAAAAAAAAGTAACTAAGTTACTTTCTAACTACTTTTAATGGAGTGAAGTGTAGACTTAGATATTCTGTACATGTCAGGGAGTTTTTGCACTAACTACGTTAACCTAAATTTTAACGTTATTGTTTGGCAACACCCACTCAGATTATGGGGCCTATTCTGTATCTTAGTGGTTAATATTTAACCACTGGTTAATTTTTTTTATGTTTTTTAATGTTGACATATAACAAAAAAGGGATTTTTATTTGTCAAATCAATAACTATTGGATAAAAATTTTAACCAATGGATAAAAATTAACCACCGAGTTACAGAATAGGGCCTTTTTATTGTTAATGTTAACGAACCTACATTATAATATAATATAAAAATTAATTAAACAAATCGTATTTTATTACACACATGAGTAATATTTGCATTATATTTTGGATTAAGTTTTATGACTAAGTTACATTCCACTACTTTTCCGCAGCAAGTTAAGTTACAGTTACCATATTTTAAAAAGTAACTAAGTTACGTTACAAGTTACCGTAAAAGTAACTAGTTAGTAACTAAGTTACTAAAGTAACTAGTTACTCCAGCTCTGCTTGAAAACTAGTTTGAAATCTACTCATGTAAACACTTAAAATTCAGTTTCGATATTGCGCATGCGTACATAGCATAACGTTTTTGTTGATTTGTGTTATTTGGCGTTACTAACCTACAAATAAACAGGCAGTTGTGTAGTTTTAGTGCGTAGTGGTACAAAATAGAAAAAATTATTGGAATAATGGCCAAACGAAGAATTTGGAGTGAAGAAGATCAGTCACTTACATCAGCCAAATGCACATGCGTCGAAACTGTTTTCAAATCTATCTGTAAACCAGTTTTGATAATTGCGTGTAAACAGTTTCGCATAATTTTGACTGAAAATTGAAACCATTTTCAAAACTGCATGCAAACTTAGTAATTATAACCTTATCTGTACCTAATGAAATAATAATAAAAGTTTATTCTTCATATTTTAACATCAAACACAAATAATATACGAAATAATAGTATTATACTTACACTAGTAAAAAATACCTGATATGAATTTTTATTTATCATGTTTTTCTTAAACTGTACAGATGAATTGACCCGATTTGATGTTTTACGTTTGTAGTACGTGTAAAAGAGCAACTCGTGCATCAAATCCCGTTGGATGGTGTGAAAACAGTAATGAAAGATGTAAAATGCGATTATTTCTCATGGCAGATCCGTAACAGTTAATTTCGCTGCATGCAGTGATGCAGCTCAAAAGCGGCTGATTTGTGGGTTGCAAAACAGATCAGGCAGTGGAAATAATGCATGTGTGCGGCAGGAGTGTTGTTGAATGAATTGAAGAGCCAGTCTCGCACAAAACAACCAGCGCACAATCGATACCACACCAGCAACAATAACGTTACGTAACTGAGGTACCTACAGGAAATATTCAAATGTCCCCAAATGGAAATATATGAGGAGAAGTAAAGCTGCTGCTGCTCTGATGGAAGACCGATGAAATATGCTCCTATACCGTTATGAATTACTGCACGTAATCTGACGTCTGCTCTGCTTGTTATTGTTGCTGGACAACCCACTTCTTCTTTTTACTTACACGACTTCCCAGAGATACTAAAATCCTAATCCATATTTCATAGCGCACACAATTTGCATGAAGCTAAATCACAGATTATATTCATGATAACACTGGCTAAATATTAGTTTAAATATCACCCCTATAATAGGGCTGTTGCAAAATTTTTTATATGACATCCAAGTACTAAATTTTAAAAATTGTTCTTTAAAGAGTCTCAAATTTAAAAATATCACGAAATATCCATTAGATATTTTACAATTAATTATTGAAATTTGTGTAATATTTTGATTTTTAGTCATGTGATCTGAAACAGAATGTGACGTCATAGCACATGCAGTTTTACATGTGACGAACTATCGCCTACTTTTATTTATTTAAATAAACGTAAACTGTTTTCCTATTGGGTATGAATGACGTACTGTATGTGTTCCGACGTCACAGGAGTGGGAAGTTGTTTTTCATGACTATTTCTAACGCCAATCTTTTTATTTAATTATTTACGAATATAATAAATTATAATTTTTTATATTATTATGAACATATGGCATAAACTTTCATTTAAATATTTTTAAAAAAATGTGAAACCGGCTCATTATTAATTTATAAAAATGTCAGTGTCAGAATAGTTCATAACCCATTAGTATATTAAGTCCTTTAAGGTGCATTCACAAATGAAAATTAGGTTTATGGTTTTTGTTTTGTTTTAAGTAAGTCATTCATAAATGTAAGTTTAAATTACCTGAAAATTAGTTTTGATATGTACAGACATCTGTGTGTGTGTAAATGCTTCAAAAACAAGATTAAAACATCGGTAGAGCAGTACTCAAAAGGACACTTGTGCGTCATGAAACTGTCATTCGCTTGGCATTATTGGTTATATTTTAGCAATTAAGTTATGACAGTCTCCATGTTCTTCTCGCATTTGTTTAAAAAGCCAAATCCACCAAGTGGATACTAAATAAAGATGGGTGTATATATCTATATCATTTCAGATTCGTTCTCATTGGTGAAGTTTGTGACGTCAAACTAAATTATAAACCTAAAGTTTGGACCTTGCAATGTTTAGCTTTATGATTTGGATTTAGAGACCCTAAATTCTGAAATGTGAATGGAGTCATTACGTAATATGCGGCCAAAATCTTTAAATCTAAATTATAAACCATAAATCTAAACCTAATTTTCATTTGTGAATGCACCTAACTGTGAATGAATAGTATATTCTATAACTAGTATAAAATAGATAATTTTCGGGCGAGCAAAAAGTTTGTAGGCCGAGCCGTAGGCGAGGTCTACGGTTTCGCGAATGGCGGAAATACTATTTCAGACGAGTTTTAGACAATACTTTCTCTAACACTATTTAAAAAATATGTTTCAATCACTAAACATTTTTGCTAAAAATAATAAAATATTATTGGTATGTTACAAAATCAATAATTTTTTATTTAACTTACCATGTAAAAGCTTCGAACCGCGAAAAACAAAAAGGCAGTTGAGGTGACAAAAACAAAACAACAAAACGCCAAGTAAATCTGGCTTGATTTTGAAAACAATTGCATTTTCCCATGTATTTTAAATAGGTGAATTAAGAAACTAGTGGGATTTGATATTCCGCAACAGTGTTACGGAATGTGATCATTCTGTAACAGTTTTCAGTTACTGAATACGTAAATTCTATACTAATGTTTGAAAAAATCGATTCCGTTAAAATTTCAGAAAGTTTAAAAATTATTATTATGTTAAAACATAACCCAGGAAACACAGAATGGTGTAATAAACGTATAATTTAGGAATTATACTAGCGTCTAAAACTCTTCAAAATGACCGCCGATTAGACGTTTATTATCTTTTTTAAAAAAACGTTTAATTGTTTTCTAAATTATTCGTTTATTATATACTTGAATTATACGTTTATTTTGTTATATATAAATACGTATGTCTAAAACGTTTATTTTTTTCTGAAATAAATGTATATACGAAGAAAAACTCATCGAAAATTTTGTTTAAATATACTTTAATTAATCGAATAAATTTTTATATAAATATACGTATGTTAAAAACGTTAATTTCTTACTTAAATAAACGTATATTTTCAGAAATGTAGGTATGTTTATTAAACGATTAAATAAAACACTTATTGTACTTTTAAAAATAATTTTTTATTCATAAAAATATACAAAAATACATTCTATATGAAGTATAAATTATACGAAAATAAATACAATCCTTAAGACTTAAGATAATGATTTTACACAGGTCAAAGCAATATTCATTATTTCTCATTTGCTGCAACCTCATAACTCAGTAAAAATATAACTCAAAAATAATAATTTTTAAGTTATATGGAGCAGCAAATGAACGATGAATTACATTGTATACTATAATTAAAACAAATTTAGAGACGATGATAAGATGATTATTTAAAACATTGCGTATTATGTAGTTACATTTTCGATTTTTCATAAGAATAATGAGTTTTAGATAACTTCAACCAATCCTTTATAGGGCTGGCTATTAATTCGTCGGTTTCAGTTCCGAATTGCTGATGAACAGCATCTGTAAAGAAAAATAAATGGAAAATAAATTTGGTTTTTTTATGTACCTACTTTTTTATTCTTACCAAAAATTACTTTAGTTAATATAGTTTCTTTTAGACCAATTTTATCCCTACCGGCCCAGTTGAAATACATTGCCGTTTTATTGGTAGGTAAACAAATATTTTAAAATGTTCATCGATATCTGACGGCCGGTAAATCCACCAACAGCGGCTAAAACAAATAACAGTTTGAGTATATATGTATATACTGAAATAAATATAAAAAAATTAATTTACCAAATAATTATTGTCTCCCTCTTCTCTTTCCAGATATTTAATTGATACATTGTAATATTCTGCGGCCTTCATAGGAAATTCTGGTCTATCATCTTGTTTTATATTGATAAATTTATTAGCTTCGGAATTAATTTGTAATATTTTGACTAAAAAAATTGAATGTTGCTCAAAATTAGTCTCATTTCTAATTTTTTTCAAAGAACTTGAAATAATTTGGATGCTGAGGGTGTCAATATAGGAGACAAATTTAAATTATGTTTTAGATTGTAATACGTCTGTGTACTCAAATCATCACAAAACCTTGCTTCGGTGCCCTAATTTTGGTTTATTTTATTGAATAGAAGGGTAATGTACCGATATGTAGTCATTAAAACGCCTTTTTGAAGCATTTACCTAGTCTGTACATTAGCCAAATTTAACTTTAACTGCGATGTATAAAATTCTAATTGATTGCATTTAAAAAAATTTCCTTGTGTTCTCACTAGATTTAAAAATATATTTTATTTTATATTTATTATATTGTACAACCTAACGTCACAGAAAGAGGAGGCAAACTGATACTGATACATGCATATGCGATGCGCATTGCATTGCGCATGAACACAAGGTTACTGCGACCCTAGACCACACACATACCATATTCTATTGGTCGCAGGCGAGATCGCCCGCAGGGCTTGCAGCTGTCTGCAGAGATAAGAAAGGCTTGTCGAAGTTGGTGCGCAAAATAATTTGATAATTGGAATTAAAAATATTGTTTTTAAATAAAATTCACATTTTGTTCTTGAAATATAAAATATGTGTAGATAGTGACGCGCAGTTATGATTTTAAAAATGTTTAATTTTAAAACATAATTATACCAAATATTTTTTTTAAAATAAAGACATGCCTTACTATGTTCTTATTATATACACAATTTTTATATTATGAATTAGTTATGTACGAGTATGTGTATGGATAATATATTATTTAGAACGAATATGATATGACATACCTACCTATTTATTTTCATGTACAGCTATATAAACTATATAAATTTGTTTCCCTATACAGTATACAAACATATTAATAGAAATAAGATGCACAGTATTTATATAATTTTAAACGTTTTATAAACTAGTATTTTAGACGTTCATTGAAAAAATATATTACCTCGATATTATTATTTAGATGAATGAATAAAAATCAGATAGCATAAAATATATACTCTTTTAAAATCGTCTGTCATAAGTAAAATAAAAATAAATAATCTTTTATTTTTGCAGGTAGAAAGAGGCACAGTATTTATACAATTTTAAACATTTAACTTTTTTAGACATTAATTGAAACAATATATTTAGAGCAATATCATTGTTTAAATACACGTATAAAAATCAGGTAGTATAAAATATACCCTTTTTATACCATCTGTGATAAGCGACATAAACATTAATATAAGTATTTATACAATTTTAAACGTTTAATAAACTAACTTTTTAGACATTAATTGAAACAATTCATTTAGAGCAATATTATTGTTTAAATACACGTATAAAAATCAGGTAGTATAAAATATGCCCTTTTTATACCATCTGTGATAAGCGACATAAAAATTAATTTAAGTATTTATACAATTTTAAACGTTTAACAAACTATCTTTTTAGACATTATTTGAAGCAATATATTTAGAGCAATATCATTGTTCAAATACACGTATAAAAATCAGGTAGTATAAAATATACCCTTTTTATACCATTTATGATATGCGAAATAAAAATTAATTTAAGTATTTTTATAGATACCTCTACGCAATTTGTAATATTATAAAACTATATAACGTATATTTTCTTTCAAATTAGTATTTGAATTAATGTTTATAAAAAACGTTTATTCAACGTATATATTAGCAATAGTCTAATTTTTTATTTTTATCGTATTATAGCTACGGCTTTTATACCATATACCATTTTTAAACGGCCTAAACGTATAATATACGTTTATATGAACAAAGTGTGTTTCCTGGGAACCATAATGAGAAAAAATAAAAATTATAAACCTGAGTTATATTGTAATAATTTATTTTGACAAGAAACATATCACGTTGTTTGAGGAATATGGGCGACTGATGAGTTTTCTATTTTTTTTTTTGTATTTTCACTATTTTACTGTGCTTCTCGTACTTTTATTTAACTAACTGCTCATTTATTTTATTACGCGTTCCAATCTTAGACTGCAGGCTTTTGTATACTCTTTACGCGATATTTATATCGCTATATTTATGACACTATTAATTCGACTATCTATTTATATCACATTCAACTGTTCGATCCAGTATCACCAACTGTCCGTACTGTTACTGTCCTCGTATACTATAGCTTCCCAATACTCGTCAGCACTATCGAGTAATCATTTACACAGCTATTCCAATATACCAGTAACGTCCAGACTCACCGTTACTGTCCTCGTATACTATAGCTTTCCAATACCCGTCAACACTACCGAGTATTCATTTCCACAGCTATCCCAAAATACCAGTAACTTCCCTATTACTCCACTCGATACTATACTGCATACACGTACCACGATACTGATATTCTAGAAAATTTTCACAACAGAACTCCGTAGCCTCTATATACTCAACCACCGATCACATTACTAATGTTGACTCAATTGAACTAACTGTCGGACTTCACTAATGGAACTGTCTGTCCATCTTTACTAATGGAATTCATCTCGTCAATTCAACTTAGCTGACTATGTAAGTATGTATGTATCTGTCCTTCTGACGGACTAACAACATTTTATGTGAATAAGTGAATCTTCGCAAAACGGACATCGCTTATATAGTTGATTTTAACACCTTGGAATATTCTCGTGACGTCTCGGACTATATAACAATACGCGGGTAATTAGGCTTATCTCCCCTTGTTTACTTAACCGCCCGCCTACCGCGCGCTGCTCTGTGTTATTGATCGACTACCTAGGCACCTCCGCCTTTTAGAATGCTTCTATTCATAGGCGTCGGTTCGCACGCGCTGGTCGGTGGCTCGCGGACCAAATGTAGGTACCCTCGCGTTACAATATATCTAAATCCTATTAGCTCCTTTTTATTTATATCCGGTCAAATAGAATTTCAAGTGATATTTAAAACTTCACTAAAATTAAATGAAATAGAATTAATTTTTTTTTAGATTTATAACACAAATATTGAAAAGTTTGAGAAAATAAAATAAAAAAGTTATTAGAATATAAAGGGGTTAAATGCAATACACCTGTTGTGTGATGATGCAGAATGTACTATTTATTTATTTAAGTGGCGATCGATTTCGGACAGGAGTCTTTCATCAGGCCGATGCGTCTAAATAGTTAATATATATATATATATATATATATATATATATATATATATATATATATATATATATATATATATATATATATATATATATATATATATATAGTCTTTGAAGGACAAAACATCCTATGTTGATGCTGAAGATTTAAAGAAAACGAAAAGATTACATTGATAAACGAAAAATTGTACATGTGATACTTCCCAAGAACGAATCCCGTCTAAACTCGATCGCCACTTAATTAAATAAATAACACATTCTGCATTATCACACAACAGGTGTATTTCATTTAACCCTTTATCAACATGCAGAACAACCTAGAGAGATTTATCCAATATATTATTAGAATATATTGTAGAATCGCCGAATCAGACGAGGTATGCCATCAAAAATAGTTGAACAAGTTTCTAAATTTATGACAAAATTTATTGCCAGATTGACATATTGTTGACATATCGTGCGGTATTTGGGTATTCCTGTACATTATTTAAAATTTATGTAATGGTAATACATAGTATAATATTTTTTACATTGATAAGTGTATTTTTCTGTGACTACTAAAATCTGTGTACGAAGCAGATTGGCACAACCAGCAATACGTAATATGCTGTGATGATATACTTATTATTGTTATTATTATTATTATTATTATTATTATTATTATTATTATTATTATTATATATATATATATATATATATATATATATATATATATATATATATATATATATATATATATATATATATATATATATATATATATATATATATGTACGTGTTGATTAGAAAGTAGAGCTCGTTCTATTATTATTGAAATAATCCAGAACGAGCTCTACTTTTTTCTCAACACGTATATATACAGGGTGTCCCATAACTTCAGGTACATATTAGAAGGGCATATAGTTCTTAATGTTCTGTTTCCGGAACAAAAAGAATTTTTTCAAAATTCTAAAATTCGTTTTTGAGGTTTTTGAAGGATACAGTTTTGGGACACTGGTTGAATAGGTAGTTTTAATATTAAATATTACGTTGTATTATATCTAATTAATAAGAAATGTTTGCATAATACAATCATTTCATTAGGTTCCTAGTAGCCGGCCACATAAATTGTTTTTTTTTATATAAAAGTTTTGATATTGCTCTTCTGATTATTGTTACAAATATGAATGGTTACAGTAACAGTGAGTTAGTGGATATGTTGCTAATGTAAGGCGAAGCAAGGCAAAACTGTAGATTAGCTCAGCGTTATTACGCTGAACGTTTCCCAGGACGACGGCATCCAAATTCTCGCATATTTGTAAGCCTTACTCAACGCCTTCGCGACACTGGTTCTTTGCAACCTAATCGGGGAAGAGACGGCGGGCTCATCGGAGACCAGTAAATGTTGAAAATGCTGTCTTAGATTTGGTACGCAATGACCCAACAATCAGCATAAGGAGAATATCTCGTCAACTACCAGGTGTACCACGAATGACAATTTGGAGAATTTTAAGGAATAATTATTTACAACCTTATCATTTTCAACGGGTCCATGCGTTAATTGAACCCGATCATTACTCTCGAGTAAGGTTTTGTGAATGGCTTCTAAACCAACATGCTCAGGATGGCAATTTTACGTTAAAAGTAATATTTTCCGACGAAGCGATATTTACTCGTGATGGTATACATAATATTCATAACTGTCACTACTGGGCCGAAGAAAATCCACATGCTGCTGTCAGGAGATTTTCACTAAATGTTTGGGCTGAGATGATAAACGGATCGTTACTGGGACCATACATACTTCCTAACAGAATGTCTGGGAATGATTATTTACAATTTTTGCAGAATAATTTGCCTAAATTATTAAAAGATATTCCTCTTAATGTACGTCAAAATGCATGGTTTATGCATGACAGTGCGCCGCCACATTTTGCCAGAAATGTCAGACATCATCTTGACAGAGTATTTGAGGACAGGTGGATTGGTCGAGGAGGTCCCGCGTCTTGGCCCCCTAGATCCCCGGATTTCAATCCGTTAGATTTTTATTTGTGGGGTAATTTTAAATCCCTCGTCTATGATAATCAAGAGGCACCTGAAACCCTTGAAGAATTACGGCAACGAGTTGAAAATTGTGCTGAAAGAATTAGACAAGAGAATGCAATTCATCGGGCTTGTTCAATTTCTTTAATTCAACGTGCTGCATTATGTTTAGCTGTTAATGGAAATAATTTTGAACAGTTTTTGTAAAAATAAAATAAATAATTTGATTTTTTTCATTACATACACATCTCCCAAACTTAATTGGTGTGACAAAGCTTTACGTAATTGCATAAATCAATTTCATTGTTAAATTATTTTATGTAATAGTTATAACTAATTTCACTATTCCAGGGGTACAAAAATGTTTTTCTTAAGTGAACTACCCTTAATTATAGGAATTTTGAAAAAATTCTTTTTGTTCCGTAATCAGGACATTAAGAACTATATGCCCTTCTAATATGTACCTGAAGTTCTGGGACACCCTGTATATATATATACGTGTTGAGAAGAAAGTAGAGCTCGTTCTGGATTATTTGAATAATAATAGAACGAGCTCTACTTTCTTGCCCTTTCACTGAAATCCTACAAAAATTATAATTATATATATATATATATATATATATATATATATATATATATATATATATATATATATATATATATGTATATACTGGATGGCGCTCGAAATCCGTTACATAGGCATTTAACATGGGATATATTCGTATATTCCGTAACAAAACAAACGGTTAGTCATATGGAATTACTATTTATTTTGTTTTTCTTTTTGAATTAAATGTTTTTATTTGATGAGCAGGTGTGTTAATAAATAGTTGAAAGGCAATGAAAGAAGGATATGTATGTGGTAGTGGAAGATTAAAAGCAACACTTGTTGAGATGTATGGCGACATAAAATAGCGAAACAGGGCAATAAAACTCCGGATGATTGTCGGTGCTTTTAGAAGAATAAAACCTTCAAGTTTGGCAGTGTAAGCTTAATCAAATAAAGTCAGCAAAGCAAGCACAACAGGTCGCTGATTGTAAAGTGCACTTGGAGTTTTCAATCACTTTGTGAGCGATGGCAGCGTTAGCGTTAGTCTTCGTTCATCTGCCGTGAAACCTTCACGAATAATAGCCGGAATACTTGAGACTAATAGCCAGTCGTTGCTGTATTTGTGCACCGTGACGAATCTCGCACAATTCACAGCAGATAGAATCAATATTTACACTACAAATATACAATCATATTTCTAAACTTCCACGCGAATAAAATTCAAATACATCCGGCCTTTTCAGCAAGATATTTTCCATATCCTGCAGCATTCCACCAAAACATTATCTGAATCAATATTTTAAATAATGTCATCATATATTTACCGGAAGAACATATTTTTCCATATGCATTTTCCATATAAGTAAAATTAAGGATTCCGCATTCAAAAACTAAAAACCATACCGGCATATTAAAATAATTTAAAATTTACAGTAAATTAAAATTAAAAATTATACAAAAGTTTATACTGACCGGCAGGAGAAACGGGCATTTTTATAAAAATTGTTAATATCATTAAATAGAGAGTACCTAAATGAAAAATTAAATCCCAGTACTTCGTGATACAATTGTTAACTAAGTAACGTTGACTTACATCTTCTAGTACAAAACCACGGAAGATACAATGTTTGCTCTTGGTGACTTTCCAATGCATTAATAATGACAAATAAATAATAAAACACTAAAAGAAGCGAATCTAATAATCACGGTAACTATATGAGTAAATTAATCATCTTTTTAAGAAGTAATGAGATGTGAGTTCCAGTTAATTATACAGCAATAATAATTTTTAAAAAATTATATGGCTCGTTCCCCGTGCCGGTGAGTTTATAATACTGACCTCGATACTAATCCAGTAATGCAATGGTGGCACTTTAATTAGTTTGTCTCTTGAGTATGACATATGAATATATTTTAATTTTTGAAATGAGTTACGAATTTTACTAAGTAAAATAAATATAAATAAATATATAATCGCGGCATATTACCCAATGCTGGGTGTGCCAATCTGCTTTGTACGCAGATATCGGTAATGATGATGGCATATTTGTACCGTGCGGGCATTTACCAGGCGTCATCTCACGGGCACTTTTTGCTGACGTGGAGAGTGCACCACAGGGGAAAATTGTGTGCCATTTAAAATTCGAATTATTTGGCGTTAGTCGGGATCGAACCCGGTTCCCCAGATTCGCGACCAAACACTCTGGCGCGCGGTCACGAAAGTGTTCGTTTATTATATCTGAAAGAGTAGTCGGATTTGTCTGATGACATCAGATGGTGTAGATTGTTCAAAGTATTTGTGTAATATAAGAACGGACATGAGCGTTTTATAAAGATAATTTTAATATTCTTATATTTAATTTACGATTTTATGTTTGACATAAACGGTTAACTATCAAATTATCTTGTCTGTTTCAAATAAATGTAAGGATATAATTCTTTTAATTTCAAATAAATTATTTTATGAAGAAATTTCAAACAGGGAGTAGAAGGAATAATTTTCAAAGAATTTATAGATGAGTCTATTAAAAGAAATAGAGTGAAACGTATTAAAGTACATATAGAAAATTTTGTTTCAATTTATAATGTGGACGATAATGAATTAGGTATAAATAATATATTTTTTACAGTATAATTACTGTTGTAACTATAATATTATTCCTCTCCGAGATGTACGAGATAAAAGATGAACTCAGATAGGTACGCGCAATAAGCGAACGCGTACGATCCTTCAGAGTTCTCCGAGACAACAAATAAAAAGACAGTATTATAGAATAGCTCTTGCCCTGTCCTATTCATTCGCCGAATATGCTGCTTCAGTTTGGGAGAGCTCAGCTAACGCTAAACAGTTGGAACCTCTTTAAATAAAATTTGCCGAATTATTTCTGGTTGCTTGAAACATACACCAATCAACCAATTATACTTGCTTAGTGACATAGCTCAAACATAAATTAGACGGTCGACAGCCAGTACAAAATACAGACACAGTTTCCTCAACTCAGTGCACCCTCTAACTGAAACCAAGAATGCAAGAAGACGTTCAATGTGGGATGCGACGTTGAAGCTAGAAAATAGAGGCATGGGTATCTCCCTTGATGAGAAACTATTTTCCACCAGGATATGACCAAACGTGATCCAATTGGAAAACTCTAAATCGTCTACGAAGTCAAGAAGGGTAAAATGAAGTAAATATGTAAAATTGGGGGTACCAATTAGAACCCACTTCATATACTTCAATAACAAGCAATGACCCACCTGCTCACGTGCGCCAACTTAGATGAAGAATGCCTGAGAGTAGATTTGGCTAAAGCAATATCAGCAGCTTTAAACTGTGCTATTTTCTGGAAGAATAAAATTTAGCTGGATCACTTGTTAGGGTTTTGCGGATGGTTTTCCACTGGCGTGAAGGAGGAATTTCCGGAAAAGATGCGTCCTTGACATCCTATAGTTGAAGCCGGAAACCCAGAGAATGTACCAGGCCTAGTAAATTATAATTACATATTGATAATTTTTAAATTAGTATATTTTGTACTCTGTATTTTTAATAACTATATCATGCTAAAGATTGCATATCCAGATTTTAGTAATAAATGGACAACCGGAAGTACTAGTTACAAAAAAAATCATCCACATACTATTTATCGAAAATTTATGTAAATACTTATATTAAAGAACGTTAAATTCTTTATTCGATAAATATAAATTCATTGTTATATCAGCTATAGATTTACAGATAAAGAAATGCATATAAAATAATTTGATGTAAAAAATCTCAGATCAAACTTCTTCAAGGCTAGAAATTCAAATGTTTGTAATTGACACATAAATGTCACTGTCAAAAATATTTGTATGCCACTGTCAAAAATATGTGTACATCATTATGAAGATTATAGAAGGAATTTGCGAAAAAATGCCGCATATAAAGAAATGGAAAAGGAAAGTAGAAAAAGAAAATTTCAGGATATTGAATATAAAGAAAATATATGTATTGTACATAATTTATATTAAAATATCCCATAGATTTTGCAAATATATGTGAGTATTATTTAGTAAAGACATGAATATATGTGTATGTATTTAAAAATATTTTTTTCTTTATGCTTACAACCAGGTAAAATATCTGGCCAGGGGTTATGTGCTGGCCACATCAGATTTTTCTTTCTGACTTCTTATAAATCGCAAAAATTAAAATTGTACTGGCATTTCTCTATACTCGTTTACTTATTCGTACAGTGTGGTAGTGTGGTTTTTTGCTAGTCGTAATCTTCGTGTACCTTAAATATGCAGCTTATTATTTTAATAATTTATATTTTAAATTAGAAATCGTGAAAATATACCGAAACTATAATAGCTTTTTCTATTTTCTGATTAATATTAATTTAATTTATTTTTTTAAAATTATTTTATTTGTTATTGAAATTTATAAGTGAAAATATTTGTTTTGAATTGAATTACGTTATTGTTTTTCTGTGAATTTTTTATTGTGTATTTATATATTTATAATATTTTGTGATGGAAGAGTAATAAATTTGAAGCCAATGAAATACATTTTTAATTTATATTTTATTTATGGTCGTTGGCACCAACGTAACTTAAATTGTAAGCATTGAAATGAAATGTCAAATTAATTATTATGTATTGCTGTCAATATTTCGATTTGAATTGCTAGTTTTTTTGGTGCAACTGGGCATTAATGATTATTTTTAGTGCAAAGTTAGAAATTACTGCTCACTATTAGAAGTACTATTTTTATTATTTTTTGTATGTATAAAAATTGTCTGCAGTAAGGTTGTTCAAGGAACGAAAACTTCGATACTTGTGGAAAAAGTCATATATTGGATAGAAAACACCAGTAAATAGATACCTACTATTAAATATTTATGTAAACTTTTAAGGCGGTAGAAGTGATTGTTTTGATATGCTTTGGTCTCCTGCTCTTTATGTTTAGCATCTTGGCGTGAATTGGCACTTAGGACAAATAAGGTTCTTAGCGGAGTTAGGAAGTCTGCGAGTTAAGTGGGCAGCTTAGCGCCAGCCAAGGATCAATACGTCGTTATGAATTCATTCCTCGCGTGTTATTATGCTGCCACTGCTAAAGTAATTGTTTCCGAGGCTGCCGGACGGAGCACATCACAACCACCCAACAAATGATCATGTTCAGAGTATTTTTAGACGGGGATATGATTGAGGAGCGCATACCACACAACGTTGACCTTCACCAGATGGCATTCATGTGTCTGCTAAAAAATTAAAACTGCAAAACCTTATTTGACATATACCTTACATACAATAACTAGATGTAAGGAGTCTACTTTTCGACGGCACAAGACGTAATTCTGACCCCAAGTTTAATAATTATTTACATCTTTTTAAAAATAAATTATATATCCGTTTTCTTAGTCAATTTCATGTTTATAGTCCAGGATATCTACAATTTTAGCTCAAAGAAATTGCAACAAAAGATTTTTACGGAATCCTGTCCAGAAGAAAACGTTGAATAACATATCAAAAGTTTCTGAATATCGGACTAAGGGAACCTCTCGCCAATTGCAAAAAATTGGGGCATTTTTAGCTTTTTGGCTATTTTCTTGAAAACATTGCCCGTATCACAATTTTACATGATATAATTAAAGGTAACGAGTTATTTTAAAATATATTTAACCAAAATAAAAATATATTAAAGAAATTTAAATTACTAAAATAATATTACGTATTTCATTTAATAATTTGTCTAACAGGTTTTACTGTTTAACAGTTTAAATTCATCGTGGAAAACTGTAAATTATCAATGGTTTTTAAACATTTTTCTCAGCGCTTTCCTACAAATTTTCATTTTTTCATTCACTTCTCCAATTATGTTAAAATAGGATAACGCGGTTTGAAATTTTGAATTCAGTATGGAATTCTCTGTCATGTATTATACGATTTTTGCCGCTGAGCTGTTCGCAAGTTACTAACAACTTAAACTTTGGTACCTGAAATTTCTCTAAAATTTTAAACATCTGCAAATCGGCTCAGTACTCATATTTTCATCCAAAATTTTGATACAATTAAAGATAAACAATACTACGTATGTAATACGTATGGAAGTGGTTGATGAAAAATTTAGAAGATAAAGTTAGTAATACTACTTCTAGAAAACTGAAAATATTGGTATAATATATAGGCCTTATTTAAATAAAATATCTTGCGTTTAGGAAAAATAAATAAATATATCATCACGGCATGTTACCTATTGGTGCGTGTGACAATCTGGTTTGTACACAGATGTCAGAAATATGTTGACATTCGTACCGTGTGCTCGTAGAGAGTCACTTTTGTTTCAATTAAAATTCAAAATAATTTTTAGCGTCGGTTGTAATCAAACCCAGATTCGCAACAAGACACTCAGGCACACGGCCATGAGATCTCATCAAAATTGTATTCTCTAAATATTTAATTTTCAAGATATCTCAATTTCTTGGCAAGAAATTTTGATCTTGATATTATTGTTCTTGTCATATATTGACTTGAAAAAACAAAAAAAAAAATGACCGTCTTGTTTTCAAGACAAGAAATTTAAGAATTTTCTTGATATTTGGTGAAACACTATTCATTTGGCAGATTGTAAACTATGTTAAATAAAATGCATAGCAACCAAAAAATGAAGTAAAAACTAATTAGAAACAGAAGTGATTATGAACAAAAATTTCATAATAGCAACTAATTTGACTAGAATGATTTGAATACCGTACTACGAGAGCACGATAATGGTTATATCGCAATGATGAGATAGGCAGCTTTGCTTTATTTGTTGCTGTGGTTAATAGCAGGTATTATCATGTGACATAAAATTCTTGAAAATATTTATTTCTTGTGACAGTCTAAAAATAGTGTTAATAACTCGCTCGTCAAAAGTAATATCGTATTACTCGCACGATATGTCTCACTCTCAATACTCGTTATGAAATATACAATAAACTACATTGTATAAAAACTCAGGAAAAGTATTTGTTGTTATTGGTGTTTATTTGTGGAAGTGTTTCCTTGAAAACCGTTGAAAAATAAAACTATCTCCTTGTAATCTACTGAGCATGCTTGGAATATCATCATACAAATATTTAATGTCTTGCATCTTGCATTCTTACAACAACAAGAAGCAGAAGTGGCTGGTATTTGTTTTTAGAAAATGTGCTATTGTTTATTCACATCATTAAGTTTTGTGTATAAATACCTGGCGTTCTCTGGTTCATTTCATTCCAACAGTCTGGCTGACTCCATTTCTAGTAATTACATTGAATTTTCATGCGGACGTTTGCACGTACAGAGGTATTTAGTATTTATTAAAGTGTGTTTTAAATCCTTGCTACATCATGCTACAGAAGGGTAGCTTCTGTTATTTGTAATGGAGAAACCATGACTAAGAATTATTGAAAAAATCTATATATCCGAATGAATAGGAAGACACTAAAAGGTATGCATCTTTTGCAAAGGTACGCAGGAGGAATTTGTATTCTTCACTTTTTATATGATTTAAATTAGTATATAGTAGATTTTAGTATGTTACTATCCTTCTACGCAAAATTATTTTGAAAATATTTTTGATGTTCCAAATTTACATAAAATTCAAATTTCTGTAAAATCACAATATTAACATAAACTATTAAAATTATTCTGAGCAATTTAATACAAAATTTTTATATATTTATCTTATGTCGGTCCATGAACTTGAAAAATGCACTCAAAAAACTTAAAACAAAAATAGTTTTTCTTAAAAAATTAGTCTAAAAATTGGTTTTTGACCATTTTTAAAATAAAATAAATATATCATTCCGGTATGTTTCTCATAGCTGGGATTGCCAATCTGCTTCGTACACAGATTTCGGTAATGATGATGAAATATTTGTACCGTGCAGACGTTTACCAGGCGTCACTTCACGGGCACTTATTGCTGTGCCATTTAAAATGGTTCCCTAGATTCGCGACCAGAAACTCAGGCACGCAGCCTGGGACCCCATGTATTAAATAAATAAATAATTTTAATTCGTTTTACCTATCTTTGATTCACAGTGAAACAGAAAAATATAGGTACATTAGAGGTGGGCGCGTGAGTAATTTTTATTCATGTTCACGCACTCTCACGTAACTAAAAATGTAATTACGACCAATCACGCACGAATTTTTGTTTGATTCACGATCACTCACGCTTACGAATTTATTTTGGCACTCGCAACTTATTACGCCCGCTAGGTCACGTCCGTGTCACGTAATTGTTCCTATGTACATTCAAGACTATTTAATACATTCACAATGTTTGGTACAGCAACAACACTATTTTTTTTAAATACCGCTGATGACATATTTGGACATACTAATAATAATAACAAGAATGTAAAGTGAAGTAAGAAAATTAAGACAAGACAATTTTTACCGCCCGCTAACCTTGGTAAGCTACCATGTTTTAGGGTTCCTAGAATCCAATTTTAACATTTTCACGATGATGTTTTACATGTGTGTGTGTGTGTGTGTGTGTGTGTGTGTGTGTGTGTGTGTGTGTGTGTGTGTATGTGTGTGTGTGTGCGTGCGTGCGTGCGTGTGTGTGTGTGTGCGTGCGTGCGTGTGTGCGTGGGTGCGTGGGTGCGTGTGTGCGTGTGTGCGTGTGTGCGCGTGTGCGTGTGTGTGTGTTATTCTAATGTGGAAAGAAGCCATTAGATTTTGGTGTCACTCAGATAACCGGATATGGCAATTTACTTGAAGCTAAAAATAGTTTTTCTCCCAAAAAATGTTAGTTTTTCGAGATTTATGTTATTATAAAAAATAAGGATTAATAAATTTTCTACATGTTTGCATTGATACTTTTTCTATATATTTTATATCTATAATTTCAGCAAACACAACTCATCATTTCAAATTAATAATAGTAACGTTTTCAAAAGAAAATAGTAAATAGAACCACAAGTATATGAAATGGGACTTAATACGGTTTTCAGCATAAGTAAATGTGTAAGTATGTATGTTTGAATAAATCAAACTTAAAAGACGGGAAGTATTTTGTTGGCCACATCAGATTTTAAAATGAAGATTTAAGAAAACTTGTAACTCACGCCCCATTAAATTCAAATCACGCCTGATCACGTGCGATATTTTTTTTGTGCCTCACGCTCACGTCCGATCACGACGCAAAATTCAAATTATACTCACGACCACGCGTGACACTTCATCGTTACCTGACAAAATCACGGCCCGCGCCCACCTCTAAGATACATCTTTGAAACTTTGAATTCCGCTTTTCAGTAAATCCAAAATAAGTATCAAAGGGACGTAACCACGGATGTAATAAAAAATTTGCTTATGATTAGAGACAAAAAAACATATTTTATTAATCGTGAATTATATGTAGCTTTTCAGAAAATAATTGTAAAAAATATGGTATGGCCAGCACATTACCTTTTCCGTCAGCTCAATGTATATTGTACAAATCCCATAGCGAAAATTTCTTGGAAAAGATTCTCTATATCCAGTAAAATTATAACACAAACGTACTATGTAAATTTAACTTGACACTGACATCTTATATGAATCAGAATTATTGAAATATTTTAGCAGTATCCATGGTTATAACAAAGCTGGCTGATTTATGAGACTGAATTATCTTTATGATTTTCTATTCAATATGAAGAAAAACCGTATAGAGAATAGAATTTTTATTAAAATAAATAAATAAATATATCATCACGACTTATTACCCATTGCTGGGTGTGCCAATCTGCTTTGTATAATAACATTAAATGTCAACAAATGAAATTTAATTGCGTTTTTCAAGAAAAAGTGATAAGAACATCAAATAGGGGTACTTCCGGTTATTCAATTATAACCAAAGTGTTATTAACTCTTCATATATGTGTAAAAAAGAATACGAAAGAATTATCGTCGGAGAAAAAGTAGTCACACACACACACACACACACACACACACACACACACACACACACACACACACACACACACACATACACACACACACACACATATATATATATATATATATATATATATATATATATATATATATATATATATATATATATATATATATATGGTAAAATCGTATTCTAGGGACCATAAAATGTACTTATTTACTAAAATTCCACCGTCGAATTTTTTGACCAAAGACAATACTTTCCTTACCTAAAGGCGACGGAAAGTAAAAACTTGGAATAGGAGTTTTAGTTACGTCACTAGGGGTCGAGCGTGGTTGACAAAGACAAAATGCAAAAGCAGTTGATAGTGTGTTTAAGAAAAATCCTAACTCGGAGTGGGCTATGAACAAATAAACATATGTGTTAATTAGAAAGTATTTAATTAAATATCAAATTGACACGAGAAATTGTCCAAAATGTTGTCTAAAGAATTGAAAGCTTTTGTTCTTGAATCTTATTTTAGAAATTGGCCAGTGGTAGTATACTGTATCCTTAATTATTATATTTTCTCTTCAAGATTACATTTCAATTTTGACTACTTAACTTTTGAATTGAATAATAATCAGACATACGTTTCACTATTCATAGACTACCCCGAGTTAGGAATTTTTCTGAATACATTGTATTATAACTTCGTGCCATAATGACGCCACCATATCCAATCTTCAAAACCAATTTTGTTATAATAACAAGCTTAGTGGTTAGTTTTTATATTTTATTGCATGTATATAGAAATTACCCTATTTTTAAAATCAAAAGCTAACTATTCGTTTTGTTCAATTAATAATGCATTTTACACTTTCAATGGAATTTTGTTCAACATTTTAATAGAATTTTAAAATTAAATTTTATTCCAGAAATTTACTTTGCATTATATATAACATATTTGTTTTATCTGTGAAATTTTTATTCAACATTTATTTAAAACATTTTTGTGATGAAAATGTAATTGTTTTCTGTAAAATGGTTTCATACATATATATGTCCTAAATAACTCGTCCTACATGGGTATCTCGAGAATTAAATGATATGAAGTCAGTTAAATTAGTCAAAATTTGTTCCATTGGGAGACTATTTTAGTATCGATATTTAAGAAAAATGGATTGGTCATTAGATTAGACGTTAATGTAAATTTTGTAGATAATTTTTAAGTGTGAAATTACTCTCATTCTGGATATTGGTTTGCATCTCTTTAATACCTTTTTTTATGTTCTTTCGAATAGCGAAACTCAATTTTTTTATCATTTAGATTGCGTCAGTATTAATATTTGTAAAGGCGATATATTGGAAAGTTACACAATTGAAAAATTATTTGTAACTTATATATGTTCCTTTGTGTCAAACAGCAAAATTGCAAAAATTATTAATTTATAAGAAAAACAACGGTTGTTACAACGAAACAAATTATCAGTCAGATTTTATCATTTACTTATTTTTAAGTTTATTTTCTTTATTTTTATTAGGTAATATTTTTTACATACCAGTGAAATATTTGTCTAATATCATTCTAAATTGTCTTTACCTTGTTCCATATATTATAAATATTACAGTAATCTGTGTGTGTGTGTGTGTGTGTGTGTGTGTGTGTGTGTGTGTGTGTGTGTGTGTGTGTGTGTACGTGTACGTGTACGTGTACGTGTTTGTGTACGTGTATGTGTATGTGTACGTGTACGTGTACGTGTACGTGTACGTGTACGTGTACGTGTACGTGTACGTGTACGTGTACGTGTACGTGTATGTGTATGTGTATGTGTATGTGTATGTGTATGTGTATGTGTATGTGTATGTGTATGTGTATGTGTATGTGTATGTGTATGTGTATGTGTATGTGTATGTGTATGTGTATGTGTATGTGTATGTGTATGTGTATGTGTATGTGTATGTGTATGTGTATGTGTATGTGTATGTGTATGTGTATGTGTATGTGTATGTGTATGTGTATGTGTATGTGTATGTGTATGTGTATGTGTATGTGTATGTGTATGTGTATGTGTATGTGTATGTGTATGTGTATGTGTATGTGTATGTGTATGTGTATGTGTATGTGTATGTGTATGTGTATGTGTATGTGTATGTGTATGTGTATGTGTATGTGTATGTGTATGTGTATGTGTATGTGTATGTGTATGTGTATGTGTATGTGTATGTGTATGTGTATGTGTATGTGTATGTGTATGTGTATGTGTATGTGTATGTGTATGTGTATGTGTATGTGTATGTGTATGTGTATGTGTATGTGTATGTGTATGTGTATGTGTATGTGTATGTGTATGTGTATGTGTATGTGTATGTGTATGTGTATGTGTATGTGTATGTGTATGTGTATGTGTATGTGTATGTGTATGTGTATGTGTATGTGTATGTGTATGTGTATGTGTATGTGTATGTGTATGTGTATGTGTATGTGTATGTGTATGTGTATGTGTATGTGTATGTGTATGTGTATGTGTATGTGTATGTGTATGTGTATGTGTATGTGTATGTGTATGTGTATGTGTATGTGTATGTGTATGTGTATGTGTATGTGTATGTGTATGTGGATGTGGATGTGGATGTGGATGTGGATGTGGATGTGGATGTGTATGTGTATGTGTATGTGTATGTGTATGTGTATGTGTATGTGTATGTGTATGTGTATGTGTATGTGTATGTGTATGTGTATGTGTATGTGTATGTGTATGTGTATGTGTATGTGTATGTGTATGTGTATGTGTATGTGTATGTGTATGTGTATGTGTATGTGTATGTGTATGTGTATGTGTATGTGTATGTGTATGTGTATGTGTATGTGTATGTGTATGTGTATGTGTATGTGTATGTGTATGTGTATGTGTATGTGTATGTGTATGTGTATGTGTATGTGTATGTGTATGTGTATGTGTATGTGTATGTGTATGTGTATGTGTATGTGTATGTGTATGTGTATGTGTATGTGCATGTGCATGTGCATGTGCATGTGCATGTGCATGTGCATGTGCATGTGCATGTGCATGTGCATGTGCATGTGCATGTGGATGTGGATGTGGATGTGGATGTGGATGTGGATGTGTATGTGTGTGTTTGTGTGCGTGTGTATGTGTATGTGTGTATGTGTGTGTGTGTGTGTGTGTGTGTGTGTGTGTGTGTTTGTGTGTAACAAAATTTGCGTCTACAATAACTCTAAATCTACAATTCAAAAAATTATAATTCTTTCGTATTTCTCTTCCCAGTATCCATATAAAGAGCTGATTAGATTTTGGTTATAATGAGTCAACCGGAAGTTCCCTCATTTGAAGATTTAAACAGTTTTTCTTAAAAAAATGATGGTAAATATCGTTTTTTCACATTTAATGTTATTATAAATATTAAAGAACATTGTATTCTCTATACGATTTGATTGCATTTTATACTTCATATTAAATGGATATAGAGTTATAAAATTATAAACAAATTAAATTTCATAAATTAGCTATCTATGCTAGAAACAGCTACTATATTAAGCAGGCTACAGAAACTTAAATGGTTGACATTTGGACCGTATTGCAATGCCATCTCTTGACTGTTTCCGGAAGCTCCATAAATTGAAATGATTAAGTGTGCTGTGCTTACATTCATATTTTTTTATAAGTTGTCAAACTCCTATGAGTATTCTAACCAAAATCTAACAAAATTTTCAAGAATTTTAATTTTCTTTGGAGAACTTTGAATTGTTGAGATATATTTCATAGTGTATAATATTTTCGCGTATGTGTATGTGTGATTTAAGTTTCTACCATTCTAGTCGTATTGACGCTATAGGAAGAATGTTGTAATATGGTTTAAAATACAAACGCTTTTTGAGTTCGTTATCGTCATTAATGGCATCAATATCCTTCTATACTGGTAAAGCATAAAAAATGTACTATTTATTCAATCTGTATAAAAACACTACAAAAGCGTTTATATTTTTTATAATTGTTTATAAATATTATATAATAGCATATTATTCAACGAGCGTATTATGATGGCTATTATTCACGAGGATGATTTTAGAACACGAGCCGTAGGCGAGTGTGTTAATTCATCTGAATGAATAATAGCCATTATACGCGAGTAGAATACGATATTTTATCTACATCTGCAATTGAAATCGTATTATACCGGGTGACACTGAAAAATGGTCCACTCTAAATAACTGTCATATTTATAATTATTTTAATTTTTTTTATATATTTGTAAACTAGATTGAAAGGCTCACAAATCATTGTATTTGACATGATGGTAGCTCTTCCGGTTTATCCGGAAGTGACATTAAGTTTCATATTTCAAATGACATATCTTATATATTTGGTATAGGTATCTAGCTTGTAAAATGTTTCAGAAACAAGTGAATTTGCTACGTCATGTTACACATAGGAATTTACGTATCACATTTTACATCATCCTACCTTGAGGGAAGGTACGGAAGGATATATGTGATTCTCATGTCGTCTCACGTATTCTTTTCAAATCGCAAATGGACACAATGGAGAAGTTTTGTGTAGTGCCAGTGTGGTGGACGGACATGTACTGCTTGTTGTTTTAGTTTTACACTCCAATTGGTCATTCGTGCCAGCTTAAGGGAATTGTTCCAAACTGTTTCATTTGCGGTATTGATTCTCACTCATATACTCATTGCGAATTTCAACGACACAGAAAATTATATTCGAGAACCAATAAGAAAAATAATCTATTGACCATTGTTTGACGACTAATATGTAATTTTTTAAGAAACAAAATAAAGACGGATGAAATTAACCTAGTTACTACGAAAATTGCCTGGAATTATTATTTGCAAACCCTTCAAGTCTACAATATTTTTTTTTAATTATACACGTTGAATTTTCATTTTATAGCTTACATCTTGATCTGTAATATATATGCACACTTTTTCTCTAGGCCTACTAATTTTGCAGAAAAATATTTTATTTTGATTTTTAAATAGAATACCTTGTATATTTTTGCGGAATAAGGTTCTAAATTAATTTCTATTTAGAATGATGTACAACAAGTAAGGGTTTGCATTATGTCTAATAAAGCAAATAATAAAATGATTATAGTTGGTTGTGATATTCTATTATTTAACCTGTACACATCTGTCGTAGATGTGTAGAGGTCTTATTTAAGAAAAATAAATATTGGTTACACATATAGGGAAAAAGTTATAAACAATAAAATATCACAGCCGACTGTTATAATTTTATTATTTGCTTTAAAATAAACTGATTTAGAACTTTATTCCGTAAAAATATAAAGACTGTTCCTTTTAAAAAATAAAAGTTAAATATTTTTCCAGAAAGTTAGTAGGCCATGGAAAAAATTATTAATGGTAAATGTAGATCAGTTTGTATTAGATAACTTTTATATTTATATTTTTATTGTATCTTTAATATTTCAGAAGTTATAATATATATATATATATATATACAGGGTGTAAATGAAATAAGTGCATTAAATTTAACCAGTAATGTAACTCGATGAGAGCAACAATATTTCTTAATAACTTTTTTTTCTAAGTCTTTTAGATTTTGAGTTAAAATTCTTTAAAGATTTGCTGCATATTTCGGCGCGCGCCCATGGAGAACAAATGGCTTGTCGTCAGCTGTCGTATTCAAGTGAAATACAAACAGCTCAAAAATTATCAGTTATCGGTTACACTTACAGTCACAGTAATTAATCAACGAATCAACGGAAATAACATTTATTATTAATTAATTCGTAATAGTACAATTTTTAAAATAAAGAAATTTAAATTTTGGATAACAAAATTATAAAGTTCTGAATTAAACCAGGCTTTTTCACCTGTGAATAGAGGAAGGACAAGGAGGAACGAGGGGTAAGAGGTATCGATGAAGAGCAGAAGCATAGTTATTAGGTTATGAGATGATTATTTATATTCGACAAATCATAATAGTTTAAATACGTTTTTCAAAAAATGTGAGTACAAACTTTTGTCCATTTAAACGAGGTACATGAGTACCAATAATTAGTTGTCCATTTATTGTTCCCGCTCAAACGTTTTTTAATGAAAATTTTTACAGCATTTTCGTCTGTTGAAATGTGTATTTTGCATAAGAAAGACACTTTCCCAAGTAAATTCAGTCTCATTAATGAACATTATGAGCCATTCCCAAAATCGAAGTCTGCTGAAAACATTGATATTTTTGCACATGATATGAATACAACTGTTGCTTTATTTAAAATTGTCATATGTGACACTTCGTATTGTGATAAAGATGTACAAGATTAACAAATGTGCGAATATTAGGAACAGTATGATTTGGAAACGCTCCGTCTAAATTCGTTGGCAACATTATAATACTGTCTTCATATCAACCACAAATTAGAATGTAGTAAAGATACGAATAAATAAATAAACCATAGGAAAGTAATTACAATATCTGTGTACTCGCTATTTGTAAACGTAAGCATTTTGACAGAATTTTACCTGATAAACAAGTTTATTACTAATGTCAAAATATAATTGCAACAACTGACAAAACTGTCAATTGCTAAAACAAAATTTTTCATAGCCATTGCTACTGCATTCAATTATTAGAAAAATACGTGGAACGACTCGTCAATTTACGGGGTGGTAAAAATGCTAAAAAATATGCGATTTCGAGAAAAAGTTATTAAGAAATACTGTTGCTCTCGTCGAGTTACATTACTGGTTAAATTTAATGCACTTATTTCATTTACACCCTGTATATATATATATATATATATATATATATATATATATATATATAATTTTGAATATACTAGTATATAAATGATAAATATAAATTACCTACCATATTGTTTGTGCTTCTCTTCAAATAATAAGGCAATTTTTTTTTTGTAATATGATAATGACAATAATTATGTATAATGCCAAGTTTGTGAAATCGCACAATTTCCGAAATGTATTACACATTCCGTGATTTGTAGCGCGTTTGTATAGATCTTAACATGTGTAGAATTTTGCACAATTTTTGCATAACTCACGATTTATTAATAATTCTAATTTACTAGTTTTGTTCATTTCGCTATCCTACGTCTGCCGCAAACCGCGGCGGTGAAATTTGTGGTTCCTTTCAGTTCGCGGTACTGCAGTCACTAGATTCTGTTTGTTTCGTTTTTTCTGTAACTTGCGGCAAAACGCCGAGGCAGCTGGCGGTGATAATTTTTACAGTGACTCATGACTCGGTGGTCTACATGAAGTGCCAGTTTGACAATGTTTGATAAATAAATATTAGGAAAAAATTAATATTTTTCAATAAGTATGCTTGTAATGTTTTCAGTTTCACAAATTGAAATACGTTTGTAAAAAATAAATAAATGTCAATGTCATATGAATTATGATTTGTAATAAGGTAAATTTATTTGATACCAATAGTAAACAATTAAATTAATGGAGAATAAAATAATATATTTTTACTGAGTATCCTTTAAAATTATAATAAAGCCAGAAGTATCTTCCAAAATAATCAAATAATGTAACGCAATCGGATCGAAGAGAAAAGACAATTTTATTAACTTAAATTATTACCGTGGCGATAGGCAGTAAATCGCAAAACGCAGCAACAATAATTACAGCCACGCAGAACGAACAAACCTACTATGAATTAAGAGTAAAGATTTATGAAATAAATTTGGAAAAGTGAAGTTACATTTTATAGAATGTTTCACGAATTGCAATCATATGCGTTTAACATAGGCGTTGCTTTCCAAGTCAAAACAAACATCAAATAATAGTTGTAGAGAATAAAATTTTGTACATAAGTCAGTAACAAAAATTAATTTCATACGTTTTATAACTGCAGAATTTATACATGAAAATTTCAGAAATTACAACCCAGCACCCTACTAAAGATTAACAAATTTTTAAATATGGCAGCAACACGGCCGCATCATATTCGTTTGGGCCGCACCGCAGTGCAGCTGGGTGCTGCCGTGTTACGACCGAATTGTGCATAACAAGACGACAAGGCTACAGATATGCTTGTTCATCGAAAGGACCCGTGGCCGTACTTTCACGTAGCAAAGCGCGTGGCTGGAGTGCACTTAGTTCAGCTGAGTATAATTTTTGCTCGGGAATTTAATAGTGCTAGCCATAGAAATAAAACAAAGAGACAAACAAATATGTAATATTTTGTTATAAAATAAACAAAAAATTAGTAATAATTTTAATATTTATTTAAAAGTTATTAATAATAATTAATTTACTATTAATATTTACAACAATAAATAAATACTTGTAACTTGTACACTTGTTATCGCATTTTTATTTTCTTGCAAACAAAGGAAGGATGAAATTTTTATTACCGTTTAATTTTGAGTTATCTTTTTTCCAATAAATTTAATAATTTATGTTATTCCCGTTAAACAAAGAAACGCGAACAATTTATAACTAATAATTGATGTGATATGCAGTATGTGCGGCAAAAGAAACGAGCATAAGCAAATTATACATCATTGAAAAGCAAAAAACATTCTCATATCAGTGCTATCATTATCATTGTCTTCCATAACGGCCCTATAAAAGTTAAAATTGTCCTCGTAATTTACAAATAAACCACAAAAAATAGAGCAATGTTAATTGCAAGAATAATCTACAGAAAAATACTTGCATTAGTTAATTGTGAAAAAATCTGCACTGGCTAGTTAGCTATCATATAACTTCCGGCCAATTCCTTTTTTTTAAAATTATATATGCACAATTTTGGAAAAAAATCTATATTTTCAATAAAATATTTAACGAACTTTGCATCAAGAAAATATTTCCAAAATAATTTACGAGCTACATGTTTGATGTGAAAATTTATCCGTCATTTACAAATATTTGAATATGTCAACAAATGCATTTTCTACAATATTTGTAAGAATTAAATTTTTTTAAATTTAAATCCATTGTATATTTAACAAGAACTTTTATCAAAATAGAGCGAATAGGTATAGAATTCTTCCATATTTGTTAGATTAGAAAAAATAAATTAATATATCTTTACTCTTAAGAGTACTACTGCCGGTGCCGGTTGACCATTATGTATTATACATCAAATAAATCTTCGAATAGCTTAATAGTCAAATAAGAGAAAAATATCGCATCGAAACTATAACACATATGACAGTATTGATTCTAGCTGTTATATTTTGATGCGATCTTTTTCTATTATTCTACGAATAAGCTATTCGAAGATTTATTTGATGTTGGTGAAACCTGACATTAATAACCTAACTTAAAATATAAATAAAGACCTTAAAGTAAGTGGACATTTCTCTGTAAGCAAAATCTTGCAAATGCTTCATTTCAGAAATATTTTCGTGACAAAAAAGTGTGAGTATAACTGGTGCGGGATAAAAAGTTATACTTTTGACGATATGTGAACTAATTTTAAAATTTTATTCTACAAAATTATAGTTATTGAAGAATTAAGGACAGTAAGTGCTTCCTATCGGTTGAGGATGACTTTGGAGATACATCCGATACCTGTAGAAGAGCACTTAGTTACTGTAATTTAATTTTTATTAATTTAAATATATATACTTACATATTTAGTTATTGCGGAAACTGTATTAAGATCCATTCCATATAACTAGGGTTCTATTTACTATTTTCTTTATAAACGTTAGTGTTATTAATTTGAAATGATTAATTCTTTGATAATGACATTTATCTGTCAGTTACATACATTTAAGATATGAACTGTGTAACCAAGGACATTTGCTTGTTTAAAGCGTAGGTTCCGGGATTAAATTTATAGATAATTTTATGAATTTATCCATAAAATATATAGAAAAAGTATTAATGCAAATCTGTAGAAAATTTAATAATCTTAAATTTTTATAATAACATTAATCTCGAAAAAATAATATTTAAAGGTATTTTTCGAAGAAAAACTATTTTGAGCTTCTAGTATAGTGCCATTTCCCGTTATCCGATTTACACCAAAATCTAATGGGCTCTTTCCATTACAGAAAAAGTTCGAAATACAAGGTTTCAAAATTTTCCGAATGATAGTATTTGAGTAAAAGATCCACACACATATACACACATACATACACACATACATACAGACAGACATGTTAAAATTGGATTCTAGGGACCTTAAAACGCGGTCATTTAGCGGAAGGTAAAAAACATTTGTAGATTATTTTGGTAATATGCGTTTATACATTTTTTGGAAACATAAAGGTATCATTTACAATCTACTTTATCTAATATCCCCGACTCACGCTGCTTTAAATTTAATTGTTGATCACTTATTCAGGATTTGAGGTTTTCATTTCGTATAAAAAATATATTCTTTGCCGATATCTTTACAAGTCATAAGCATATAAACACATGCATTATTCCGTTCCTTCTGTCTCTGTTCTTTAATTTTCTAATAATGTCCTCTTTGTGTTTCTTTCGCGCTTATCGGCATGGGAGAGCATTAAAAAGACGTATTCAGATTGTGGGGCCGTTTAGGTGAAAAATACGACACGGTAATCAAGATAGCAACGAAGGTATGTGTGTGCGAAATACGAAACTGGCCCGTGGTGCGTTATCTCACCAGACATATTACAATCGCACGCTAGGGTGACAACGACATAGAAATCTCACTCTAAACAAACGACATGGTAAGGAAAGTCATTATAGCAGATCAAAAAGATACAGAATATGTATGTAGTTTTGCGAAGAACAACTTTTTTTTATATTTAAGTTCTGTTATTCCGTATTCATTTTTTGAATGTCAAAAAGACTAACAGCAATAATAATAAAGAATAAGCACTTCAAGCACATTGAAAACAACTATAAGTCATCATCAATATATAGGTTGAGAACTTAGCTTTCGTGATAAAACCCTTCACATTATTAAAAAAAAAATAGGCTGAGAGATTTTTATGGCTCTGTAGATCCAATAGTTTGCGCACCACTGCGACTTTAAGAAAACCACGCCAATGAGGTATACAACCCGCAATAACTCATTCCTGCAGGGCTTTTCCGGATGGCTATATCTCTTAATCGCTAGGGCATGTTAGACTGCTAAAACGTAAAACTTACACTGAACAGTAAAGCCGGATTTATGCAGCAATAACATAGTCACTATCATAATCATAGTCATAAGAACAGTCTTAACATAGTTGGCCGTTTAAGCAGCTTTTTTGTTGTGACTATTAATTTGTCATTCAAATACTTAAATATTATATTTACCGAATTAATAAATATGGATATGTACGTTAGCAAATAGTACAGAAAAATTAGGCGTTGCTAATTTCTTCATAATAAACAACATCACACTTAAAATAGAGGTCGTTTTCTGTTTCTGGCAGTTCTCAGGCCCGCGCACATTTAAGTCGTCATAGTCTTGAAATTAAAATTAATTCAATTCTGTGATTATGCTTGTTTATGATACTGACTATGACTATGACAATGTTGCATAAACAGACATATTATAAAAACATACATTAATTCTTAAGATTAAAACTACAACTATGACAACAGACAGAGCTACATTACGCAAGCCACGCGCAAGCGCAGATGGATTCTTTTTACGTTTTTCTCGTTTTTTAATTTTTTTTTACATGAATTATAGTTATTTATACCAATTTTCTATAAAACTAAACAAATTCGTGAAAAACACAACTCTGATTCTACAGGGCCACCAACTTTTGAAAGATGACTACTTAAGGTACATAAGTATTTTGTATTTTTTTAGTATTTCGCAACATTTCTTAATTACTAAGCGGTGATGGTGGTAAAAAATGAAAACGTTTTGTTCTTAGGGTTTAATGAATTTTATACAAACATTAAATAGTAATATTCATTATGCTTAAATTACTATTAAATAATTAATATAATAGTATATTGTGTTATTAGGAGTAAAAGTGATATTTTGTGTGGGGTGCATGGAAGTTTGCACGACGAGCAAAGCGTGTCGGACAATTGCATACGAGGCACACAAAGACGCTTTTATTCCGAATGATACATTAATTTTTTTTCAAACGCACTACTTTTCTTTTTATTCGCTAATTCTATGTAGTTTCTATAGATTTTTTTTGGATTTTTTTGTTATTTGTTTCACAAGGTAGAAGTTTTATTTCTACGCCGCTGAAAGAAATTAGCTGTTTTTACTCCGGCGGCGTAGAAATTAGATATTTCTACTCCGCTGGCGGAGAAATTTTCAGCGGCGTAGAAATTAAACTTCTACCTTGTGAATCAAATCACAAAAAATGCCATTTTTACGACGTTTGAAGAAAAATGATTTTTATTACTGATTTTAATAAATAAGTTTTGCGAATACGATGCATTTTTTTAACAATACGTAACTTTTATCATTAAAATTGAGAGAAATTCCAAATAAATTAAAAATAAAAAATTATTAAACCATGAGAATAAAAAAAAATCTCATTGTTTTTACTCTCACCACTTCCCAGTAACTAATGAAGTAATGTGCAAAATCTGTAATGTTCTTGTCTGAGCGCAATCTAATATTATTATTATTTCTCTGTGATGTTCAGAATGCATTCTGCGATGGTGGAAACTATATGCAGCCATCTACAAAAAGTTGTTAGACAAGTATTCATGTTTACAAACATAATGTATGTAATTTTCCTATATTTCTACACCAAATTGTAAATCTAATTCATTACATTCTTATAAGGTGAACCAAATATATCTATTCCATATTCTATCACCGTCGCCGTAGTTGTGAATTAAAAAATTATCCATGTGAATATATTTAGAGAATAATTATATTGCAAACTGCGGTTTTAAATTTTCCATTAAATTAATTTAATTTATAATTCGTATTAAAAATCATCGCACAAAACAACCACATGAATGTAATTCAACGGGAGATAAAAGCAGCTTTTTTGTATTTGGGGGAGGAATTCACCCCTGCATGATTTGTAAAGCATGTGGGGGATCGCGTTTTCACTTTCTGTGTCTTCGCGTGCTGTACGAGGGGTGGGTGACTCAGACACGCACCTGCACGCAACGCAAGATATCTCTATTTGTACACTAGCATTTGTTCACTTCAGATATTACACTGAATTTGTTTCTACATGGTGACATATTCCCCCATTAAGATAAATAGGAAATGAATACACGAACAAGCATTAGAGTTAGAGAGTTGATAATAAATAGACCGATTTGTCGGTGACAACCAAAAAGTGAGGGAGAAATAACTTGATCTAATATACATAAAGTGATTTACGAATTCAACTTATTTTCTTTTTTCTATCCTCAAAATTTTTGGGTTGTGATCTTCTTCACTGAGAATGTAAAAGGCTTTTTTGCTTTTTGTATTGTGTAGATATATATTTTTTTATATAACTACGTTACTCGCGCGGTCTACGTATGTAGACCACGCTTCTTTAAAACTTAGTAATAATTCAAACACCATGTTAATTGCGCAGGGGTGGTTCCGAGTAGCTGTTGACTTTATAGTTTTCTATTACTTTTGCATGCTAAATACATTTTATAAGAGTAGTATTTTGTGTTTGTGTAATAATTTTTATTATTATTTATTAATTTTCTTGGCGCATTTATTATTTTTGTTAATTTTAGGAGACATTTTCTACAAATATGCGTTAGAAGAACTTTGAATCGAGACTAGTAATGATTGGATGAAATGGTTTGAATAATTGAGAAGGTCGTAGTCTTTCTACCTCCATCATAGGACAAAAATGTTATATTTGCCTTATTAAAATCGTAAAAAGTCTTTACATATACTCGTATGTGTAATAATTATTTATTAAATAATAAGTATAAATAATACGTTTAACTATTCTAACTACTTATATTTATAAGGCCCGGTACTTTCATCTCCTGCTAAAGTGTCAGTTTATTTAACTGCAAGATAAAATGAAAATATTGCATCAATATTAGAGCAAAAATAGTACACATATCAATTATATGATGCGTTATTTTTTATCTGGCAGTTAAATTAACTGATACTTTACCAGGAGATTGAAGTACCGGCCTTAAATAACATATTTTACCGTTTTTACTTAAATAACATTAATTTTGTATTTTTATAAAAAAAAAATCGTATCTGACCAAAGGTTTACATAAACATAGTTCTATTTTATTTTGTAGCCATTTAAAATGTAAATACTAAAGTATAAGTTTTATTTTCTATAAAAGAAAAACTTACTATTAATGTCCATTAAATATATTTTTTTAGAACAAATGTTATAAGCAATATTTAAATGGTCTATATTGGTACACTAGGGGCCAGTTGCATAAAACGTTAGCTGTATTCTTTTTGAGAAAAATCTCAGTTCATCTCAGATCACTTCAGACAAAATCAGTAAGTCGTTGGTCTTTTTGACACAACTGCATGATCTAAGTTGTTCTGAGTAAACTCACTTCTCCCCTTTTTGATGCTACAATACAAGTTTACAAAACCCAAAATGATGATATATTCTAAAACCTTTCAAATTTAGTGTTTAAGACTTTTATATGAAGAGGAACAACGATTTTGGCTAAAATTGATTAACCGGAAATGATACTTTACTTGAAGTTCTGCACAAATTTTTGTGAAGAATATATTATGATATATTTGAAAACTTTTAAAATTTGGAAATTAAGACTTTGATATAGATGGGAATTACACGATGGATTTGTCTAAAATAATAAACCAGAAGTGATACTCTAAACAGATTTCTGTGAAAAATATTTTGATATACAGGGTTATCCATTTTCTCTTTCGGAAAGTAAATTTAAAAAAAATTAATATTCAGATATCGATTGAATTTTTATTTCAATATGATGCTTGGACTTTGCCATTAGGCGTGAAAAACAATATCATTCAAATGTCTTCCATTGGACTTTTGGCAGGACTCAATCCTTTTGAGATAATTTTCGATGACTTTTTCACACAATTCGGTCAATAAGTCAGCCATAACTTGACGTATGTCATTCTTCAAATGCTCCAAAGTTGAGAGATTGTTGACATAAATACGGTCTTTCGCGAAGCCCCACAAGAATAAATCCAAAGGCATCAAATCGCACGATCTTGGTGGCCAATTCACATCACCAAATCGTGAAATAACGCGTCCTGGAAATTTCTTGCGCAATAAAGTCAAAACTGGCCGTATTGTGTGGCTTGTCGCGCCATCCTGCTGAAACCACATATAGTCCAGATCCGTACCTTCAAGTGCAGGCCACAAAAAGTCATTTATCATTGCGCTATAGTGCTGAGAAGTGACGGTAACGGCCACACCTTCGTCGTTTTCGAAAAAATACGGACCAATGACACCTCCGGACCACAGCGCGCACCAAGCAGTCACTTTTTGCGGGTGTATTGGCCTCTCAGTAGTCACTTCCGGGTTCTCACTACCCCAGATACGACAATTTTGTTTATTTACGTATCCGCCGAGTGTGAAATGAGCCTCATCGCTGAAGAAAATTTTCTTCGAAAAATCAGAATCCGCAGCCTGTTGTTCAAGCACCCAATCGGCGTACTCTCTGCGTAATCTATGGTCAGCCGGCTTCAATTCTTGAATGAATTGCACTTTATACGGGTGGAGGTGTATGTCCCGATGCAAAATACGCCACAATATTCCGTATGACAAGCCCAAATGCCGAGCTCGCCGTGGAATCGATAAATTTGGGTCGTCCTCAACAATATGGCTCACAGAGACAATATTTTCGGCCGAGCGTGCGGAACAATAATACACAGGCCTTACAATGTCTGCAACTGACCCAGTTTCTTCGAATTTTTTCACTACGTTTAAAATTGTATGCTCAGTAGGACTATTACGACGACTATAATCTTGTCGTAAAGCTCGAAATGCGGTCACAGCAGAATCACCATTTTTGTAGAATGCTTTAACAAAGTTAAGGCGTTTCTCAGTAGTAAAACGATCCATATTGTAAAATGGCAAACGTTCAACTAAACAAATAATAGTTTGTATGACACTGAAATTTGACAGCTGTCAAATGGCAGGGCTTTACTTTCCGTAACTCGAAATGGATAACCCGCTATTACAAAACTTTTCAATTTTAGCATTTAATACTTCTATATGAAGGAGAAAGCATATTAGATTTTGGCTAAAGTTGATAAACGGCAAGTGATACATTATTTGAAGCTCTGAACATATTTGTGTGAAAAATGTATATTATATTATGGTGTTAAGAGAAGAAAAACATTTTGAGAAGTACTGAGTGAGTGGAGGGGATAGTGGAAGGAATTGGAGACTGTGAGTTGAGAGAGACAGTTGTGTGTGAGGGTCAGAGCAAGCCGAGTCAGAGTATATTCTTGATAATTTCATTCTATTTTGTATAATTCCTAGTATTTAGGTATGATTTGTACATATTGTCAATAAATTGAGTTAACATACAGTCCACTGAGTTTAAGAAGAGTACAACCCTAACATTTGGTCGATTCGAGCCGAATTGAAGTATTGCACAACATTGAGAAACGTTGAAGAGCCACGACGGACGACGACATAGGAGCTGAGTCATCGTTCGTGTACAGCGAGGAGCAGAAAAGCGGAATACCCGATGTGTACAGCGGAGGAGCAGAAAAGCGCAATACCCGAGTTGTCTACAAATAGAAAGTCATCAGAAAAGGGCAAGGTAAGTGAGGTTCCTCCTGTATCCTTATAGTCATATTCCCTTATTAGTGTATACTGGATCAATTAAAAAGAACTAGACAGTCAATAAAATGTCGTCTAACTAGTATACATAAATATATCACAACAAAGACATCTAAGGATGTTGAAATTGAGCAAGTTGTCGTCAGAGCAGAAAAGTTAGATGAACTTTGGACAGAATATGAGGACATAATGTCAAAATTAGAGCCACTAGAAGATGAGAAAAAACATGACGATGAATTTTTGGCAGAGCAAGACAAATATTTTAACACAAAGGCTAAAATAAAACAATTAATTAACACGAGTGAGAAAAAACAAAATGAATCATTTACGAGTTCGAGTAAGCCAGAGTCCTTATCTTCAAAGGTTAAGTTACCAAAGCTAACTATTCCTGTATTTGACTGTAAATATGAGGAGTGGAAGACTTTTATTGATCTTTTTACATCTGTGATCCAAAATAACAATACTCTGTCGAACGTTGAAAAATTATTTTATTTGAGAGCATCACTAAAGGGTGAAGCGCTTGCAACAATTGAGTCAGTGGCGGCAACTGAAGAAAAATATGAGGTAGCATTACAACTTTTAAAAAATAGATATGGCAATGATTATTACATAATTAATGCACACATTAAAGGTTTATTTTAGTTAACAACGATAACAAGAGACAATAACATATCTGGTATAAGAGCAATAATTTCCGAAACGAGACAACATTTGAGATCATTAGAAGCTTTGAAGATAGCAACTAAAGATTGGGATTTATTGATTATTTATATAGTATTACAAAAACTAGATATGAATACGAGAAAAGCATGGGAATTATACAAAGATAATTCCAAATTACCTACATTAGAGGAATTATTAAAATATTTAGAGTATAGATGTACTTCATTTGAGTCAATTAGTCAACAAGAAAATACATTACACAAAAATATAGCACATAAGCCTAATAATAAAATAAAAACGAGTTTAATAACAACAAATAGTAATACAAATAATTTAAAAAACTATATTAAACCAAGTTGCGGTTTTTGTAAAGAAAATCATCATCCATATAATTGTGACGTTTTTATAAAATATAATCAAAATGATAAATTAAAATATATAAAGAAGAGGCTATGTTTTAATTGTTTAAAACCCAACCACAGTGCTAATGATTGTCGAGGGCCAAAATGTTCCAAATGTAGAGAAAAGCATAACGTATTAATACATTTTGAGCAGGGAGCTGCAACCAATGAAAAAATGAACAATGAGGAAACAAACAATGAGACTGAAAATCAAACTAAAAAGGAAGTAATTCAAACAACGCATGTTAATACTAACGAACAGAATGAAAGTAATGAAATTTTATTATCGACAGTTTTGATACAAGTGCAAGGTGCAAATGGAGAGTGGCACAGAGCAAGAGCACTTTTAGATAGTGGCTCACAATGTAATATCGTAACAGAAAAATTAAAAAATAAATTAAACAAAATCTAAACAAACGAATGTTAAATTATCGGGAATTAATAATAAAAAATCACATTTAAATGAGAGTATAAAAATAAAGATAAAATCTAATAAAAATGAATATAATAGAACTTTAGAGTTTTTAATAATGGATAAAATTACGTGTTGGTTACCACATAAATATGTAAATTACGAATCTTGGAAAATTCCGACGATTGACAATTTAGCTGATCCAAATTTCAATGTGCCTGGAGAAATAGAGCTTTTAATTGGTGCTAAAATATATCTAGAAGTTCTAATAAATGAGCAAATAAAACTAGGAACTGGCAGGCCAATGTTACAAAATTCAATTTTCGGATGGTTAATTTCTGGAAAATTAAAACAGGAAAGAGAAGGTAGACAGGGTGCTTCGATGTTTTGTTTTTTAACCTCTAATTTAAATCAAGAATTGGAGAAATTTTGGAAATTGGAAGAGATCCAAGAAAAGGTGAAAACCAGAGAAGAAGAGGAATGTGAAGATTATTTTATAAAAACTACAAGTAGAAATAAGGATGGAAGATATATAGTCAATTTACCATTACGAGATAACTACATAGAGTTAGGTAAAACATATGAGTTAGCAAAACAAAGATTTTTGTCATTACAAAGAAGATTATCATATAATAATGAATTAAATGAAAGTTATAGACGATTCATGCAACAATACATAGAGTTAGGACACATGGAAAAGGTAAACATCGAAGAAGAAGCAAAGGATACGTTTTATATTCCTCATCATCCAGTAATAAAAGAATCGAGTTTAACAACAAAGGTTCGAGTAGTTTTTGACGCAAGTATGAAATCTACCACAAATCTATCATTGAATGAGGTAATGAAGGTAGGTCCAAATGTGCAACAAGACATCTTGTCAATTATATTGAGATTTAGATTACATAAGTATGTTTTTACGTCTGATATTGAGAAAATGTATAGGCAAGTCCTAGTTAATACTGATCATCAAAATTTACAGAGAACTATTTGGTATAAAGAGGATTCAGATGAATTAGATATATATATATATAAACTGAATACGGTGACATATGGTACAGCTAGTGCACCATATCTAGCAACGAGAGCGCTACAACAACTAGCTTTCGATGAAGGTAAGGGATTACCTTTAGCCCAAAAATGTGTGTTAAATGATTTTTACGTAGATGATGTAATGAGTGGTAGTAACAGCATAAGAGAAGCACTACAGATGCAACAAGAATTAGTAGAGCTATTAAACAAAGGAGGATTTGCATTACATAAGTGGTGTGCAAATGAGAAAAGCTTATTAGAAACAATTAGCCCAGAAAGGAGAGAGTCAAGTATACCATTAGTAATGGATAGAGACGCAGTGAAAACATTGGGTTTGATTTGGTTACCTGAAGAGGACAAATTAAAATTTGTCATAAATATAAGAAGTGAGAACTATATATTAACCAAAAGAGTAATATTATCAGAAATAGCAAGCATCTACGATCCTTTGGGAATCTTAGGTCCATTCGTAATGAGAGCAAAGCAAATAATGCAAAGACTTTGGAAAGATCAAATAGATTGGGATACTGAGATCAACAATGAACAAAGTAACGACTGGAAAGAATTTAGAGATCAACTGCAAATAATACAAAGTTTTCAAATTGATCGGAGAATAACAAACCTAAATTCTGAGACAGATTATACATATGAATTACATGGGTTTTGCGATGCTTCGTTAATAGCCTATGGAGCATGCATGTACTTAAAGCGTACAGATGAAGATCATAATAGTACTACAATGCTCATCTGCAGTAAGTCTAGAATAGCACCTTTAAAACAAACCACCATACCAAGGCTAGAGCTATGTAGAGCCTTATTATTGGCCAGACTGCAACAAAAAACTGTTGAAAGTTTACAATTAAATCTATCAAAAATATATTTCTGGACTGATTCCACAATTGTCCTTCATTGGATTGCAAAAGAAGCTACACAGTGGAAGGTTTTTGTGGGCAATAGAGTTAGAGAAATACAAGACCTAACTAAAGAGTGTCAGTGGAGACATGTTCGCAGTGAAGATAATCCTGCCGACTGTTTATCAAGAGGATTAACAGCTGAGAATTTAATAGAAAATGAAATGTGGTGGACAGGACCGAGTTGGCTATTGAGTGTAGAAGAAAATTGGCCAAGAAATGAAAATTCAGCGGAAGTAGTAAAATTTGAAGAATTAGAAACAAAGGTAAGCACGAGTCATGTAACAATGGTACCACTAAACATATTTGAGAAATTTTCTTCATTAAGTAAATTAAAAAGAGTATTTTCCTTTATACTAAGATTTATAAATAACACAAAAAGAAATTCTGAGAAACGTACGGGATATCTAACAGCAAAAGAATTGAGGCAATCATTAATTGAGTTGATAAGAATATGTCAAAACGAAGTTTTTTCAAAGGAAATAAGATTATTAAAGAAAAATGTACAGTTGTCTGACGGAAGTTTAAAATGCCTAACACCCTTTTTGGATTCTGACAATGTGTTACGCGTTGGAGGAAGATTGGAAAATTTTCCTGTAAACTATAATAAAAAACATCCAATTATATTGGCGTCCAGTCATCAATTGACGAAACTTATAATAATTCAAGAGCATTTAAATTTACTGTATGCTGGAACACAAACTGTGTTAGCAAATCTACGTGAAAGATATTGGCCACTGCGTGGAAGAAATGTTGTGAAAAAGATCATACATGAATGTGTAGTTTGTTATAGACAACAAGCTATACGAAGTCAACAATTAATGGGACAATTACCATCTTACAGAGGAGAAGTTGGTAAAGTATTCGCTAATACTGGTGTGGATTATGGAGGTCCATTTTTCATAAAAACAGCGAAAAGAAAGAATGCTCCATGTACCAAGGCATATGTAGCATTATTTATATGTCTTGCAACGCGTGCTATACATATGGAATTAGTAGTCGATTTATCAAATCAGTCGTTTATAGCAGCATTAAAGAGATTTTTAGCGAGACGAGGAAAATGTCACACAATATATAGTGACAATGCAACTAATTTTAAGGGTTCTAAACATGAACTACACGAGCTTTATGAGTTGTTCACCAATCAAAAGATTCAACGAGAAATAAATGAATTGTTAACGAATCAAGATATAGAGTGGAAATTTATTCCCCCTAATGCGCCGCATTTTGGAGGAATGTGGAAAGCTGGCATTAAGTCCATAAAATTTCACATGAAGAGAGTTATGGGAAAAAATACATATACATTCGAGCAGTTATACACATTACTTTGTCAAATAGAATCCTGTGTTAATTCACGACCTTTATGTCCTTTGAATGATGATCCCAATGAGTATAATTATTTAACTGCTTCTCATTTCCTTTTTGGAACCTTATCTTATATGTTGCCTGAGCCTTTATTAACCGATAAACAAGATAATAGACTTTCTAAGTATCAACAGATACAAAAGCAAGTTCAATCCTTTTGGAGACACTGGCACCGCGATTACTTAAATACCCTTCAGCAGCGAAACAAATGGTACACGAAACTGCCAAATGTAGAGAAGGGAGCGGTGGTGCTGATAAAAGAAGACAACGTTCCACCTGCCCATTGGATTCTTGGAAGAATCATGGAAGTGTTCCCGGGAAGTGACGGTTTAGTGAGAGTGGTAAATATTAAGACAAAAAATGGGGTATATAAAAGACCTGTTACAAAAATTTGTGTACTACCGATATCTGACAATTTTGAAAGTGACCTTTCAAGGGGGCGGAATGTTAAGAGAAGAAAAACATTTTGAGAAGTACTGAGTGAGTGGAGGGGATAGTGGAAGGAATTGGAGACTGTGAGTTGAGAGAGACAGTTGTGTGTGAGGGTCAGAGCAAGCCGAGTCAGAGTATATTCTTGATAATTTCATTCTATTTTGTATAATTCCTAGTATTTAGGTATGATTTGTACATATTGTCAATAAATTGAGTTAACATACAGTCCACTGAGTTTAAGAAGAGTACAACCCTAACAAGGGTATAATCCAAAACTTTTCAAATTTGGTACTTAAGACGTATATTAATGAGAACGACATATTAGATTTTTTCTAAAATTGATAAACCGAAAATAGTACTTTACTTAAAGTCATAAAGAGATTATCTATATATACTTATTGAACTATAAAGCAGTGAAAGTATCACAATTTTTTGGGAAATACACATATCGCAGAAATATTGATGTTATCCGGATGTTAAGGGCATAAATTTAGCACCATCCTGTATGCAAGCCGTTTGGTTCACATATAACTCTATAACTCTGGTACACAGGTCTTTCGTTTCTGTAAAATTGGTTTCTTATCACTGTCCGTGGTCCTTACAATATATCCAAAAATTATAGATATCCGACCATTTGCAAGGAACTTTGTATGACTTGACTGGACTAATTACTTGTTTGACAGTTTTAATTATGAGGATTAAAAAATCTTCGGGATATCAGTGAACAGTATTTATTTATTTTGACAATTCCGACGTTTCGGCAACACAGTTGCCTTCTTCAGGGATCTACAGGAGAATGAATACAGATATTACACAATTTTTATTAGAACCAATAAGGTTATAAAACTTACATGTCTCTAAAAGCAACATAAAAATGATAGTTGCAGTCAATATACAAATGTTTAAAGGTTGAAACATTTAAAAAACGCCAAACAATAGAATTTCTAATAAACATCAATCCACACAAACAGAACATAGGAAAAATAATTGTAAATATATAAGAAATGGATCAAAAACCACGTTGTCAACTGCCAACAAAATGAACAATATTTAACAAAAATTAACATGTGATATCGAGAACATGAAGAGAGAAGCCTATGTAAAAAATATAAAAAAATTATTATAAACAACCATGTCAAACACTACAGTTACAATGGATGTATATACTACATTATTTTAAACGTTGAAATTTATTAAATTACTGCAAATAGTACTAAGATTATCAATGTCTGTTTGTGTGTTAATGTTATTATCGTCTAATTTAATATTCAACATTTCTTGTGTTAGCCGTTTATACAGATGTTTTTCTTTTTTAATTATTTTGGTGTTTTTAAAATCAAACACGTGATTATTTTTTTTTGAATGTTCAACTAGAGCACAATTAATATTTTTATTTTTGTTTTCCGAATTTCTTTTATGTTCGGACAATCTAGTTTTTAAGTATCTTTTTGACTGACCGGTGTAGTATTTTGGACAATGTAAACACGGTATTTTATACACAATATTAGAATTCAACACTTTAGGTGTCTTATCTTTGATGTTTGAAAATAAATTATTGATAGTTTTATATTGTTTATATGCAACAGTTAAATCACATTTATTTTTGAAGAGTTTTTTAATTTTTGGTGTTAATCTTTTTATGAAAGGCATGGATATGTATCTAACTTCGCGTTTATTATTGTTGAGATTGTCATTATTAGTATTTGGTGTATTATTTAGAATTTTATTAATAATTTTAGATGGAAAATTATTGATTTTTAGTAATTTTATTATGTTATCTTTCACTTCTGGGTAATATTCAGTTGACGTAAGTAGTAAAGCACGATTTTTTAGGTTACTAGCAATATTAAATTTTTGATGCATAGGGTGGTTAGAATAGAAGTTTAAATACCTGGACGATGCTGTTGGTTTTTTGTACCATTTGGTGGATATGGTATTATCATTCTTGTGAATCAGTAGGACGTTAAGGAATGGTATTTGATGATTGGATTCAACTTCTGTGGTGAACTGTATGTGATTGTTGAAGTTATTAAATGTTTCTTCCACTAATTCAATCATATCAAATATATCATCGACGTATTTTTTTAGAAACGAAATTTTTAAAAGTAATTTTTCTATTACAGCTGCGACCACGTAGTCCATCACTAAATTGGTAAGTACGGGTGAGAGTGGGGCACCCATTGTAGTACCAAACAATTGTTTGTAACATTTTCCATCAAAAATAAAGTAACTACTATTGTACCAAAACTTTATCAAATCTTTGAAAGCTTCTTGCTGTATGTTCGTTTTTAAACAAATAGTGTTCCATTTTTGGTCGATCATTTCTAGTATTAGGTCCAGAGGTATATTTGTGAATAATGAAATTACGTCTAGTGAGATTAGTTTCCAACCAGCCGGGATTGTTGTGGATGAGAGCATGCTAATCAGTTCTTGTGAATTTTTAACATAAAACTCATCATTTTCCATATGACTAAGGACTTGACTGAGATATTTCGCTAAGTCGTATGTTGGGGAATTAGTTCCTGCGACGATGGGCCTCATTGGATAACCCTCTTTATGTACTTTGATCAAACCATAGATTTTTGGAGCTACAGCATTTTCAATTGTAAGTTGTTTTTACCTTCCGTCACCTTTAGGTAAGGAAGGTATTGCCTTTGGTCAAAAAATTCGGTGGTGAGTTTTTGATGAAGAAGCACGTTTTAGGGTCCCTACAATACGATTTTACTATTTTTACGATGATGTCTGTATGTGTGTGTGTGTGTGTGTGTATGTATGTGTGTCCGTGTGTGTGTATGTAACAAAATTTTCGTCTACGATAACTTCTATACTACAATTCTAAAAATTATAATTCTTTCGTATTTCTCTTCGTTACAACCATGTGAAGAGCTGATTAGATTCTGGTTAGAATTGGACAACCGGAAGTACCTTCATTTGAAGATTTTAACAGTTTTTCTTGAAAAAACTATGTTAAATATCATTTTTTCACATTTAATGTTATTATAAATATTAAAGAATATTTTATTCTCTATACAATTTGACTACATTAATTATACTTAATATTAAATGGATATAGAGTTAAAAAATTATAAAGAAATTAAATTTCATAAAGTAGCCATAGCTATGGAAACAGCTACTATATTAAGAAAATTTTGATTGAAAGATGTCAGTGTCAAGTGAAATTGACATAGTGTGTTTGTCTTATAATTTTACTGGAGATATAGGATCTTTGCTATAAATTTTCTGTATAGAATTTACATAAAATACATGCAACTGCCGGAAGGTAAAGTACAAGAAATATAATCTTTAGCAAGGAACTTTCTGTATGAAATTTGTACAACATACATAGAACTGACGGAAGGTAATGTGCTGGCCACATCAGATTTTTTTGTATTAATGTCAATTTGGTTATTTTTCTGTAATGTCTTAATCAAGTTACTATTCTTATTTTGAATTTTAGTTGTTATATCATTGGGTAGGGGTTTGTAGATAAGAGTGTAATTTAAAAGCAAGTTCATTTTGTTTTTATAATCTTGTTTATTAATCGCGATTGTTTTATTCGATTTATCAGCTTTAATTATTAGGATATCTGGGTTTTGTTTAAGAAAAGTTTTGGATGTATTATAATTTTTAATTACTTGTTTTTCATTATAAGTGAAGTCTTCTGGTTTATTTATTTCATTAGTTACAATGTTAGTAAATTCCGCCCGGACGTTATTTTTTAATTCATCATTATTCACACGTCCTACTGATTCACATGAATGATAATACCATCTCCACCAAATGGTACAAAAAACCAACAGCATCGTCCAGGTATTTAAACTTCTATTCTAACCACCCTATGCATCAAAAATTTAATATTGCTAGTAACCTAAAATATCGTGCTTTACTACTTACGTCAACTGAATATTACCCAGAAGTGAAAGATAACATAATAAAATTACTAAAAATCAATAATTTTCTATCTAAAATCATTAATAAAATCCTAAATAATACACCAAATACTAATAATGACAATCTCAACAATAATAAACGCGAAGTTAGATACATATCCATGCCTTTCATAAAAAGATTAACACCAAAAATTAAAAAACTCTTCAAAAATAAATGTGATTTAACTGTTGCATATAAACAATATAAAACTATCAATAATTTATTTTCAAACATCAAAGATAAGACACCTAAAGTGTTGAATTCTAATATTGTGTATAAAATACCGTGTTTACATTGTCCAAAATACTACACCGGTCAGTCAAAAAGATACTTAAAAACTAGATTGTCCGAACATAAAAGAAATTCGAAAAACAAAAATAAAAATATTAATTGTGCTCTAGTTGAACATTCAAAAACAAATAATCATGTGTTTGATTTTAAAAACACCAAAATAATTAAAAAAGAAAAATATCTGTATAAACGGCTAACACAAGATATGTTGAATATTAAATTAGACGACAATAACATTAACACACAAACAGACATTGATAATCTTAGTACTATTTACAGTAATTTAATAAATTTCCAACGTTTAAAATAATGTAGTATATACATCCATTGTAACTGTAGTGTTTGACATGGTTGTTTATAATAATTTTTTAATATTTTTTACATAGGCTTCTCTCTTCATGTTCTCAATATCACATGTTAATTTTTGTTAAATATTGTTCATTTTGTTGGCAGTTGACAACGTGGTTTTTGATCCATTTCTTATATATTTACAATTATTTTTCCTATGTTCTGGTTGTGTGGACTGATGTTTATTAGAAATTCTATTGCTTGACGTTTTTTAAATGTTTCAACCTATAAACATTTGTATATTGACTGCAACTATCATTTTTATGTTGCTTTTATAGACATGTAAGTTTTATAACCTTATTGGTTCTTGTAAAAATTGTGAAATAACTGTATTCATTCTCCTGTAGATCCCTGAAGAAAGCAACTGTGTTGCCGAAACGTCGGAATTGTCAAAATAAATAAATCCTGTTGACTGATATCCCGAAGATTTTTAATCCTCATAATTCTCCACAGTCGATCAATTTTCTCTTATAGGTTTAATTATGTACCTACAAAAACCAGTGTGATTTAAGTTTTCTTAATTAATTTCATCCATAGATCCACTCTATTTCTGTCTTTCATATGTGTATAATGGGAAATTGTTTCTGGTATTTGCATTACGTTAAGATAAAAATACTCCTATGTACTCGTATATCATTTTCCACACATTTATGTGTTACTCACCCCATGTGCAGGTAAGTAATAACTCTGCAGACTACAAAAATCAATTTATTTTACTGAACTATTGCACCTCGCAGTTAAAAAGTTCTAATTCTCTTTTATATTCAGTAAGAATTGCCCTTCTCTTCATTGTATCGTCTTGATGAATAATTCTCTGCATCGATCAACAAACCGCGGGTGCGTCTTGCTAATGTGGCTGTGACAGCTGCTTATCTCTAAACAGCAGCCACATTCATTACATCCCTATACCACCAATGACACACTAATGTATCGATGCGTCTTTTTGTCAGCCCATGGTAAACAAACAAAACGGGAGGATCGGTTTCAGGCGAGCAAATCGTGAATGGAGAGTCATGATCATGAGTCGTTCACCCCGAGATGTATAGGGGAGGAATCATACAAGATATATGAATATACAATTCACATCAAAACTCAAAAGAATCCACGGAGAATTTTTTCCAGTTGCAGGATTTTAAATATTTAAACACATATATGTTTGTTTGTCATTTCATTTCCATCAACAAAAGATTCAAAATACAATGACTAAGAAATAACTGTATCATCTCTATCTAGCGATGCTTACGAACGAGACATATTTATCATAGTGTAGATAGATTCTAGAAACAAATACTATGTGACATAGGCTATGTAAACCATAAAGTAAGCTGGTATACAGTAAGATGCTCAAATACTAAAGGCGATGTGTCTATTGGAGATATTAAATCCCTAAAATGTTAGAGAGGTACGGTTACAGTGATTATACAATTAATTACGAAATCAGCTAATGGCATTTAAGAATTTTACTTAGTTATCATTTATTGATATGCGAACATACCCTTGACGTGGTGCAATCGCTTTTGTATATTCGATGGTTCCCAAATGTAATATCGCCACAGTAACCACCAGTAAACTCTTTGTTTTATTTATCAACAAACGTCCAAAATTTTATTTTATTTTTGTCATCAAATTTATTCATTATACATATAATCAGACGAATATCACTTGTGTGTTCAATATTATCAAAATATGCAGGCTGCCCCAGGACGAGCTTACGCTATCGTTATTTTAAAAACAACTCAATATTGTTTTACGAAATTTGGTATCAGAAGTTTTCCGACATGCCCGTTTCAAATAAAATATTTTCAAATCAATAGCGTTTCCGGTTTAACCGGAAGTAGACACTAACATTCTTATTTTAAATGGAATGTTATGTTTTTTATTTTACCATTGAATTCAGCTGAAAAGTTTACAAATAAAAGAGTAAAAAGATTTTACGCATGATCAACCACTTCCGGTGTAATTCAACTATTTATTTGCAATGGCACACCCCGTTTTTTATTATATAAATGAATTCATTTTTAAAAAATAGAAGTAGTTTGTATAGCTTGTCCTATGTTGAAAATTGATAGATTTTTATGAGGTGTATTTAATAAAATAATATCTATTCATAAAAGTGTATATTATAAGATAAACATTTATTTTCGGTTGTTAGATAAGAACGAGGATCATTTCACAACAAGTGTGAATGTGAAGCAATCACACAAGTGTATGATAACCATTTTCTAGCGAGTTTTGTACAATATTTTTCTCACAATCGCAAAAAACGGCACAAATTAATATATTTTTAACCTCAAATTATTTCTCACCAACACGACACCCACACACACAGTGTACATTCCACAGAGGAATCGCTGTCACTGCAATCCATTTTCATGATAATCACATTCACGTTGTCTCTTCAAATAAGTTTTATTGTAAATGTTAATGTAATAATTAGGTTTCATTGTTCTATATATATATATATATATATATATATATATATATATATATATATATATATATATATATATATGTTCGAACGATTCTAACCTCAAATCAAAATAATAAAATGTCAAATAACTCAAAGTAAAACTGAAGTCCTGTTTATAACTACCTTATCAAAAATGCATCATAAATATGTAACTATTGTAGCAACCATAATTATTGTGAAGAAAAAGGGTTTAATTTACATATTATTATTTATATTATTTATTTTCATACTTTGATATTAGCGATTTCTCGTATAAGACGCAAATTACCGGTCAGTTGGTAACACTTCTGTGCGTTATAATAACACACTAGTGTGTTATAATTTTTTTGATACATGATTGATATTGTCAATTTTCGCACCTAGGTAACAATATGTGGTCGTGAGAAAATATGTTGTCGGTTTTCTATAATGCTATTTTAAGACGTACCTATAATGAATTTTATAGCAGCTGTAAGATTAAGGCACTATAGATTTGAATCAACGGAGTAACAATTTTATTTTAATAACTGGATCATATTACTACAAGTCATTTTATTTTCTACCATATTGTCCCATAAATTTAAAAACAATGCAACTTTAGCAAGTTTGATAAAAAATATCGCCCCTACATTAACCTTCTCCCTAGTCCCTATCCCTATCCTGGTGTGGCATCTTTCATCGTTTGATATTTTCCGCGGAGCTTGGAGGCTGCCTTGTTGAGTGCGGGTATCAGCTATAAAGTGTTTGTTCGGCAGTATCTGCTGGCGGTTCATCTGTCACGCTGCGGAGCGATACCGAGATATTCAATGTGGAATACAAAACGCCTGAACGACGCTCCTCTCACAAAGACGATGTCCGCTGCCACAAAACCTAAGTTTGATCGAGCGACTGACGGCGACGCTTGTTATACATAAGGTTATGTCAGATACCAGGTGGAGGCAAACACCAAAAGCACAGATATCACACAAGAAACAGACAGAGATGGAGAGACGAATAGAAACATTCACATGTTCATGAGTGTTGTATACGACGATATCAAGGTAACGTATGAAACAAAAGTTTACAGAAAAATTTTACGCTCAAATTTTATTATTAAATAAGGTCTAATTCAACTTGTCACTGGACATAATATATATAATTGCCAGAATAGGTTTCGATAGATGTCATACAAACTTCAAATACGCAAATCTATCTATGGGTTATAGCCGAAACATGAAATTGTTGTTTTTGTGGATTAAAATATTGGACAGACGACTATTTACCGAACTATACGAGAATATGAAGAAAGTTATTCATTTATCAAAAAGTGAGCGACCCTAACTTTTGCTCCCAAATCGAATCAGCAGTCGTTCAAAGTGCTCAAGACAAAATCAGAACATCATCGCGCAAATTCGACAATTTAGAATTTAAGGTGATTGTTAGCAGAAATTTGGTCAGAAATGATTTAAAATTTTGAAAAAGAAATAACGGAACCAAATAAACTGCGGCATACTGCGGCCAAGCTTGAGCGAATCTCCGGATGCTTCAGATCTTTAAGGAGCCAATATTTTATAGTAAACAGAGAAATAGTAAAATCTCCCATACGTTTTCAAAGGCGACTTTTGGGCATTTTTTAGGAGAAAAGTATATGGTTATGGCAGGGAATACCAACAGAACAACAGTTACAGACAAGAATATTTCTGTGGATCCGGGAAGTAGACTTAACATCGTCAAAAGACAAACGAGACAAGGTTGCAGGAACAACCTTTTATATTAACGTTTCTTTTAAAAAAATCTTTCTATTTGATGAAGAGGTTCAACATTTTTTTTAAAACTTTTGTTACAGCATGTTTTTTCAAACTCGGAATTTCATATTTAGACAGGTAAAGAGATAAAATTATAACGAACAAGGAACATTTATTTTTCAAATTAATCTTCTTTTATATCACAGCATATTTTTCATCGATGTGCCAATGTGTTCATAAAGGCAGAATGGAAAGATTTGTCATGACGTCTGAACCACTGTAACGCACGCTTTTTAAACTCATCTTCTGATTGAAAGCTTATACCGTTCAAATGTTCTTATAAAAGCGTTATGAAACTAGCAACGATATCAACAACCAGTCGATTTACAACAATTTCATGCATTTCGTGTAACTTTTCTAATGTGATAGAGTAAAATTACTTTAAGAATGAGGCATCACAACAGTTGCGCGAAATTCTTGATGTTTACATGGCGTAGGCTCTCAATTTTACGTATTAGGTACACGTACGTGTAAAAAATTTACTGATACAGCACTAGACGTACTTATAAATTGAAAATGAGACCCTACGCCATATACACGTCAAGAATTTCGCGCAGCTCTCATGACGTCAGTGTATTATTCTTAAAGCAATTTTACTGTACTGTATAACTCATTTGAAGAAACTAGTTTTCGATTTTGTTCGAAAATTTTCATCTTATTTGTCGATTTTAAGTGAATATGCATATTCCAAAATTATAAGCAACTAATTTCTAAATAGATAACAACATTCAGATGACAGCTTGTAACAGTGCAAGAATTTATAACTTTAGATGAAATTTTACTGATAAGAACTAAATACCCGACATTTTCAGCGTTTTGCAGTAAAAACCAAAGTAATGAAACGAGTAAATCTATTACCTGAAGTTATTTGTGTACCAAGGCTGTGGGATTTTTTCATAGACTCAGAATCTGAAGTTTGTAGCAGATGCAAAACTAATATTATACATTTCATATGTGATTGATTATTTTTACTTGCAGAGTGCTATGTTGTCATCTGGACATCAGAAAATATTCTACTTAGGCCCGGGCCACACTATGCGTTTTATCGGGACCGGTAAACCGCATCCGGTTAAACGGGATGGATCATATAGCGTCCACATATATCCCGCTAAACAGGACGGCAGCATTGACAACCCGATTCGGACACAGTCTGACCAATGTCTGATTAGTGCAGAGACCAAATAGTATACGTTGTCTATTAAAAAACAAAACCAGACCCTTGTGAACGCTCGCATTATTTCCAATATGTTGTAGTTGTCATGCGGCAAATTGACCGTCCGGTAAAACCGCAACATGCTGCGGTAGTATCCGGCAACCGGACCGCAATCGCATAGGTGTGGACGCATTCATTTAAACAATAAGTTGTTGTCTTCCCGTTTAACCGGTCCCGTTAAACCGGTCCCGCCTAAACGCATAGTGGTGCCCGAGCCTTACAAAATAAAATTGATGAAGCTGCAAATAATACAACACTAAATTTACGAGTATTTGCTATTTAAACTCATCATCGAATATAGCGGCCGTACAGAAAATGTAACGGTATAGTAAATGCGGCCGTAAATTGAACGCTGCTATAAAGTGGCGTTTGACAGATGTGAAAATTTTTTTATTTTAGGATTGGATCTCGAAAACAAAATTTTTTATACCTTATATACAAAACCAAAAAAAAAAAAAAAATGAGAAATAAATGTACTAAAAAAAATCATAGATCTCTACACATCAATATTAACAATATTTTACCGATACACATATTCAAAAATTTAACTACATTTTAGATTATATGAATCATAGTCTACAATAAAAGAGAATGTAGAAGTGGATGAGCTTGTATTTGAATGCTACAAAACATTTAATAAACCTTTTGAAAATGTTTTTTCTAATAAAATTTAAAAAAAAAAACGAATTTAAGTTTTGCCGCTTACTATATAACAGCATTACTATTTCTACCGGCGTACCTTTCGATGTTCGTTAGCTGTATAATATAATATATAATTGAGCTAAGAACCGTCTTCTTTATGTTCACCCGAAAAAAAATATGCTGCAAGAAGAAATTTGTCACGCTCTTCATTAAAAACCATAATGAAAAGAAATTACTTAAAGATTATTCGCGATAGTAGGCAAAACAAATATCAAATGAATCAACGTACGGCAATGAATAATGCACCTGTATGGAATATAGTTTTGATGAATTATGGAAAATTGAAATATAATTTTGACATTATTTTGGAACAAAAAAATGTCGCGTTACCTTCAGACATTTTTGATCACTTTGTAATAGCACTAAATGGATCACTTAAGGAATACTTTATTCTTGTAAAGATAAAAGAAAACTTATTATACGCTTAAAAAAGAATTTCTCAGGAGAACTACTTTCCCACTACAAATATTGCAATATTTTATCCAACGTTATCCGCGAAGCAAAAAAAATTATATATTGCTGATTTAATATGAAACTGATAGAGTAAAAACAATATGGAATATTGTAGAAAAGAAAACAAATATACCCGAGAAATCTTTACCCGTTGGAGGTGATATTCAAAATAGAACTAATGAATTTAACAGATATATCTTATCCATGGGGAATGATAGTCCAAATCATTAATACAAGTTTACTAATTCTCCATGTTCCAATTCCATATATGTATTTGTACCCTACACCAAAATATGAGGTTGAATATATTATGAACAATTTAAAAAATAGTTGTTCTGTTGGAACTGACAATGTGCCCGCATCACTTATCAAAAAATGTGTATATAACATATCGGAACCATTATCCCTACTCTTTATTTGATTTTGTTCTTGTTGTTGGGTCGTGAAACTTATTACGTCGCCATTTTATACAGCCAACAGTTGCTCAGGGATCAGTTGTAAAACTGTGTTACACAACGTAAACCCGCGTTGTTAGGATTTGATTCATATTCTTGTTTTAATATTAGTATTTCGCTGTAGAGTGGGTTTGCATATGTTTCTTTCGAGTGACATCATCGGATTGCATTTATTGTTGTGGCGTCGTAGTAAAATTACATTTCTTCATTCTTGTATTTTGGTTTGGTCGTTATTAGGTTCATTTAGGATTCCTTTAGCTTGTTGTAGTGCGTGTAGTAAGCGTGGACATTGTGATTTATAATTTTTAGAGTGTGAGTGTCAGTTTTGAGAAGAGAGAAATAAAGTTCTTTTCATCAATACTGTGTTTCATTACGACTAAAACGTTACACTGAAAACGATTAGAATAATGGTGCCCGAACGAAATTGTGAAATTGGAGATTGTGAACATCCGGATTTTGAAAATTCTAATAAAATTGATTGTAAACATTGTGGGAAATTGAAACACATGTACTGCTTGGGGTGGAGAGAAGATTTTACAACGGTTTTTATTTGTGAAAATTGATCAAATAAATAGAAAATAGAAGAGTTGGAGAAGTCATTAAGTCAAATGAAAGATCAAATTAATGACATGAAGTAAAACATTGACAAGAGTTCTGGGCCAAAAACATGTGATGTTCCAATTAAAAATTTAATGGACTGGTCATTTCCATGTTATAATGGTTATCCAGAAGAAGATCCCGAACTATTTCTTCAGAAATGTGAAGAACAATTAAATAAAATGATGTTGAAAAAAAATATGTGGATAGCTATAATTAGCAATAGATTACGTGGCAATGCCGCGAAATGGTAGCAAGTCATACAGAATACACCATACATTTCGATACAACGGGGAAGTATTGGCAAATGAATTGAAAACAAAACTTCGTGCAATTCGACAAATGCGGAATCAAAATACAGAAGAATTTATTAGAAATAAATTTATGTTACATAAACGACTATATCCGGAAGAGTCTTTCGCCGTGGTGAAAATATCATCGATCATCTAAAACCAGAGTTGAAACCTTTCTTGCGCATGGCAGCCATAACTTCATTAGAAGAATTGGTGGTGGTCGCTCGGCAAACTGAAGAAGATTTGAAAGACAATGAAAACGGCAACCAGAATTACCTACCCGCAAGGACAGAAGAAAAACGGGTTCAACGATGCTACATTTGCCGAGATACTTCCCACTTGCCCAGAGCGCGGCAGGAAAACAAGTTCAGCACCCGCGTCCCAGGGAAACGAATAGCGGGCGATCGGAAACGAGGCGTCCTGTCAATCCCGATAAGTCCTTGTCCATCTTTCAATTTTGTTACTTGTAATAATAATTCTAGTTTGTGTAATTTGAATTTTAATAAGCCAACGGTAAATTTAAATTTCAATGGCGTAAATGTTGTTAGCTTAATTGATACGGGGGCAGATAAAAACTATATAAATGAAACCTGTTTAAGAAAAGTTAAAGGTAACATTATATTAGGCCTCCCTTATCAAATACAATTAGGCATATTAAACCGTGTGCACAATTCTAAAAAAAATTGTAAAGTTAACTTATTCGTTGATAGTGAAATATTTGAAATCGAATTTCTAGTAGCTAATAATCTGGCAAGGGACATAATTCTTGGAAATGAATTTCTTTGCAATGTTCAAGGTATAATTGACTACTCGGGGAAAATTTTATGTTTTGTTATTGAACGCAGACACTTTATAATAACAATAAAAGGAACTCTGTGGAAGCAGATCTAAAGCCAGTTGATTTAATAATAGGGGTGGAAAAGAAGGAACATTTGTTTACCAAAATCGTACAGCCATTTTATCGTTGTATGCAAAACGAGATTGGCAGAACTAGTACTATAAAACATCAAATATCTTTAACTAAATGTTTTCCAATTTGCCAAAATTCGTACCCATGTTAAAAAAAAAACGAAAATACATAATTGAGCAAGTTAGAGAAATGGAAGCAAACGGAATTATTGAACCAAGCAAATCACCGTGGGCCTCGCGAATAGTTCTAATTAAAAAGAAAGATAATGAATTTCGTTTTTGCATAAATTACAGACTTCTTAATAAAGTAACAATTACAGACAGTTACCCAATGCCAAATTTAATGGAAACTTTATCCGATTTTGCAAGTTGTAAAATATTTACTGTGCTAGACCTAAAAAGTGGGTATTTGCATGTCAGAAGACTCGAAAGCTTACACTGCTTTTCGAACTCCAATAGGTTTATATCAATTCCAAATTATGCCATTTGGCTTACAAAATGCACCAAGAACATTTCAGCGGTTAATGGATGAAATTTTAAGAGGATATATAGGAGAATTTTGTAACATATATTTAGATGATATAATTATAAATAGTGCAAACATAGCATCTCACATTTTACATTTACAGTAGGTCTTAACTCGGTTACAACAACACGGCTTAACTAGCAATATAAAAAATCTAAATTTGCACAATCCAAAGTAAAATATTTAGGCCATATAGTAACAGGTGACGGTATATCTCAACAAATAGAGAAATTGGCAGTTGTAGAAAATTTTAAGGAACCTACTAATAAAAAAGAACTCATACAATTTTTAGCGATAGTAAATTGGTTTAAAGGTTTTGTAAGGGAACTAGCTAATTTAGCGATTCCGTTATCAAACTTATTAGGAAACAAGCAAATCTGGCAATGGGGATGCAGAGAAAGAGAGTCATTTAATACAGTAAAACAAGCAGTGTTAGGTGCGAATAAACTAGCCCACCCACATTTCTCGAAGGAGTTCATATTACAAACGGATGCTAGCAGAATAGGTTTAGGAGCAGTGCTATATAAGGAAAGTAAAGGAAAGAAAAATATAATTATGTACACGAGTTGCAAATGAAGCAAATCACAGCAACAATATCATGCAACAGCTCGAGAATGTCTAGCAGTATTATGGGCAGTTATAAAGTTGCGATTTTACTTAGAATTGAAACATTTCAGATTAATTGAAGATAATCGGGCATTACTGTGGTTGGACAAAATTAAAGATAATTCAGCAATGTTGACTAGATGGGCAATAGAAATTTTTGAATTTGATTTTTGGTAGTACACAAGCCGGGAATTGAAAATTTTGCAGCAGATGGATTATCCAGATACCCAAGCGGAGAAGTAAATTCTAAATTAGAAAAGGATAATATAGAGAAAATTTTATATCCTACTAAGGACAATGATAATTTTTAAAAAAATCTAATTAAATGTTTACCGCCACAACAAATAGATTAGATAATTTCATATTAAATGCACAAAAACAAGATACTTTCTGTGAAACGATCATAAACAAAAGAAAAATAATCCGGAAATAAACAATACGTACAAAATTAAAAACGATATATTGTATAAATGTTGTAATGGTAAATTTGTGACAATAGTACCAGCAGAATTAAGGGAACATATTTAATTTTTATACCATGATGATGTACTAGCGGGCCATCCAGGTAGAGATGAAACAATTAGAGGTATTAAAGATCATTTTACATAGCTAGGAAGTTATTTCGTTTGATTTTATGGGTCCATATTCTCGTTCAGGGACAGGAAAAAGATTTATTTTAGTAGTAACGGATTTATTTTTAAAATGGATAGAAGCATATTCTCTGGGTTCTGCGGCGACTAATAAAATCATTAAGATTTTTGACGACTTATTTGCTCGTTGGGGTTTTCCTAGGGCAATCTTGAGTGACAATGCGTCACAATTTTGAACGATGGACGGTACCCGTATACCATCCGAGAGCGAACCCTACGGAACGTACCAATCAAGAAATTAAGAAATTAATTAGAATTCATATCAATGAAAATCACAAATCTTGGGACAAAAAGTTATCAACAATTTTATTTATATTAAGAAATCGGGTGAATGCTTGTACAAAATTATCTTCTGCGGAAATAATGTTCGGACAAAAATTAAAACGCTCTACAGATTGGCAAATTTCGGTCGAAACATTAACAGAATCTTATTTATTACAAATGAACAACTTTAAAAATAAGTATGAAGTGGCTAGAGAAAATACGAATCTGTACCGTAACTGATGTTTTCAATCAACCGTTAAAGAGTTTAAGGAAGGGGATATGGTTTGGATACGAAATTATCCCATATCTGACGCAGAACGGAATTTTCATGCGTGATTTGCACCAAAATGGAAGTGACCATTTTTTATTGCAAAGAAATTTTTGGATTCTGTTTATGGTATTCGGAACATAAATCAGAATAAGTTAATTAAATATCATTTTAGTCAAATAAAAACTTGTTATAATTAATATCTCTCGTGGTTATTTTGTAAGAAAAGGAAAATATGTTCAAGTTTGTTGAGGTGGGATGTTGTAGTGCGAGTAGTAAGCGTGGACATTGTAATTAATAATTTTTAGAGTGTGAGTGTCAGTTTTGAGAAGAGAGAAATAAAGTTCTTTTCATCAATACTGTTTCATTACGACTAAAACATTACACTGCAAACGATTAGAATAAGCTAGATTTGTTTGTTCATCTATTTATTAATTGACTTGAATAATTTCTACCATATAGTACTTGGTTGTATATTTGGTTGATTGTAGCTTAGGTTGCTTGTGTTCAATACGCTATATCATATATATCTTAAAATTGATTTTCATTTGTTGTTGTTATTTTTGTTTCAATTAAGCTTAGTACGTTGTTAGTTCGTAAACTGACTGCTCCTTCGTTCGTTTATGTTCTATCGTTCGTTTGTGTTCGTTTGTTCGTTTGTGTTCATTTGTTCGTTTGTGTTCGTTCGTTCGCTCCTTCGTTTGTTTCACAACATAATATTTTCCTGGTTATATTGGCCAAGTCCAGTGGTGTGAACCAGCTATCGAATCTTGTCAGGTTAGGTTAGGTTCGCTCATTCGTTTGTTTCACAACATAATATTGTCCTGGTTATATTGGCCAAGTCCAGTGGTGTGAACCAGCTATCAAATATTGTCAGGTTCATCCACGGTGTTTAATCCGAGCATTAACTCTCGTGGGTTTGTACCATCCATAGCTCATTCGATACGGTTTAAACCTATTTAGTTTGCATATAGTTTTTTTTCCTTACATTAAAAACAAACAATGACCTTCTGAACATATTGATTGTAAAGACACTATAATGTATACTGATGATGCATATTTCCTAATTAGTTGTCCTAAAACAGAATCTTTTTGTTTACCTAACTCAATAGACACTGCTCTAGTGAATATTGATCTATGGTGTGGTTGCAATAATTTATCACTTAACCAAACTAAAACAAATATTATTCAATTTTTCTTAAAAACAGCGAATCAAATTAACATTAATATTAATAATACAGAAGCTAGCAGTTTTAATCAATTAAAGGCGTTGGAGTCCATCTCGATCACAATTTAAAGGGATTTAGTCAAGTTGAAAGTTTGTTACCTAAGTTGTCATAAAATTAAATATTATCTTAATCTGCGACAAGTTCGGTGCTATTTGGTTTTTGTATTTTCTTCCAAATTTCTCAATTCACGCCACTACATTTATTACAAAGTTCTAGGTAGGTTTGAATTGTTTCATTTTTTTATGACGACTATGATTTTACCTTTAAATGAAACATATTAATAAAATTAATTGGTTTTGAACAATTACAAAAATTGATTATAATTTACAAAACTTTGATATATAATAAAAATACGAATATTTAAAATATGTTTTCTATAACTTAAATAAGTTCAATTCTGTTTGTTCTACTTATGAGCATAGTGCATACTACATGGGAGTTAAAACATATAATTGCTTGCCACAGAGCATAAAGGCTGTGGAAAAAGCAAGAGCTTTCTGCTTTCTACCGTCAATAATCTTTTAACTGATGAAGAATACTATTCACTACAGACGTTTTTTTATGATAATTTGTCTATATAAATTTTGTTTTTATAACTTTTCTTCTAATAACAGTAAATGGAATCTTAATTATTTTGACAACGTATTAAAGTATTTATGTTTATTTATGTAATGTTTATGTTTAATTACTTTTTTTTTCATCGATTTTGTAAATTATTTTCTGTCACAGTATGTAACTATATTTTGTACAGTCATGTATTAGCAAAGTGGAAGAACAGCCTAGCTGAACTCTTGCTTTTACTCTTCTTTTTGATAATAAAAAAATAATAATATTTATTTCTTAAAGCAGATTGCTTATACGAAGTGACTGGTAACAACGTACTACAAGTGAAATTTAATTATAAAAATATAAATATGTAATGATAAAAACAGCTCAGATGTATTATTATAAAATATTATTATTTTATATTATTCCTTCATAAAAATATTTGACAATTTCCATTAAAGGAAATTTTTGATAGAATTATTAGGTTGGTGACAGTGATTTGTGTTTTTTTATTCTTTCCGTTGTCTAGATATTTAGTGTATTTATTGCAGTCATGCCAATCTCAAATAACAAAATTTCACCAAAAATCATTTAAATATGAAGCTCCTTTTGTCATCAGTATGCGTGCTCGAATGTGACGTTCTAATTCAGAAACAGAGAAAACTTATTCTAACAACAATTGTGCTGAGGACCAATTCATTGTAACAAACAAATATTTAGAGCGAAGAAACTCTTATGATATCAAAACTGCATGATATTTATAATTGCATTGAATTAGTTTGTAGTGTAAGTAAGACATGAGAATTTTAATGAAGGTAGTATTTAGTATCGTTAATTAAAGGGTGTTGCGAAGTGAGCATGCGATGTTAAAAAGATGAATCTGGAAGTTGTAGTCCGAGTAATAAATAGTAATTGTGCAGATTGCGTGCAGAAGCTGTAATTTATTTAAACTAGCTCGGCTCCGAGTCGAGTTGGAAACTAGTCCGTCACCGCTTGTTGCATAATTAGCACGTGCGCATCTCAATGCAATTAGCGTGCGGTTGTCTCCCAGAAAGCTTTTACAAGAATAGCTGCACTGCCCTTTTGTATCCATAGAACGACGTATGCATAAACCTATAAATTCCACAAGCAATTCAATTATGATTCTTGATACAGTAAGTGTTAATCCATTTTGTAGACTTTATTTACTTCCCAATATATTCAAAACAATAACGTAAAAAATATGTGGTTATAAATTTTCAGAATAATAAATAATAATATACCATCGCAGTTTATTATCCATTGCTGAGTAGATATTTAAATTATTATGGGGTCCGGTACAAAAAAAAGTTGCATATATTTTGTCATATGAAAATATGAGTAATTTTAAATGAATTTGTATCAAAATATTTTTAAAATATAAAACTTTTCATTAATAATTTTAATAAAAACTATAAGCGCTATAACAATATGACGTCACAACTGCAATTTTGTTACACTTCACCAAGCGAAAAGGATATAATTTTATATTATTCAAAACAAAATCCATATACTACTACTATTTTACATGAAAATATATGAAACACTTCATTTTTATTAAAATGAAACATATTGTAACGTGTGAGCCCCACTGCTACGCTGAACAAGCGTCGTATAGCGATGACGCAATTGCGGTAGCAGTCGGGCTATGTAAACAAACAAGCCACGACGTGTTTAATTACTTCCGGTCACCTGAACCTTTTGTGTTCATTGTTATTATGCGGTCGAACATTCTAGAGCTTTCTGGAAGTTAATGGCAGCTGTATAAAAGGCACGCAGCTACATATGCTGGGGAGTTAGTTACATACAGAGTCATAGAGACATTCATAAGGAGTATTAGAGAGTAAAGTGTTAGTGAGAAACAGCAGTATCGTAGTGTGCGTATACGGTTGGTGTCGAGTAGGTACTCGGGAAGTTATTGTTATATTGGGATAGCTGTGGAAATGAATACTCGGTAGTGTTGATGAGTATTGGGAAGCTATAGTGCATAAGAACAGCAACGGCGAGTCGGGAAGTTACTGGTATACCGGCTTAAAGTGAAAGAGAATACTTGGCAGTGTTGAAGAGTATTGGGAAGCAAGGTATACGGGTACAGTAACGGCAAGTGGAAGTGAATACTCGGTAGTGGTGTTAAAGAATTATGGCATACGGACAGTCCGTGATATTGAGGCTGTGGAAGTTAGACAGAGAATTACATATACAGACAGATAGTGGTGAAAGAGGTGACATCTGTCCAAGCAGTTAAATACACAGACGCTGTTGAGTCAGTTTAGTATATAGACGCTGTGGAAGTCGGTAGGCTGACAGTTGAACGTGATATAAATAAAAAGTGATATAAATAGTGGAAATAAATAATTAGTAATATCGTGGAAATAAATAGTAGTTTTAATTGGTTAAATAAATAGTGCTAATGTTATCTAGTTAATTATAGATTTAGTCTTAATTAGTTTTTTTTTAATAATTGTATAATATTTACACTTCACCCAAATAAATGAAAACGTTACAATATTTATTCAAAATCTTCATAACAACAGATTTTTCCTTTGACAAGGTACGACTATAGTTTTCTTAAAGTGACAGCTGTACTAGTTAACCCACCTTGACATAAATTTTTGGCAGAATTAATGTCATTGTGCCCTATTCTGTAACTCAGTGGTTAATTTTTAATCATTGGTTAAATCAATCAAGTATGTTGACATATAACAAAAAAAGATATTTTTAGTTATCAAATCAATATCTATTGGATAAAAAATTTAACCAGTGGTTAAAATTAACCACCGAGTTACAGAATAGAGCCCACTGACAGATAAAAACAACCTTAGTCAGTATGCGAAGTAAAATTGCAGTTATGACGTCACACAAAATTAATTAAATTTAAAAAAATATACTTAAAAAACTATACACATTTGGAAAGTATAACAAACCCTAAAATTCATAATTCTATTTCATCTTTCAGAAAAGAAAAACAAATTGACAAATAAGTACCGGACATCTTCCATTTTGGAGTTCATCAATTTCTTGATCTAGTTTTACTTGCATATGAATTACCCCGGCCCAGATATAATTTAGCTACGAATTCGACTTGCACGGGAGGTAAACCTATATCCATATGCGGTGTTAGTATTATCAAGCAGATACGCTAACCACAAGACCTATGTCCAAGCGATTTTAGAATACGCTGCCTCTCTTTGAAATCCTTATTCAGAGAAGGATAAGAAATTACTTGAAAATGTTCAGAAGAAGGTTACTAAACTCCCTAAAGAGCTCGGTCGCATGAATTATGAAGAGCGCCTCCAGGCATTAGAGCTGCCAACATTACTATAGGGAAGAGAAAGAAGTGATTTGGTAGAAACTTATAAAATCATCCACAGGCACTATAACGTTCCTGAATTCGACACACTATTTTGTATGGAAGGGACCAGTCACTTGCGAGGTTACTCTTTAAAGCTAGGCAGAGGTCAATCTCAAACCGGGCCGAGATACAACTTCTACTCAAATCGTGTGGTTGAAAGATGGAACCGACTGCCAGAAGAGTGTGTTAGCGCCGAATCTATTACGATTTTTAAAAAGGCTATTGATAACCTACTAGTGGATTACGACAACGTTACAAAAATTTATAGAACAGAATTATAATTTAACTAGGCTAGATATGGAGATATCAGCGTAGCTGCTGCCCATTTTGTATATAATAAATAAATAAATAAATAAATATAATTTTATTATAATTATTGGCCTATTAATGTGTCCAGTATACACACCCAGCTTTAGAGTTTTACTACTGGCATACTGCTGCTGCTACCTTAAGTAGGTACTTGCACTCTTTGTTCTTAGGAAGAAAGTCCAGATATGTATATACTTTCACGGTGACCCAAGCCAGCTAGGAAGCGGTGATAGAGATATTTTTTTTTCTCAAACCGTTTTAAATCTTTTTTTCCTTGTTTAAGTATTTCGATCGCGTCAAAATAGCATCCAAGCATTCTGAACCACAACGCAACAATTAACGCACTCAGTCCCATATATATATATATATATATATATATATATATATATATATATATATATATATATATATATATATATATATATTCAAAACTTCTAATAGGTTACATCTGCATCCTCAACCTTTTTCTGCGAAGGTCTGCATAATTTTTTGTCGGCGAGTTGATAAATAAAAAAGAAATAGACAAAAAGTACAATTATTTAGAATGTAGCCATTAGTCATAATAACAATCTATTTTTAATAAAATAAATATCAATGAGATATTTCTGTTATCTTGTTCTAAAAATTCAAGTGTATGTTGAAAAGATTGTACATAGGTATGTATATTATGAAATAATTTGTACATTAAAAATTTGATATCTGATTTGTTTAGAAAAATACCATGTTATGTTTTCTTTTCTTATCAACAGTGTGTTTTTACACAATTGCAACTAGTCTTATAACTAATCAGCAATAAATCTTACCCTAAATGACCTACTATAATTTAGGATAAGATAAATTGCTGATTAGTTGTAAGTCTAGGTGCAATTGTGTAAAAACGCATGGTTAATAAGGAAATAAAACATAACATGGTATTTTTCTAAATAAATCAGATATCAAATGTGAAAACATAAAATCCTTTACACTCATATTTCTATGACAGACACACTTTAATATGAAAAAGGAAGAGTTATTTCAAAAGTTAAGTTTAGAAAATAAAAAATTACCCAAATGAAATTATTTAACTTTCCAATTCAACAATTACAGTATAAATAATTCGTTAATAGATAATACATACTCGTATTTTAACATAGCTGAATGCTTAATTACAAAATTTATTTTTATTTGTAACCATTTAACGGCATACACCGTATGAGCGAAATTTTGAAATTACTGGTAATTTAAAAGCAGTTTAAAATTCGTAGGTAGATTTGAACCTGAGAAACTTCACAAACATTACAGTAGCGTTTTTCTACGCTTGGCCAAAGAGCTTGCTGTAAAAGAATAACTCTCTCTTATTTACAAACACTACATTCATCCGCTCGAACACTAAACGGGCCGTTTACCGCCATTCCGGCGCCTACTATATTTTTCTCTCTTTTGCACTGTTTTTTTTTTCAGGATTTCACGCAGAATAACCGCGCCGTGTTAAACTTCTTTCTTCCAAATTTTACAAAAAGTGCTTACTGTCTGGGTTTGTAAAGCCACGACAAATTTAGATTGATGGGAAAGGAGAACAAGGACTTCATTTTATTTACACTTTGCTTTTAAATGGAGAGAGCAAATAAAGCGGAAAATTCGCATTACCAAAGAACAAGATAAATCATCCTGCTTTTTATCCATACATAGCTGCATCAATTCTCGTTAATAGACTGAACTTTAATTATGTAAGTTAAACATCCAAAATTATATTATAGCATTTTTATATTAATATTAATAGTACAATGGACTTATCTATTGGATAACAATTATTTCGACCAGTTGCTAAAAATTACTTTGGTGGTTAAAATAACAATACTGTATATACTGTTTTTATATATAATTTCTCAAATTGTTGTATAATTAAAAAATCTGATGCTGCCCGCACATTATACCTACTGCTATTTAATTTTTACTCATTCAATGGCTATACTTTTCAAAACTGTAACTTTAACTAGCTTACAGCTCTGTAAATAATAAAGAAAATCACAACAAATGCTGCCACTTAATGTATAATTTTATAGTGATCAAGAAAATAGATTTCTTCTTGTCAGTATTTTAAAAAATTTACAGATCTCTATGACTTAGGCCCACTTTTACAATTCATAGATAAACTATGGTATAGCTATCGGAGGTATAACTTTACCCTAGTAATTATACCTTCGATAAAAAAGATTGTCTTGTACAATGCATTTTTTTCTATCAGATAGTTGTATCAAGAATTACGTTAAATCACTTTGGGTTGGTACTGACACAATAAAATTATCTTCTTGTTAGACTATTTTTCTTCCATATTGTTATTATTTCTATCTTCTAATTTGCATTTTTCACGATATTAGATGATATAAATGATATATTTGATTCGGAGAGTGATGTTGAAATACTTGATTGACATCTGTCAAACGTAAGAATAACAACACATCGTTTGTGTTTACGTGGTATCCATAAGAACAAGAGATAAAGTTATCCGAGGTTTATACGACCGATTTCCATGGGATAAGAAATACTTGTGTTTATTTTACCTGTGGTTTATCCGAGGTTTGTAAAATACAATTTTCAATTTTATACCTCGTATAGCGTTATACGAGTAGTTTATCTAATGATTGTGAAAGTGGTCCTTATAGTTTTAAACACAATACGACCATAAAAAATCAAATCATAGTTACCAACATTAGGAATAGTTATTTAAACAACCTGAGTTGAATAAAACGTAAAATCTTATTTAACGAATAGGAAACTTTAACCGAAGGAGCCGTAGCCGAGATTGTCTAATTCTATAAGTGAAATAAGACACTTTTTACTCTAGTTGAATACAATTTTTTTACGTCTACAATAAAAGTGCGAAAAAAAGTACTTTAGCTTTTCATTTTATCCACCTATTTGTGTTAAAAAGTGCTATTTTTCACAATTTATTATGATAAAAAATATAAGCCTTATAAACTATTTTAATGAAAAAAAGTATGTTTTTTTTAACAAACGTAAAAATTTTTCTTTTGTTTGGATGTAACTCTAGTTTCAATTTATATTCGTCTCCAAAATCATACCATTATAAATTTAATTTATGATAGTAACAATTTTATTGATACTTAATAATTAAACACATTACTAATTTTAATGTAGATCATTGTTTACGCTATACAGCAATATTCATTTATATTTTTATCAATAACTTGAAAACAAAGGGTAAACGGAAAATTTTCCACTTTTAGATAAATGTTTATTTAGCCTCCTAAATCAAATCCCAAAGAAACGGGCGTTACTAATTAGACTCTGTAGAAATAATGTTTTCATCCCCTATCATAAAGTACATAATATCTGTCCTATCACCATTACCATGATCTTGATGAAACATTGACCTGTGTATGCAATAATGATTAATTGGAATGACCAACAAGTCTGTCCCCTAATCTAATAGTATGTTACGGTACTGGTCACGAGATCACGTGTCATTCCCCGAGAATTTCACATATCATCACGTGTAGAACATAGGGAAGCGACCAAAGTGTCCAGAATATCGAGTAATGAATGCACAGGAAAGGCAGATGTGAATGCGAGGGAAAATGATTAATTTTGAGTAAGTGAAAGCGTCAATGAACTGTAGGATATTGTTATACTAGATTATTAACTAATATTGTTACAGACTTATTACTTTAAAAATACTTGAAGTTAAATAATTTTAACCTATAAACGTTCAGTGTATTAAATATCACATTCAACAAATATTAACCAAATATATTTTTATTTTTAAAACTAAAAAGTACGAATTGTAATCAGCGCCTTTTTTTATCATGATGCGACTGCTTTGGGTCACTAAATTTAGAATATTCCACTTTGAAAGATGTTTTTCTCACGACTACATAAGAAACATATTAGGTGTTTTCGTAAAGTCAGTCGTAGCTATCCGACGGATCTGTTTGATGATATCAGAAATGTATCAGATCCATCCGATTATCGAAGCTTTTACGAATGCATCAGATCTTTATATGATTTTGACTTTTAAATCTTAAATCTTTAAAGTTATAGAAGTTTAACTTGTTAAAATGGATAAGAAAATAGAGCTTTTTTCTGTAATTATACAAAATTTTATATACGACTGACACACAAATGTTTACAATTTTAATCAGGGTTGTAAATTTTTGATCGGATCGCTCAGAGTGAGTTGTTAAAATGGATAAGATAATAGAGCTTCTTTCTGTAATTATACAAAATTTTATATACGACTGAGACAAATGTTTACAATTTTAAACTTACGCGCGCAATCCGTACTATCCCTGCACATGGATCAGGGTTGAAATTTTTTGATCGGATCGCTCGATCTGACTGATCGGAGTGAGTTTATGAACGCGTTAGATTAACCCGATTGACTTTGCGAACGGTTCAGATTAGATCGTATCAATTCGATAGACTTTACAAAAACCCCTGTTTTTTCTGCACGTTTACCTAGGTGCGACAATTGAGAATATAATTCATGTATGAGAATAATCATAACGCACTACCATCCATTTCAAAATTATAGTGAGTTGATTATGATATTCAATAACTTCCTTAAAACAAAATTATGAAACACTCTTTCAATTGTGGAGTATACATTTATATGTAATTATAATAATTATCATATTTTTAAATTAATTAATATAAAAATAATGACTACATATATATATAGTCATTATTTTATTAAATTACAGTGAGTTGATTATGATATTCAATAAATTGCTTAAAGAAAATAATGAAACACTCTTTCAATTGTGGAGTATACATTTATATGTAATTATACTAATTAGCATATTTTTAAATTAATTAATATAAAAATAATTATATATATATATATATATATATATATATATATATATATATATATATATATATATAATTACACCCATTTTTAACGCGTTTGAAGAAATGCTTATCTTAATTGATGTCTAATGTCAATATGTAAGAACGGAAATTTTTTAAATTGTTGTAATCATAAGATTTGTGAATATTTTCAGCGTTATTTTTTTTTTCGATTTATTTATATTTTGTTACTGAATGGCTTAAATGGAAAAAGATATACTGTGTGATTACTGCCCTAAACTACGTCTCACGCTACAACATTCATATTCGTTATGAAATGACCCTCTTTCTTAGCTCGTAGTATAAATAATTTTAATTTTGTTTGTCATTATACTTCAGTGTTCAAATGAAATCAAGTATATTTCAATGCTTAATTACCTACTCAAAAAGCACAAAGTAATTTGACAGTTATATTGAGTTGGTGTGGTCAATTTTATAGATGTGACAATCGTATAAAACAGCAACAACACGAGTGACAAGATCTTCGTCAAATGGAATACCGTCCAGATGTTTGTTCATCCTCATTTTATTATATTACTGTGTGAAGTATGGTATAGATTTTTTATTTATAATTAATATTCAATTATTTTAAACAAATTTTATGTTTCTAATTTAAAGTATATATCATTAGGCGGATGGTACACGATAAATGGTAGATGTTCAACTGAGTAATAGGAAAGTGGATGATGGGATTTTTTTTTGCAAAATAATTCACACTTTTATTTTTTTAAACGTACCTTAACATAACCTAATTTTTGTAATTCCCACATCTATTTTTTATCGCCCAGATGTTCGGCAGTATACGACTACTTGGCAAGTTATACTAGATGATGGTCAACTCTGAGCAATGTGATAAGAGTTATTTTTAATAAATAACTATATGAGAATAAAGCTATTATACAAAAACAGTACCATATTTTTGAAGATTATGTGCAAAAAAGGTGCAAGGATTTAAATATCCACTTCACATTTCTGCAATTGTATCGGCATATAATTTTCGATTGTGTTCTGTTTAACATTTTGGCTACTACCTCTTTCATAAATTTCTTCCAGAAACTACAATGATCATTTTCAGGGAAAATCATTTTATTGGTCTAAAAATCAATATAATTCAACAAAATAAGGTTTTACAGAAAAAGAGATTAGAAAACGAGTGTCATAATTTACTATACATATAGTCTGTTGGTTTATGACACGGAAATTATATCGAAAAATCATTTTACGTACATGTAATTCTCATTAAATGCCTGGAATGTTATGCTCACTCGTAATATTTTCTTTATTTCATATTCTCTTACGTTCCTTTTAGTTTTTGTTTGGTCGATAATTGAATCATCCGATTCAAAACCATAACGAATACTGAATTTACCTTTACTGAAGTATTTTTTAACCACTTTGCACTTGTACATACTGAATCAGGTCTTCATAATTACAAAATGTGATGCACTGACATATACAGTGTGTTTGAAAAAGTGGTTACACCCATTTATCTGGCTTATTATTGCAGACACGCTTATTGCTTATAGGACAGAATTTATTCAATACAATATTTGCGATTATATTATATGAAAAGTGTAATTCTGGGACTTCCGGTATAACAGGAAGTGATATCAACTTTGTAAATTTAAATACAATCTATACAAGTTTTTTATAAATTTAGATTGTATTTTTTATTCTCTTTACGACCATACCAAATTTCTTAGTATTTACCATATTCATTTGTTAAAAATAAATACTTTCTTATGCTGAAATTTTATCATTAATGGATGTGTTTTAATATGTGAGAAGGCTATGACAGCAATTGTTTTCATATTAATCTGAAATAAATAATATGAAATTCAAAATTTACAAGTAATAAAATCTTTATTCAATATCATGAAAACGATCGAGAAAACAATTGCTGTCATAGCCTTCTCACATATTAAATTACATCCATTAATGATAAAATTTCAGCAAAAGAAAGTATTTACTTTTAACAAATGAATATGGTAAATACTAAGAAATTTGGTACGGTCGTAAAGAAAATAAAAAATACAATCTAAATTTATAAAAAAAAACTTGTATAGGTTGTATTTAAATTTACAAAGTTGATATCACTTTCGGTTATACCGGAAGTCCCAGAATTACACTTTTCATATAATATAATCGCAGATATTATATTGAATAAATTATGTCCTATAAGCAATAAGCATATCTGTAATAATAAGCCAGATAAATGGGTGTAACCACTTTTTCAAAGACACTGTATGTAAACTCATGGCTTCCTTTATGATTTTTTTTTCGAACTGCTCCACCGGAATTTACTCATAAACTAAACCCATTGAGATCTCTACATTAACCTATACAAACTATGTCTCTTAAATATACACATTGAATAAAACGAGTTGGCGCTCTGTTCTCGATAAATCATAGTTGTTTACCAATGGTGGTACACATAGTAGCTAAAGTGTTAAAGTTTTATTTCGTTAATTATTTATTGTTTTTCTTAATATTTGTTAATGAAATTCGTAACATTCGTTTATTTCTATTTGTACGAATTACATATAAGATCTCGCTAAAATATTATAATTTTCGACTTAAAGGGTTTTTCGACAGATTAAAAAAATGGAAGAAAATAACCGCGTATTTTCTGCTTATTCTGCACGTACAGCGCGCATTTAGAAATCACCCAGTTGTTCATGTCCGTCCCAAAAATACACATGGGTGTTTATTAAGTTTCCCTGGACTGCCGACATTTTAAATAGGAAATTATGACGCTCTATAATGTTATGGCAGTAAAATTTAATTTCGGTCAGATTTACGCACCGGTTCACATAATATAAGACAAGATGACACTTGTCTGTAACAGAATAATTGTTTTTATTCATTTGATATTATGGGAACAAATATTTGTTTGTCTAAATTTTCAGAATAACCTTCTTATATCGCTACGCAGTAGGTTGACAATTTGCGTCAATGAAACACAAATAGAATTATTCCTTTATTTTCAGTCTCTTGTTTCATGTATAATATTTTCCATGGTCTGTAATTATTGTTCATACAACTTTTTTTGTTGCAGATTGTTATTCTCTGGAAAAATATTCACCCTATCAATAACATCGATGGCTCTGACTGCATTTTTATAATTGGAACCCATCAGAGTTCAAATTCCCGAATAACGAAACTAATGTAACCCTGTAAGCAAGTATTTTGTTATTCCTTTCAGAGAATATTTTAATCAATTTACTTATTAACTTTGTAATACTTCCTCCACCAAGAACTTTATCAAGTAATCTTAAAAAAAAAAGAAATTAAAAAGATTTTAAGACAAGCTTATAAATAATGTAATTCTTTAAAATGCTAATCGGCAATGAATATTCATTGTTGGTGCTAATACCTTTGTAGAAACATGAGGGTAATTTGATTGTGGGTTTATCTATGTTATCAAATGAGAACATATACTATCTAACTTACCTTTATGCATAACATGATAGTCCTAATAGGATTTATGCTTCAAATACCGTAATATACGCGTCATGACCGATTCGTCCTAGTGCAGTAAGGGTATTTATTCGTATGATGATATTCGATTTAACTAATTAACTAATATTGTATTATACTGAGTATCTCAAAAGTGATGCCCGTACTTTTGAGATTTAATTTAGGGGGCTAAAATAAATTAAGAATAGATAATTTTATTATTTTACATTGTTAGCAATAAATTTCGGGTGCCGCTGCGTGTATATAATTAGTACAATGGAATACTCTACTTTTATCTTATTAATATTTTAAATGAAATTTTATTTAATTTCGAAGCAAGTAGTAGAATTAAAAAGTCTTAATTCTTTTCAGTTCAACCGCATTTGATTTTTAAAGTCAATATAATGTCACAGCGACACCTATTGCTATCTTTCTCTCGCACAAGGTTCAGTAGCGTGAGATAGATAGTAATAGTGTGGCGTTCTTATATTATTTAATCAATGCTTTTTCAATCGTTATTTATTGAGTAATACTTCGTATATAGAATACATTTTATTATTTTTTTATGGTGGTGGACCCTATTAGATTTTGTATGTAAATTGTAATATTTGGGATTTAACCTAAATTTTTAAATCGTAGAAATGAGATATAGGATCCAGGAGAAATTTAATTAAACGAAGAAAATTTTTTGAAAAATTCATAGACCTCACTGAGATTTGAACCCAGAACCTTCCAAACGCTAGTCGGATGCCCTACCGATTGAGCCACGAGTTCCCGTTGAAGTCTATGAATCTTTCACAAGTCTTTTTGCAAATCGTAACGAGTACACTCTCACAATTTGAGAGATAAATACTCAGCGCTAACATTGCACAGTAAATATATTATTGTGAACTTTAAGCCGTCACACACGCATAGAATAATTATTTGGGATCCATCCTAAATGTTTAAATCGTAGTAATGGGGTATTGGATCCAAGAGAACTTTAATTAAACGAAGAAAGAATTGTGAAAAATTCATGGAATTCAAACCCAGAGCCTTCCAAACGCTAGTCGGACGCTCTACCACGAGTTCCCGTTGAAGTCAATGGATGTAAATTGTAATTTAAAAGACTCCCATTAACTTTAGGTAAAATCACATAATAGACATTGCCAGATCAAAATAATCTGTTAATTATTACCTTCCGTCACCTTTAGGTAAGGAAGGTATTGTCTTTGGTCAAAAAATTCGGTGGTGAGTTTTTGAAGAATAAGCACGTTTGAGGGTCCCTAGAATACGATTTTACTATTTTTACGATGATGTCTGTATGTGTGTGTGTGTGTGTGTGTGTGTGTGTGTGTGTGTGTGTGTGTGTGTGTGTGTGTGTGTGTGTGTGTGTGTATGTATGTGTGTGTGTGTGTGTGTGTGTGTGTGTGTGTGTCTGTGTGTGACAAAATTTTCTAATGCGATAACTCTAATACTACAATTCCAAAAATTATAATTCTTTCGTATTCCTCTTCGTTACATCCATGTGAAGAGCTGATTAGATTTTGGTTATAATTGGTCAACCGGAAGTACCCTCATTTGAAGATTTTAACAGTTTTTCTTGAAAAAACGATGTCAAATATCATTTTTTCACATTTAATGTTATTATAAATATTAAAGAATTATTTATTGTCTATACGATTTGAATGCATTTTATACTTCATATTAAATGGACATAGAGTTAAAAAATTATAAAGACATTAAATATCATATATATTAGTCAGCTTTGCTATAACTCTGGAAACAGCTGCTACATTAAGAAAATTCTGATTGAAAGGTGTCAGTGTCAAGTGCAGTTGACAGTATGTTTATGTTATAATCTTACTGGAAATATAGGATCTTTTGTTAGAAACTTTCTGTATGGAATTTGTATAAAATACATACAACTGCCTTAAGGTAATGTACATGAAATATAATCTTTTGCAAGGAACTTTCTGTATGGCATTTATACAAAATACATAGAACTGACGGAAGGTAATGTGCTGGCCACATCAGATTTTTGTAAATGCTTTGAAAGATTCTTTTGCCATTTGGAAATTAAAAAGTTATTGTTTGACAGTTGTTTGTTAGTCGATGACAGTATTTTTGTAAAAATAAAAAAAATTAAATATCGTGCTATAAAAAAATTATTGCATTTTAATGTACTTGTGCAAATTAAAGCCAAGTTGAACGCTGTTTACAGGGACTCTGATCCATTATTTGCCACCATGAAAATATGATCAGCTGAATTTAAACGTTGTTATACCAGCTTTGTTGATAAAGACTACTCGTGACGGTCCAAAACTGCAACAAGCACCAATAACACAGAAGAAGTTTACCAAATGGTACTGAATGGCAGTCAAATCAAGGTTAGAGAGATAGAAAAGGCTGTGGATAGATCAAAGGAATTTGTGTATTGTATATATACATATTACAAGAAGAAATGAGTATAGGAAAGATGAGTGCGCTTTGGGTGCCTCGCTTACTCACTTTCGAATGAAAAACGTACTTAAATGAACATTTTCAAAGTCATGTAGAAACGATTTAAGCGAAACGAATTGGATTTTTGCGTCAATTTACCAAATGGCTTTAAAAAAAAACAAATCCTGTTTGAAACTTTATAACTCCGGAGAACATTAAGATATCCATATGAATTTTTATTTCTTGTAAACAAAGGCTGGCGATTTTCTAAATTTGCCATTCAAATCTACTATTACACGTTGACAATTTTATAATAACTCAAAACAAAGAAAACTATATTGAAACAAATGTAACTGTTGGTAACATTTCGAATTAGTAGTAATATTGTCATAAATTTGCTTTAAGTTTTGTCCAATTATCTCGTGATTTCTTTTAATAATGGCACATTACGTAAATAAATCTGACTTAAGATCATGGCATTTTGTTGAAATGAGAAAAATTTTCGTTGAAAAAATTGTGGAAGAATTTCCAGGGAATAGATGGCCACGTTCTAACCTAAATCGTGCTATAGGCGACTAATAGAAACTGAATCGATTTTCAGAAAATCTGGGATAGATTACGAGTATGTACCAATCCCGAATTTTCGTAGTGTCTAACAGTTATTAATCTTCCTCTATCGGGTCTTCTTAAAATCGATTTAGTTTCTTTTGCTCGCCTAATAGCAGAAATTATGTTAGAAAGTGGCTATCTCTTCCATAGAAATTCGTCCGAAATTTATTTGCAAAGCCAATTTTTTTCTTGATAAAAAGTTACAATGTTCTCTCATTTAGATTTAGGTAAGGCGTCATTATTAGAAGAAATCTCGAGATAGTTATAAATTTATGACAATGTTACAACTAACTCGAATGTTACTTACAGTTACACTTGGTTACAATGGTAAATTTAGAAAATTACTAGTCACTTACCTTTCAATATAAATATTTAAAAATTGATTGGATTAATTTTCAACCGTATGTCTGCACGAGATAAATAGTTCAAACTGATATCTCAATGTATTGCGGAGTTATGGACTTTAAAAAGGTTTTGTTTTTTAAAAGGCACCTTCTATAACTGCTGATGAAACTTGCAGTGTAAACTCCTGAGACGAATACTCCTAAATTGTCTATTACTCATTTCTAACAATAACTTTAATATTAATTGTATCACTATATTTCTTGTGTGTTTTATTTTTTGTGAGTTTGTAGCCTGAAATTAGCCAATTGGCCCCAAGCTCACATATGCCGCGGACAAAGTGCTTCGCGAATTTCATAACTAATGAACATACTACACCACGTAGTCATAATGTATTTTTATGTCATAAATTATTGATTTAGATCGAATTCGAACTTAAGCTATCATGCTATCAATCAGAAATAAAATGCCGCATTTTTAGTCCAGTCAGCGAACGCTCAAATGGAGGATATAGAATGCATGGAGGGTGTCACAATTTTTGACTTCAGGGCTTTGTTTGGAGTCTTTAGAAAGTGAACATACTAAAAGTCACCGAACATAGTAGGTGAGCGGGGTGCGAGAGGGGACCGAGAAGGCATCTATTTTTGGTTTTTTGCTTCTATCTTGAAGACGATGAACTTTATCAAGAAAACCGTTATATACAAAAGCTGAAAAAAATTCCTACGTTATTGCTTTTTTAAGTTTTTTTCTATCTTTAACCGTTTATGAAATATCTGCTATCAAAAACCGCAAATTTACTAAAAAAATCTGATGTGGACACCACACGACTTCCTTGTACACAAGACGAATATGAAGTATAGACCCAAGTATATAATTGCACATATTTGACGTAATTTGACATTAGCATCTATTTTTTATTTTTTGTTATTTTTTGTCCTAATCCATAGCAAGCTTCATTACAAAAACCAAAAATTATATAAGTTTTAAATATACATATCTCGCTTATACAAAGGGCTAATTTAATAATACTTGATGTGCTAGACACAGAATTTAATTCTCTAAAATTTTTATTTGAAGCATTTATTTCTAAAATCGAAATGAAACCATTTTATTGAAGAAAAACTGTTAACACCTTCAGGTAATATGCCACTTCCGGTTAGCCTGTTTTAACCAAAATCCACTATGTTATTCCAATTGACATAAAAGTCTTATATACCAAATTTGAAAAGTGTTAGATTATATTTTAAGATAGTTTTTCATTGAAATCTATTATAGGCTTCAAATAAAGTACCATTTCTAGAAATTATGTAATGACCAAAAAGGGAGGTGCACAACTAGATGTTATAGCAGTCCTAAATACAAAATTTCAACTTTCTACGGCTTACCGTTTTTGAGTTATGCGAGATACATACGCACGTACGCACGTACGTACGCACGTACGTACGCACGTACGTACGTACGTACAGACGTCACGACGAAATTAGTCAAAATGGATTCAGCGATGGTCAAAATGGATATTTCCGTTGAAATCTCAAAACCGAAATTTTTCGCGATTACAATACTTCCTTTACTTCGTACAAGGAAGTAAAAATATCTTGCCTGGCGTTTTTTGTTAAACTTTTCTCTCTAGAACCTCATCTCTTCGGTTTACAGATAAATTCCCAGAAAAGAAGTTGTAGAGGATTAAATTTCCTTCAAAACTAAATATACACTTTCTATCTTCAACCTATCAACAGTTATGGAAATTTGAATTTTTTGGCTAAATTTTGAGTTTCCGCTGGAAAACTATACATTTAGTCTAGAGGTCTAGGGTATGCGCTTTTAAAAGTGTGAGTCTGCGGATATTCTCTTCGGATTATGTTTATAAGGTTGTTAGAGATGTTTTTATCTTGGTCACATGATCTGTAACCCGTCAGTTTTTTTCCAAATGGCCGCCAAACATGTCCGTTTTAGTGCATTATGTTAAAGTAAAAATAGGTAATTTTATGTCAAATAATATCATGTTTGGTACCAAATTAAAACTCTAAGTACTGCCAATTACTATGCCGTGTTAGTTGTGTAAATTGATATGCATACAGGGTAATCAGCGTAAGTCCGGCACCAAAAGTATATCGTTTATTTTGAGTATTTGAGAGATATAAAAAAATGTTAACGAGTAATATTAAACTAGACAAAGGGGCTTATAACCTGACCGTAGTAAGAATTTTATATCACTTTCGGTTTTGGCGGAAATGGTACAACTTTGCTTGCCATATTTTATTTTATATGGAATTATATTAATACATATTTTTTAAAAAAATGGGCGCCATGTTGAAATGATTAAAGTAAAACTATTCTGTTTCTATCGTTTTGAAACTAATTTTATGCAAATTCTGACAAAAAAATACCGATTCCCTATGATAGAATCAAAGTTGTACCCATTTCAGCTAAAACCGGAAGTGACAAAAAATTATTACTACGACCATCATATAAGCCCCTCTGTGTTATTTACCTATGCTTGTTAACATTTTTTATATCTCTCTAAAACTCAAAATAAATTAAATATTCTTTGTGCCGGATTTCCGTCGATCACCCGGTATACATATCAATTTACACAACTAACACTGTAAAGTAATTGGCAGTACCTGGAGTTGCCTATTACTTCCTTGTTCGAAGTAAAGGAAGTATTGTAATCGCGAAAAATTTCGGTTTTGAGATTTCAACGGAAATATCCATTTTGACCATCCCTAAATCCATTTTGACTAATTTCGTAGTGACGTCTGTATACGTACGTGCGTATGTATCTCGCATAACTCAAAAACAGTAAGCCGTAGAAAATTGAAATTTTGTATTTAGGACTGCTATAACATCTAGTTGTGCACCTCCCTTTTTGGTCATTACATAATTTCTAGAAATGGTACTTTATTTGAAGCCTATAATAGATTTTAATGAAAAACTATTTTAAATTATAATCTAACACTTTTCAAATTTAGTATATAAGACCTTTACGTCAATTGGAATAACATAGTGGATGTTGGTTAAAACAGGCTAACCGGAAGTGACATATTACCTGAAGTTGTTAACAGTTTTTCTACAATAAAATGGTTTCATTTTGATTTTAGAAATAAATGCTTCAAATAAATTTTTTAGAGAATTAAATTCTGTGTCTAGCACATCAAGTATTATTAAATTAGCCCTTTGTATAAGCGAGATATGTATATTTAAAACTTATATAATTTTTGGTTTTTGTAATGAAGCTTGCTATGGATTAGGACAAAAAATAACAAAAAAATAAAAAATAGATGCTAATGTCAAATACGTCAAATACGTGCAATTTTATACTTGGGTCTGTACTTCATATTGGTCTTGTGTACAAGGAAGTCGTTTGGTGTCCACATCAGATTTTTTTTATTTTATTATAATGCATTAAAACGGACATATGTTTGGCGGCCATTTTGAAAGAAACTGACGGGCTACAGATCTTGTGGCCAAGATAAAATCATCTCTAACAACCTTGTAAACATAATCCGAAGAGAAAATCCATAGACGCACAATTTCCAAAGCGCCGTACCCCAGGCCCCTAGACTAAATGTACAGTCTTCCAGCGGAAGCTCAAAATTTATCAAAAAAAAAAATCAAATTGTCATAACTGTTTGTCGGTTGAAGATAAGATAGAAAATGTATATACCATTTTTAAGGAAATTTAATCCTCAAGAAGAGATGAGATACTGGAAAGAAAAGTTTAACGAAAAACGTCAGGTAAAATATTTTTTTTTCGAAAATTTGAGGTTTTTGATAGCAGATATCTCATAAACGATTGAAGATAGATAAATAACTTAAAACAATAAAAATGTAGGAAATTTTGTCAGCTTTTATTTTGTATATAATGACTTTTTTGATAATGCCCATCGTCTTCAAGATATAAACAAAAAACCAAAAATAGATACATTCTCGGTCTCCCTCTGCACCCCGCTCACCGCCTATGTCCAGGGACTTTTAGTATGTTTAACTCCTAACGACTCCAAACAAAGTCCTGAAGTCAAAAATTGTGAAACCCTCCATGCATTCTTCAACCCCTTTATTGACTGAACTATTTACAAAGTTTAGTTTTTCCATATGTGGCAGTATTGAAACTGTATATACATGTACGTTTGTCAAAGCATGGATAAAAAGAGAAATATAGTTTAAAACAGGTAATAAATTGTGATTAAAAGAGAGTATCTATAACTATCTGTTGGGGTACGTATGTTTCCAATTGATGGTTCGATTACTGGGCATTAAATTTAATAAAGCATCATAAATCTATGTTAGCAATTTGGTGTGTTGCGTGCGCTGGGGACGCAGGTAAGTCCCACATTTTTCACAGGGGACACTGACAGCTCATGTCCAAGGCCCATTCCCAATGATAATGGAACCTACAGGCTACAGGCTCTGCTTTCAAATCATACACCATGCCAAAAAACACAAGCGCTGATTTATGATCACGCCATTCCATACCTAAATGGAGGATAAACTCACAATCAAATTAAACACGGTATGGCTAGGAACAAAGCTGTTAACATATACTTTCACTTTTCACCTCTGCGTAGAACATGTTTTGACTGACACTTTTTCTTATTTATTGAGCGTAATACATTACGCAATCATCACATAAAATTTAAATAACAGTAAGATGTAAATATTAAATAATTTGTAAAATCCGATTCTCAGTAATTGTGAATCCTCAGCAGTTATACGAAGATAAAGTGAAATATTTTTTCAGCCATCGACAAAAGAGCAGCCAATAGCTAAGTTGGTAAGAGCACTATCCCGGCAAGATAGGGTTCTCGGGTTCGAAGTTTATAGCACATAGTGGCTTTAAGCAAACACTAAATACAAATCAGATACTGCTTTCTACCAAATCATGGCAGAGCTTTCGGAAGGAATCTGCTATTATTAATCGTTTTTGGACAATTCGCTTGTTTTTCAATCAAGACAAGAAATATTTTATTATCTTGATTCGAACTTCAAGCAAAAAATAAACAGAAATAAAAAAATCTTGCATTTGTCATTTTGTTAGAGTTTCTTGACATAAGTTAAATTTCTTGAATATATTGTTTTAAGTAGTAGTTCACTATTTAAATAAGATAACATCACCAACGGAAAATGTGTTGATTATATTTATTTATATAAACTAATTTTCGTAATAAGTACAGAAAATACTTTTCGCAATGAAATATTTTTCCACACAGAGTGAGGAAATAGTATTTTCACGAAGAAGAAGGTTCGAACGCACAAGTCGCCTACAATAAAAGCTGAAAAAGTGCCACAGCGTTTGATTTTTTCACCGACCTGCATTAAAAAATATAAGCTATCATTTTACTACGCATATACATATACAGGGTGTTATATTTTAATGGACCCAGCAAATATCTAGCTTATTTATTAAGTTTGTAATTTCTTTCATATAACATGATTTATACAGCAATATGTAAGCTACTTGATGACGGATGTACATTCGTGATACCACTTCCGGTTTAAGAGTAATTAATATCTATTTTGAAATTTCAAATGGAACATACTATATTTTTTTACAAATTTGAAAAGTACATCAAATTTGCTTTACAATCATGTAAAATAACCCATATGTTACATTATTAAAAAGTAAAATGGCGGGCACTTTTTTATACACCTAATTGGAAAGAGAATAGTGAGCCATGACTGGCTTGAAATAAAACAATTAACTAGAACAATTGTATCTATTATTATTAAATAGAATAATATTTTTTTATGATAATAATACAGAAAATAAGAATAAGGAACACAAGCCACAGTTATGGCTCACTATTCTCTTTCCAATTAGGTGTATAAAAAAGTGCCCGCCATTTTAATTTTTAATAATCTAGCATATGGATTATTTTACATGATTGTAAAGCAAATTTGGTGCACTTTTCAAATTTGTAAAGAAATATAGTATGTTCCATTTGAAATTTTAAAGTAGATATTAATTACTCATAAACCGGAAGTGGCATCAGGAATGTACATCCGTCATCAAGTAGCTTACATACTCCTGTATAAATCATGTTATATGAAAAAATTGCCAACTTAATAAATAAGCGAGATATTTGCTGGGTCCATTAAAATATAACACCCTGTATACATATATACAGGGTGTTAATTAAAAAGCGGGCCATAGGCGTTTAACATGAGAAATCAGTTTTTCCTTGCGCATAACTTCCCATTTAATTTTAAACAAAAATGTTTCAAATAAATGTTGTAGAGAATTAAATTCTACACCAGCATCACTAAACAGATTTAATTTTGCATGTTTAGTAACTTGTAAAATCCAATTTGAAATTTTATAAATATTACTTATTTGTAGTGATTGCCATGAAATTTAAACAAAATTGCAAAGAAATGCATATCGTTTGAATTGTCAGAATTTCGATTTTGCAGGTTACAAAATAATAATAAATAAAATCTAAGCAATAATTTAGATGTACATTATAAAAACAAAATATTTTTAAGGACTTAAGATAGAATATAATTATCAGTAATTTTTATTTGAAAATCGAATTTCTGACAGTTCAAACGATATGCATTTCTTTGTAATTTTGTTGAAATTCCATGGCTATCACTACAAATGAGCAATATTTATAGAATTTCAATTTGGATTTTACAGGTTACTAAACATGCAAAATAAAATCTGTTTAGTGATACTGGTGTATAATTTAATTATCTATAATATTTATTTGAAACATTTTTGTTTAAAATTAAATGGGAAGTTTTGCGCAAGGAAAAACTGATTTCCCATGTAAAACGCCTATGGCCCGCTTTTTAATTAACACCCTGTATATATATATATATCCCAAAGTAAATTAAACTTTGTCGGGAGCGCTTGTTATATTTGAAGGATTTGTGGCAATTCGTAGTCGTGCAACTTCGAGGATATATGACTTCGGTATCACGAACTGCTCTCATCGAAACATTTGTGTGCATTATGCAGAAAAAATAAACTCGTACTTCTCCTTGGTATTCGTGTGTTATCGCCCTTGTTCGTTCTGTATCGAATCCCCATTTGGTTAGAATTAAAATGTCGTTAATTATGTTGGTATTATCACGGTTTATTTACGGCTGAAACACACACAGATAGAATGATAATCAACCGAGTTCGCTCATTTCGTGTCATATCTCAATTTAGCATTTGGAGAGTGTTTGTTCGAGCGTTTCCGCTACGAGTCGGCGAACCTCGTGAAGTCCTTGTTACAGGATGATGATCCTGATGACGTAGACTTTTATACAATGCACTGTCCTGATTTTCATTCTGATTCGGTTTCGGATTGTGGAAGGATTTTGGTTAATGAAACGATAGGGTGAATGACAAGGGTAAAATGAGGGTTATAAGCAAGAATGTGCTTTTAAGGGATCATATATTTACGCCCAGAACAAACTCATTTACCTAAATAATTCATTTCATAAATAACTATACGACATACGGGTATTGTATGTTGTATCATGAAATATCTCAAATAAATATTATATTACAGAAATAGTATCATAATCTAATTTAGAGTTTATTGTTTATAACTTTAATAAAAAAGGCCAGATGCAGCGAATCATATAATGATATTTCCTTTATTTACTCAATCAACACAGTTACACTGATTATATTCATTGGGAGTCACGCTAAATATGTTCAAAGTACTTCCAGAATAATACACTCTACACTTCACCATTCTTTCTTTCCACATCTTAATTTGTTTTATGCTTTCAAAGTACTTTCCGAAAGACTTAAAACTGACAAATCTGTCGAATTAATTTCTGGGGATTTTGTTATTTAGCTTAGGTATGACTTTACAATACAAGTACAGGGTGTCTCATTTTCTATGTTTTTTTAAGGTATCTCGGGTAATATTCATGATAGAGCAAAACCATTTGCACATTCCAAGGTCAATTTTTCCAGAAATGATTGATAGTCACCACAGGAATTTTCGATCTTTTTTTGTTTCTAAGCTAGAGGCAAAAACTCGTTTTTCGCTCATTTTGAAAATATATCATATCTTATTTATTATGATAGTTAGAGAAAAAATGTTTTTACAAAAATTTTACCGTTTTTTAAATAGAATTAAATGGCGTAATTCGATTTTTTGAAAACTTCTCGAGATATAACACAAACTTATGATTTTTTAAATGGGAACCTATGTTGAAAATAGTCTCGTCTTTTTGCTTATTTTATAAGCTTTTCAATGATAACAAGTCTACATTCTTTTGTTTTAAACATTAATAAAAGACGAATTATTAATTTATTGAGGTGAAAATATTGGAAATTATCAAGAAAAGAATGAAAAAATTTATTCCAGATCATCATTTGCATATTTCTAATACTATTTGTTTCAGTTTTACTAATTTTTACAATTTATTTACTTCAAAAGCATATTAAACTAGTTTGATCGGATTGTGTCAAAGCCAACTGTAACGTCGATAAATAGTAATTTAACTTACCCGAAAATAATTGGTTAAGAATAATTTTGAGAACAAAATTAATAGATATTGAATCAAAATAAACAAATGATGATTTGTAATATACTTTTTCATTTGTTTCTTGATAATTTTCCATATTGTTGACCGAATGGTGCCGGATATATCTGGTGATTTAAAAACTACCAAAGCAGATTTAAAAACTGTCAAATTTTGATGCGAAAATGCTTTGTGTTTAATTCCATATTGTTGCTTACAAATATACTTTAAACTAAGTTTAAATTAACTTAATTTTCGAAGCCTAGTTTCAAGCAATAAATAAATAATTCTTGGTGCAATGGAGTATGTGACCATCGAATTTCAATATATGTAATAAAATATATAAAATAACCACTATAGCTTCTCATTATAAAAAGACGAAATTTTTTTTTTTAATAATCTAATTATTAGACATTTAGTGTTTTGGAGAAGGGATATGTGACGTCACCATGGTAGGATAGTAAAAGAAGTCAGATAGACTGAGAGGGGAAGAGATTGTTATAGTTCAGCATTGCGATTATACTGTGGTAGGTTATGGCATGGCGACAGCTGGCTATAACTATCTCGTTGCCTCCCAATCTATCTGCCTTCTACCACTACCTTACCATGTCACATATCTGTCCCCTAAATTCTTAATTATTATTTTTTCTTAAACTACGAAAAAAAAATAAAAAAATTGTCACATACGTACCTACACATTTTGTTTTTCACGGCCGATTATCTTATTGTCAATAATTCTAGCATGGATCTCGTATAATAATTAGTTAAAATGCAATAATAGAAGTAAGAATTATAAATAAATATACAATATATCACCGATTCCATATTACGTTACATAAGTACCATATCTTAATTAAGTATTCTAGTTAAGGATGCGGTTAAAAGCTTAACTTATGATAACAACCGTCGTACGGTCTTCGAATGCGCTACTACTCTTTTTCTAGATTTTACATTGGAATAAGTCGTGTATCTAACCTCATTTCCGTTTGGGCGGAGCCAAAATTGAACTTGGAATATGACATTGAAAACATAACTAACATCCCTCGTAGCCTAAGATTTTACCCCGGTCTCGGATTTTACTGTTTTGAGACAGCGAGATGCGGTTTTTGGTTTTCCGATATCTGAATTTTATAATCCTAAAGCCTGGTAATACGAGTATAGATACGTTCAATAGCTCTAGTGCTAGCTAGCTGCTAGCTAGCAACTGTTAGCGCTAGATAACTGAACGGCCTGCTAAGTATCAGCTGACAACGTTTTGCTCGAGCACTGGCTAGCATATGATTTCATTGCTAGGTTAGTGCTAGGTACCAAATTCAAAATGAACGAACAGCGCGAAATCGTTTTTATGACTTATAAAGACGAAAATTGCACAATTAATCAAAAGAACCAGAAATTGGTCTATAATATTCAAAGTAAGTTTATTATAATTATATTTTTTGTTGTATTTTGGTATGATACATCTTTGTTTTATGTTGCATATGCACAGTGCTCTAACTACATATTTGTCTGGCTGCACATAGTGACTGCTACAACAAATTCGTTAACAAAATCTGTTTTGTTTCAAAATTCGCCTGCATTTTGATTTTAATCTCAAATGTCAACTTTAATGTCGTTAAGTAATTAAACCTTTTCGCTGTAATACAAGCACTAGCAGCTAGATAGCACTTTTGGTCATTGAACGTACCTTATAATACGATATGAACTTGATGGGGAAACATTAGTATCATTAGTTGCAGATTGCAGATAAACGAGAAAAACGAATTACACAGATATAAGAGAATTGTTTGCCCATCAAGTGACCCCTGTGTTTTCCCTTTCATTTCTTACCTTAATAATAACTGACAGATTATAAATTTCCAATGTTTGTAAAGCTGTTCTTTGGAATATGTCGTCCTTATCAAACATATTTAGATAAATTTATTTCAAATTAAATAGCAATAATATAAATAATAAACTTACAATTTATAATTGTTTTGAGAAAAATAAATTTTGTCAGCGATGCTGCGTCAAGTTTTCTTGATTTGTCGATATACCTGGAAAACTATGCTCTCGGCCGTATCTCAATCTATGTCAGTTTCTCTTTCCGTCTCTATCTCTCCAAAAAGGAAACAAGTTTTCAGTAGGGTACCTTTATAACCAGGGTATGGCCATGGGTCAAGACCGCCGCCATTGTCGGTAATTGATTTTCCTATTTATTTGTAATAAATGTGATATTATATTAGAAAATAATATTAAATAATCACACTGTGAATTTATAAAGGTAATAAAAATTAATTTATTTAAGATATACGCAATTATTATTAAGACATACATTTATAGGTTATGTAGAATATATGATATGTGTTGTTATTATCACATTTAATTTAATATCACTAGTTCTTAATTACATAATAATTATATATTCTAAATTTACCTTTTAAAAATTTAAATGATTGTGCTTAATATTGGTAATTTTTAGTTGTTTTCAATATGTCAGTAATCGTGATGAGATCTTAACAAACTACACAAGTAAATAAAATAAAAATATTACTTATACTTTCAATACATATTAAAATGATATGTAAATGCGTTTTTCATCAAAATAAAACAAATAGCCACTAAAATACATAATAATTTGCGGAAGAACAACATATAACAGATTGGCCGGTAATGGCGGACGAAAAGTGAGCCACGTCATGGCCATACCCTGGTTATAAAGGTACCCTAGTTTTCAGAACACATAAGCGTCAAAATTGTGAGCGGCAAAGTTATGAACTAAAATAGCATTGCAAACCTATGGACAATATACAATTTCTTACAAACAGGAAAATCTGAGCCAAATTCACGTATAAATTTTAAATAATACTAATGTATTTATTTATCTTCAGGACATGAAGGTAAAATTCTGGTTGAAATTGCACTGTAAATAAGATAAATTGGTTTTGAGGAATCTTGTTTTGAACAGTTCTATAATTTTCCTTAATTTACTAATAATTTATTAATTCTCCATATATTTACCTTTAAATTAATATATTATATAATTTTGTAATAAATTATTCTTATATATCAAAATTTGTAGGAAGTTATACAAAAGCATCATTTTATCGCGCCCATAAGACATTTGTTTCTTACAATTAATTTCTCTAATATAAATCCACTTATTCCATTCTAGGTATACTAGTCATATGTAAATAAAATTAATATACAACTATATGAAAGCATTTTTTCAAGAAAATTGTTTAATTAATTAATGTTAGCGCTATTTTGAATTATGCAAGTATTATGTTTAATTACTTCTCTCTTTAATAATTAATTTCAGCTTTAAATTGTATTACATGATCGTATATTTATTAAATGACTGTTCATTTGATTATCAGTCAGTTGTTCTAGTGTTTTCGAAGCGACGACGTCTAGTTGATGCATTTACTTCTTTCTGAAACGGTGAGTGCTATGATTTTGTGGTTATTATGTGTGGTTACTCTCACGCTGCGGTGTTGAGAAAGAGTTGTTCTGCGGTTCAACTGTTCCCTCGCTTGCGGGCTGAGGAAGAGTCTACAGTGTGGCTGGGACTATCTCATTCTCTGCGGAGATGAGTGCTGCTCTCACACTGCGGTGTTGAGAAAGAGCTGTTCTGTGGTTCAGCTGTTCCCTCGCTTGCGGGCTGAGGAAGAGTCTACAGTGTGGCTGGGACTATCTCATTCTCTGCGGAGATGAGTGCTGCTCTCACACTGCGGTGTTGAGAAAGAGCTGTTCTGTGGTTCAGCTGTTCCCTCGCTTGCGGGCTGAGGAAGAGTCTACAGTGTGGCTGGGACTATCTCATTCTCTGCGGAGATGAGTGCTGCTCTCACACTGCGGTGTTGAGAAAGAGCTGTTCTGTGGTTCAGCTGTTCCCTCGCTTGCGGGCTGAGGAAGAGTCTACAGTGCGGCTGGGACTGGTACCTAATCCTATCCTAATCCCAAAAGTTGGGCTCGAGCCTGGAGCATTTACGGGGATCCTAAGTACTCACTGAGAATATACTCATCTATTTTTATCTTTTGCAGACTATTGGCGCTCATGGGGAGTAGTGTGGACCATCCGGGGTTTGAGGATTGGAAGATTTATTTATTTATTTATTTGAGATATTTGTAATCGTTTTCTATTATGTAATTTAGTATTGTTTTCTTTAATATATTTTAGTATTCTTTACATTTCAGAAGTGGGATCAGAACATTTTTAACTTTCAGCTTTTGGGACCACACCAGCACAACTTTTGGAACAGTGTGGATATTGGTTACGTTTATGTTTAGCTGGATTACGAAACTGGAACAACATTACAACATGGCGTTACCTAACAACAGTCTTCAATTTCAGTATGTACGTTCACTTTACGCGCTATGCATAAATGGGACGAAATAACTACCATCATGTATGTGACATCTCGCTGGAGAGGGTATGCAGAAATATGGTATAAAGCGCTGCAAGGAATAACTCATTCTTGGGAGACATGGAAGGCTATGTTGTTGAAGGCAATTCCGTCACAGGAAAATTATTTTCAGTTGCTTCAAGAAATGATTTCTCGCAACAAGAAACCGGATGAACCCATTTTGCGATACTATTATGAGAAGCTGGCGCTACTCAACACTTGCTCTTATCAGAGAATGCAAGAAGCCGCAGTCTCTTTTATTATTTTTGAAGACGATCGAGGATAAATTAGCGACACGAAACCTTTCTACTCCCCTTAAACGCGATTTATATCGTACTTTTCAGAAGAACAAGTGGCCTTACTATACTACGCAGCAACACAACGATGGAATGGCGAACATTCGTTGTTTTATTTGTGGAAAATTGGGATATACACGCTCACATTATGACAACAAACGTCAACGAGTATCGACTTGTGCAGGACGAAATGGAGGCGAATTCAGTGGAAGTAGGAACCAGCGACCACAACAACGTCAATATCAGCATGTTCAACGTCAACAAGAGCCACAACCACAACTGCCAGGAAGGAACATCTTAATAACTACTGCGGAGCACAACAACTAGAATTATCATTCAACAAAAACAAAACAGTTACTTTGCGTGGTTTCGGTAATAGATGGTTGAGGTCTTTAGGCTAAATTGGAGTTCACAAGTTGACAATTGACGAAGTAGAACTGGATGTAGTATTCAACATAGTACCAGACATAGTCCAATCCATACGCATCATTGTTGGACAGCCTTTCACAGAATCACCGGAAGTAGTTGTGTACAAGGATTCAAATCGGCTAAGATTTTTCAGGAAAAAAGTCTCACCATCCAGTGGAATCGAAGCGACACCACGTAGCAAGGTTAACATCTGGGCCAAACATGCAACTGTTATACCACCAGGATATGTAGAACACGTGATCTGCCATGTGGAAGACAAAAGAGAACTTTTTGTGTATTTTAGTGTACGTACAGCTGAAGGACACAAGTACGTATTCCCGCGAACAATTGTAATAGCAGACAAGGATATGTAATGTGTTCACCATTAAACTGATCACATGCGGAATTAACAATTCAGAAGGATAAAATTATAACAAGAGGATGGAAGTGTCAAGTTGATAATACAGAAGCGCAGAAAATGAAGGAATTTACTTTACGTAGGATGAACTACACGTGGGAACGGATATAAGGGAGGATCAACGCGAACAACTGGTACGTCTGCTGAAGGAATATAGTGATTGTGTGGCAAAAACTGTGAAGGATATTCGATGCACGAACGCGACCGAAAGAGAAAACATGTTCAGAGAATAGTACAAGAGCTTCTTGATGGCGACATTATACGCGAATCCACTACACCCTTTTCAGCACCGATTCTTCTAGTGAAGAAAAAGAACGGAGAAGCGCGAATGTGTATAGACTACAGGCATCTAAACAAAGTAAAAGTAAAAGACCGATACCCCTTTCCAAGAATTGATGACCAACTGAATCAATTGCAAGGAGCGAAGTATTTCACAACTTTAGATATGACGTCAGGATATTACCAGAAACCTATCGCGGAGAGCTCGAAGTACAAAAACTGCATTTGTAATATCGGACGGACATTACGAGTTTAATCGTCTCCCTTTTGTATTATCTAATGGTCCATTAGTTTTTCAGGGGCTGATCAACAAAGTTCTAGGATCATGTCGTAACACCATCGCCATGGCTTACTGAGATGACATCATCTGCCCATCATCATTTGCAGAGGGAATTCAGCGACTGACGACACTATTTGACATTCTTTTGGAGCAAACAACTTTACACTGAATATGAAGAAATATTTCTTTTTCAGAACAGCATTAATTATTAAGGATTTCAGATTGACCGAGATGGAGTTCGACATGGAAAGGAGAAAATAAAAGCCGTCACCGGATTTCGGGCACCGAGGAATGTGCATCAAGTAAGACAGTTTGTAGGACTTACAAGTTATTTTCGACGCTTCATTAAAGATTACGCTAAGATTTTGCGACCGATTACTAAACGAGAAAGGATACACTGTGGAGTTGGGAGGCGAAAGAACAGAAAGCATTTGAAGTCCTAAAGGAAAAGCTTACAGAACGACCATTTTGTAACCATACAATTCGAATGCCGAAACAGAGGTGCACATGAACGCCAGCAAGTTAGGATTAGGAGGAATCCTGCTGCAGAAATTGGACACAGGTAAATTCCACCCAGTTGTTTATTTCACCAACGGAAATGAAGTATCATTCGTGTAAGCGGGAGACTTTAGCAACAGTCGAAACGTTAAAGAAATTTATAGTATATCTGCTGGAAATACATTTTCAATTAGTAACAGACTGCAGTGCACTACGAACTGCTAGCACTAAACAGAATTTGGTACCTAGGATTAGAAGATGGTGGCTGGAACTGCAGGAATATTCATTCGATACAAAATAGCGTTCAGGATTACGAATGGGTCACGTCGATGCGCTAATTCGAAAACCCGTGTCAGGAGTAGTACTTTCTGCAGAATTTGAAATTTTTCATAACAAGCTAACTGGATACTCGCCGGACAAATGATAAATTGAAAATTATCAAAAACATTGAGACGAACGGGTTTACAAAATTACCGCGTCTGGAATCTAGTGGGTTGTACCTAGAGGACAACGGCTGCATATAGTACGTTCCTGTCTTGATAAGTTTGGACATTTTGGAATTTACTGGTTTCCTGAAATGAGAAAATTCGCGAAGTACACTGACTCGTGTATTAGATGTTTTTACCATAAACAACAGAGAGGAAATCAGCCAAAACTATTTAATCCAATTGAGAAACTACCGATTCCATTTCATACCATCCATATGAAGGACTATTCCAAATAAAGAAAGTTCTATCGAACGATAGATTTTCAGTAGAAGATTTGCCTGGTACGAATTGAAGTAGAAAAGGAGAATATAGTAACGTAATAGCTGTAGACCGCATGAAACCGTATATAGAACCACAAACAATGTCTGATTCATCCAGTGAATTAAGCGAGTCCGATGATGACTTACACGGTGTCGCGGATTAGTTCGCGGGGACGCGAAGAGAGAGTCAGGATAGCCGAACTGTTAGCGCTATTTTGAATTATGCAAGTATTATGTTTAATTACTTCTCTCTTTAATAATTAATTTCAGCTTTAAATTGAATTACATGATCGTATATTTATTAAATGACTGTTCATTTGATTATCAGTCAGTTGTTCTAGTGTTTTCGAAGCGACGACGTCTAGTTGATGCATTTACTTCTTTCTGAAACGGTGAGTGCTATGATTTTGTGGTTATTATGTGTGGTTACTCTCACGCTGCGGTGTTGAGAAAGAGTTGTTCTGCGGTTCAACTGTTCCCTCGCTTGCGGGCTGAGGAAGAGTCTACAGTGTGGCTGGGACTATCTCATTCTCTGCGGAGATGAGTGCTGCTCTCACACTGCGGTGTTGAGAAAGAGCTGTTCTGTGGTTCAGCTGTTCCCTCGCTTGCGGGCTGAGGAAGAGTCTACAGTGTGGCTGGGACTATCTCATTCTCTGCGGAGATGAGTGCTGCTCTCACACTGCGGTGTTGAGAAAGAGCTGTTCTGTGGTTCAGCTGTTCCCTCGCTTGCGGGCTGAGGAAGAGTCTACAGTGTGGCTGGGACTATCTCATTCTCTGCGGAGATGAGTGCTGCTCTCACACTGCGGTGTTGAGAAAGAGCTGTTCTGTGGTTCAGCTGTTCCCTCGCTTGCGGGCTGAGGAAGAGTCTACAGTGCGGCTGGGACTGGTACCTAATCCTATCCTAATCCCAAAAGTTGGGCTCGAGCCTGGAGCATTTACGGGGATCCTAAGTACTCACTGAGAATATACTCATCTATTTTTATCTTTTGCAGACTATTGGCGCTCATGGGGAGTAGTGTGGACCATCCGGGGTTTGAGGATTGGAAGATTTATTTATTTATTTATTTGAGATATTTGTAATCGTTTTCTATTATGTAATTTAGTATTGTTTTCTTTAATATATTTTAGTATTCTTTACATTAAAAATAAATTCTCCTACAAATATGCAAATATAAATGTTCTCATTGAAAATGAAAAAAAAATACATTAGGTTTGCTGTTCATTACAAAAGTCTAGGAAAATTTAAATTGTTTACCTATTTAATCTTCTTTGTAGCATTTATAGTTCTCTAGAGAACAATAGTGACTAATTTCATTAAAAGTTGGATTATGTATTAATTATAAATGTTATTTTATTATATCAATAAATTCACCGTTTTTATGAACTTGTTATGTATCTAAAATACCCCTCATAAATTTACTTTAAATATTAGCAACCCTTGTAGGCCATAAAATGTAAAACAAAACATGAAGCCCGGTAAAAACTAATTCCATCCATCGTACATTGAAAAGAAAGTAATAAAATCCCTTTTAATTAAAAACAAAACTAATACATTCCATTTGAAATCATCAATTCGTCCCTGTGGTTTGGGGAAACTCTTACTGGTTAGGTTGCGAAGCCCCGAGGTGCCATTACTCGTGGTCACCGGCGCTTCGCCCTCCAGAATTTGTTTTGAAAAAAGAGTGAAGTCGGGCATTCTTTATTTACAACTGCCGGTGCACTGGATGGGAAATAATCGCACGCTTATTGTGATTTATCCAACCGGGAAGTGAGAAATCGGACCTTTAAAATATTTTACTTTAAGGAATGAGTGGATACAACACAGCTGTATTTTTAAAACCGATGAAAAAGTAAAGAATAACAAAGTTAATCTTTTATTTTAATTTAATCACGATTCTGTTGTAGGTATAAAATGGACTATTTAATTGATCTTTTCTTTCTAAATTTAACATGAAATAATAATAATATTATTATTAATAATAATAATAATAATAATAATAATAAAATGAAAGTTACTATTACTAATATTAAACAATTATTAAAAACTAATTAAAACTAAGACTATAATCTACTAGGTAACACTAACACTAACATTATTTACTTAACCAATTAACACTACTATTTATTTCCACGATATTACAAATTATTTATTTCACTACGCGTTCCATTCTTAGACTGCCGGTCTGTTGCAGACTCTTGTAGACTGTTTACGCGACATTTATATCACCATATTTATATCACTATATACTTATAACATTCAACTGTGTGCCTATCGATCTCCACAGCGTCTATATATTCAACTGACTCAACAGCGTCTGTATATTTAACTGCTCGGACAGAAGTCACTTTTTTTAAAACACTGTCTGTCTATTTATGTAACACTCTGTCTAACCTCCACATCCTCAGTATCACCGACTGTCCGTATGCCTCAATTCTTCAACACCACTGCCATGTGTTCGCTTCCACTTGCCGTTACTCACTACGTTTATCTCGACGTTTGAAGCCGTTTGAATTTAGTAAATCCCTTTTCAATCTAACTTCCCAATACTGTTCAACACTACCGAGTATTCTCTTTAACAGCTATCCCAGTATACCAGTAACTTTCCGTCTCGCCTTTACTGTTCTTGCACACTATAGCTTCCCAATACTCAACACTACCGAGTATTTACATCCACAGTTATCCCAATACCTACTCGCCACCAACTGCACACGCTCACTACGATACTGCTGTGCTTTTCACTAACACTCTCTAACACTCCATGTGTCTTTATGACTCTGTACGTCACTAACTGTTTAACACGCAACGCTTATTTATATCAGACTGTCCAATACCTTCGCCAACAGTGCTTATATACTCCGGCATTTGTATTCCAGAAATTTCTAGAGCACTATTCTAGATAAAAACTCTAACACAATAGGTTAAATCAACCGCGTAATTAAGCAGGTTCCGACAAGTCTGTTGCGTCATCGCTAACAATAGACACTCGCTCGTCCCCGCGACAGCGGCGAGGACAGCGGCGGTGACAGTGGCGGCGACGGCGGGCACTGCACATTACAGTAATAATAATTATTATAATAATAATAATAAAAATTAATAATTATAATTAATGATAATAATATAGGTACCAATATTTTTTATATTAATTAATTAATAAAATTCGAAACATACAACAATAAGCGGTATATGATGTACGAATAGTGACGCTACTTTCAAAGTACCTACATATAAAAGAAGAGCATAAAATAGAAAGAAGAAAGGTATAACTATCAAAGTATTGAAATGACATAGTACATTAGAACCACGATGATCCATACGTCTTTTAATTAGAGCTCTTTTGAAATAATGTGAACGTTAAATTCTCCGTTTTTTATTTTATTTTGTTTATGTAACCTACCGCAACTGTAATTTATCATCAAACGTTTTCAATCACATTATGATGATTTGTGAAGCAATAAAACTACCAAATTTCATAATCTTGACTTATTTAATCTTTATCTTTTTCTTCTTCTTTCTGATGGTTTTGTCATCCTTCTTGGTTATTCGCCTCTTTAACGATTCTCCGTCAATTTTCTGTCCTTAACGCTTTCAGTCTCCAGTTTTGTGATCTTCCTTTCGATAGGTTTTTTTTTCTTAAATAACATTACTTTTTGTAAAGGTTTACTTGCATAACGCGTACTAAATGGGGATCGCACCATATCGCCATATTCCAATCGCGTCATGTGAGCAACAAGGTTTGGTCATGAAGCAAGCAGAACACAAAAAAATATAAACATGTGTATTACTTATTATATTTAAATTAGTTCCATTCCATATATTTACAATAAAGTAAATTAATAATTTTCAAAATTATAATATCTACGTGAACGTAAAGTTGAAGATCACAAAATTCAAAAAATTAAATTGAACGCCCTATTTTTTATTATTTAAACGAATTATTCGTTGAAAATAAGGTTAGTTTGTGAAGTATGTCCTATGTTGAAAGTTGCTAGATTTTTAGTAAAATGGAAAATATTTAAACTGCATTTATTTACATTAGTCACTAAATTTAATTTAAGTGGTCCTTGGTGTAAAAAGAAAAAAATTATGTTTAATACCTATTTATTATTTATTATTTTCATGAATTTTTATGAATTTCTATCATATTAAATGTAAAATACGAAGTAAACAGAGATAGAAAAAATAACATGGAGCTAAAACTAAATCTTCAAAGCCAACTAAACTAGACTTATAAAAAATACTACGGAAAACCCCTATATACCAAATTTCGTAAAATAATATTGTATAGTTTTTATAATAACGACAGCGTAAGCTCATTCTGGAATTTTGCTATTTAGATATTTTATAAGATTTGTCATAGATTCTGTGTTTTCGGCTAGTAAGTTGTTACTTTTGATACGTATAATTGATACATTAGTTGATTAAGTGTTGTAGTTTTGTATTGTGAGTTGGGTGTTGCATTTACGCATACTTCTGGCAATGTTTTTTGTAAATGGCTGCTTGTGAGTCGAGTATGTCCTATTTTTAATTTGCTTATAATGATGTAAAGCTTTCTGTTTTCTAAATGTATTCACTCTTGAGTATCCTTAATTATTTGACGTTGTTTGTATTTTCATATTTTGTTCATTTTTGTTTTGCTTTTTATTTTCTTAAGGAATCTCTTTTCCAAACTTTTTAATCCATTTAAAAGTGTTTCTTATGTTGTCCATGACCTGCTACGATTAATTAGTAGTAGCACTATTACTTTTTGAAAGACTTTAACATTTGCTTGTTTAGGTAGGTAGGTATTTCTTTCTTTCCTAGAGATTTGTTTCCAGTGAAAGTAATTGCGCTCCATTCGAAAATTCGATAATTTTTCTCCGCATTGAACGCTGTTGGTAAACATTGTATGAGTCGCCAAGCGCATATCATAAAGTCAATATTAGACAAATAAATAATAATTTGTGGGTTCCAAATATGTAAAACTGGTAGGTATTGTATACAAAACTACATTTTCATATTGTTACTGACTGGCTGTATTGTTACAATAATTCTATTACACAGCATTGAAAATCGGTGATAGTGCTTTGCTATAATATTGAATTTGATTGAAAGGTGAATGTAAATTTTTAATTGTCGATTGGTGACGATGGAAACAAAAGCTATGGCCCTTAGCTGTATATGATGTAGGCGGAACAATTAAGCTTCGGAAGCGTGAGTGAACAGCGGCATTGTATGACGCAGCCACTACACATAACACGCTATAGCGACAGCAACGACTACAGGGCGAGAGACTAATCATCAAATCAAACTTACGACCCCGAAATACACGCTATCGACACAAATCAGTCGAATTAGCTTTTATACAAGAGTTCTACCTGTTCTGCAAGCAACTTTGCAGGTTGTTATCCTTTGGTTTCTAAAGCTTGTAATACATGAGTCAGTATATCATATTGTTTATTGTATTAAACCCAATATGATTTTAATGTAATAACATCAAAAACTGTCCAGCTGCCAGTTCAATATTCAAGCAAAAATATATAGTCTATATGGTCCTTAGATTCAAGGTTAAATGCTAAACATTATGACGATGTACGCCGTTAGTTAATACACTGATATGGGATTAACCATTTAGAACCGGTGAATTAAAATCGTATCGTTTTAAAAACCGCGTAACATAATGACGAATAGTGGATGAAAGGTGTGGAGTACATAATACAATATTATTTTTCATAATGTAATTAAGATAATAATTAAAATTATAATAGACTGTTCATTTTATTTTGTCTACTATTGCTGTTTTGAGAACTATAAAAACTACGAGGTCGGTTAAACTAGCAAACAATGTCTATATTATAAGGCTATTAAAACGAGCAAAAAAATTCTTTTTCTACAGTCTATATACAAAGTAGCCATTTGCGCTCTCGTTTGTCAACGCAAAATATTATTTTGCCGCTCATGCGTGACAAAGTAGAAAAACGCTCGCTGTTCACATTTCTAACTACACAATGTTGAGAAATGTCACTTGTTTTAATTTTTAATAGAAACGTTTAATCAGGAACTAATGACACTGTAGTTAAACATTTTCCACCTTCACAAGTCAATCTGATATATAATTGCTCTGTCGGTATATTACATAACCAAAAAAAAGACCGCACTGCTGTGAGAATAAAATAAGGCATTTATTTACAAAAACGAAACTTTAAAATGCTTAGATTAGATTGAAACAATAGCTCAAGAAGATTGGAAAATAACGATAAATTAAAACTAAATATAAAATAAATTGTGTGAACAGTTGTGCTGCCACCTGCAAAACACGTGAACGCTCCCAATGCACATCCACTAATCCACTGCACTAGTTTAATGTACTTGAAACAAATAAATTATATGTACAAAAACTTATAATATTCATTACAAAATTGGCATTAATTTTTTGTAAAAACGAAAGCCAAAACGATGTGTGCTATTTTGGTGTCAACGTTAAAACTTAAAGGTCACCGTTAGCATAGTTTAGAGTTGAACTCTAAAAAATTGTATTCTATTGTCAGTTTTTACCGCCGCTAACGCTAGAGGTCACCTCTAAAACTAAAGGCGCTAATGGGTAACTTTAAATCATTTCAACGCTTATAAGATGGCGGACAAAAAGAGTAACTGCGCCGATATTCAAGATGTTAGAGACATTTTAGACTTAAATAGAGGAAGAATTAGTGTTGAACGTGAAAGAATAAATAATTTCAACAGTGTGATGAAGAATTTAGACGAAGATACAGATTGAGGAAAGAAACTGACAATTTTGTAAATGATTTGGTGAGGGAAGAATTAGAATCCATTTCACAGGAAGAAATAAATATTATTCCAGAACTACAAGTGTTAATATCACTTAGATATTTTGCGAAGGGTGCTACCAAGTTGAACTAGGTACGTAAAATGTATTATTTTATACACAACATAACCTTAAAATTTAACAGTACTTATTATTTAATACATACAAAGAGCAAAACAGTACATTTTATAACCTTTTATTAGGTTTTTTTTTAGAATAATACATTGCATTTTAGATCTGCATGTCGTAAGTCAACCTACGGTGTCCAGGATCGTAGTTTGGGTATCACGCTCCCTCGCAGCAGTTATACACCGATTTGTGAAGTTTCTAGAACGAATGGAAGAGCTGAAGACAGAGTTCTTTATAGCATTGCTTGTTTTCCTAGGGTCGTTGGATGCGTGGATTGTACCCATGTTTGAATTGAAAACACCGACAAAGAAAACCTAATGTTATAGCGTTTTCAGCTTACACAGTGCAAGTGCGCACTGATTGCAACATCACGTGATCACACTGAACGAGTTCTGCCCTTATCCGGTGGCAGTGCAGTTTAAGCTGAAAACAATTTTGTTTAGCTGCCATATTTGCATTGACACTATTGCACTTGCCTAGGGAGTCAGTGCACAAAAGTCGCACTGAGTCAGTGCACGGTGCAATTTTTTCTTAAGCTGAAAACGCATCAGCTGACTAAATTTTGCACTCAATGACAAGCTGAAAACGCTCAGTGCAAAAAAGTGCGCACACGACTTGTAAGCTGAAAACGCTATAATATTGCAGTAGGACGGGATTTTATTCCCTAAATGTGCAAGTGGTCTGTGATGCGAGGAGCAGCGCAGAATTCTGGACATTAAAGGAAAAGTTCGAGGTAATTATTTTGAAACATGAAAATACTCGTAGTTTGTTACTAAATATTATTTCATAGGATTCAATATGTTCTGAATTTATTTTGAGCGAACGGTGGATACCCATGTCGTAGCTACGTGTATTTATTAACACCTCTGATCAATCCTCAATCTCCAGCTGAAGAAGCGTACAATCATTCCCATTACAATAAATAAATATTAATTTTAAATTTGTTATTCTATATTATGTGTAATTATTTAGTACCTACCTACTAATTTATTAAAGTATTATATTTGTATATTAATCAAGTAAATACATAAAAGTGTTTTAATGTATTTCTAATATGTTTATTTGATTAAACTATTAATATTATGAATTATGATTGATGAATTATGATTTCACACTTCGTAACGGTCAAGTTTCGACAGATAATACAGTGTTGTTAAGTATTGTTTTGCTTAAAAATCACTGTTAGTTACCGTAGGTCATTTACTGACAGTAGAATAACATCAAGTCTAAACACTAAAGGTCACCCTTAGCTAGAGATTATCTCTAAGCTATTTTAACGTTGACACAAGAATGGCACCCAATATCTTTAAGTTATATTTAAATTCGTTCATATCTTCACTGCAAAACTATTGAGTAGTACTATAAGTACAAAGTGTACATTTTATTATTTTTTGTTATGGTGGAGGACTGTAGAAAAAATCTTGTGTGTGTTTCGAACGCAAATGGACATTGTCGATTTCGAGAGAATGCCGCGCACCTGCGTCGCGCGTCAACAACCTCTCAATCGACAATGTCCTATTTTGCGCTCTTAATACACAAATAGCTATTAAACCAGTGGTTCTCAAAATACATGATGCAACTTTCTTATTTTAAATGGGACACCTATATATTTCATACTTCAATATTACTCAATATTATCTCAAATGTATTCACAACCTGCTTGGTATCATGGTTTAGCAGGCTAGTTATTTATAATTTTCTCTTACGTTTTTGTAATTTATTTCATCGATAAAAATGCACTTCAACCATATCGTCGAATTCGTAATTTTACGTAAATTCCAAATATATAAAAGTATGGAGGAGTCCTATTTGAAATATGAAAGTTGTATGCTGAATTTTTGGATCCACTTGTTTCAAAAAATTTGTCATAAAGAAATTGTTTGCTAATTTAACCGACCTCGCAGCTCTTACAGTTCTCGAGATAGCAATAGTATACAAAACAAAATTAACATCCTTTATATTGGCTAGTGTAGTACAGGCTTTAAAGAGATGTAAAACTGCATTAAAATTGTTTTTCTTCAAGCGTATTATAATATTAATATTATGCTCTTGTACACACACTGTAGAAGATGTTCATTGTCTTACTAGTACAAAAATGTTGTTATTGTTGTACTAGTAAAAAAATGTTAGTGTTTTAGTTCACCGCTGGCGGCGGCAGTTGTCACAGCAACACATAATATATTGAAAATTGTTATTTGACAGTTGTGTTGTTTTTGTTTTGTAGTGTACACAGCCTGCTTCGGCAGAAATTGCAAACTGTACAATTAAAAAATTCCAAAAAAAATGTCAAAAAATTCTTTGAAACACTTGAAGAAAAAATAGTATATGTCATTCGGAGTAGAACGCCCTTTTTGTGTTTTTTTACCCAGCTTGCCTAGCCTCGGCTAGCGCCTCGGCCGCAATAGCTGGGTTCAACACAAAAAGATCGCTTTCTACTCCTAATAACATAATATACTATTGTTCACTTCTTACTTACCATAGCAGAAACTAAACTATTACACTCTGTGGGCGGTAAAGTAGCACATACGTGCGGTAACGTAGAGCAAAAATCCGGCGACTGGCAATCAAAACGTCAAAAATACAATTGGAAGTATATTCAGCACTCATGTAAAAAACACTAGCTTTTATTAGAATTGCTTGAGGAATATCTTCAGAAATAGCCTCCAAGGCTCCAAGCTTGACATTTCTATTTATTTATTTTTTTCACATAACCAAATAGTTAGGAAAGCAACGTATCGCCTTATTGTTTTGTGGCATGGCACCTGGCCACGTAATATTATTAAAAGCAAAAAGCTATAGATGTATTTAAAAAATAATTTAAAAACATTTCATTTGACTGCAGTAGTGTGTGAAAAGGTTACTTTCCTCAGGCCAAATGAAGTTTACATCTTAGGACGAATAAAAACACTCCGCTACGCGTCGGGGTTTAAATTTCGCCCGCGTAAACCCTTTCTTTTCACCCTTTATACGTAAATAACTACTACATCCATCCGATACCGGTTGAAGAGCACTTACTGAACTTATTACTTATTAAGTTTTTTGCACGATCAATGCATAAAAAAAATGCTGTATTTTTAAGATCGCAGCGCAGTGGTGGTAAGTTTTGAAATATGGGTCAAACGAATTTGAGTTTAACCTACTGTCAAATGGGAAAACACATACCTAATTTATAAAATTAATAATTTCTCATAGTATTATATTATGTTTAATTTTCTTTTTATATTATTTTATAATATAGGTAGTAGGTCTTCTAATATATCCATTAAAAGTAAATTCCTTGTGTACTTTTATAAAATTTTAACTTAAATTGTATAACCAGTTTTTTTTTTTTAGTTGATATCTTCGAAAAGATAATTAAAATAGCAAAATACCATGTTAATATATTATATATACCTGTGAACATTAGTACAGGGTGTATTGGTGGAAGTGAAGATAATGTAAATAATATATTTATGAACAATATAAAACACCTATTTTTAAAACAGTTATCTTTGAAATATACTGACTTAATCTTCAAAGTATTCAAGAGGTGTACTCATTTTTACCTTCCGTCACCTTTAGGTAAGAAAAGTATTGTTTTTGGTCAAAAAAATCGGTGGTGAGTTTTTGATGAATAAGCACGTTTTAGGATCCCTAGAATACGATTTTACTATTTTTACGATGAAAAACACCTATTTTTAAAACAGTTATCTTTGAAATACTCGTATACTGACTTAATCTTCAAAGTATTCAAGAGGTGTACTCATTTTTACCTTCCGTCACCTTTAGGTAAGAAAAGTATTGTTTTTGGTCAAAAAAATCGGTGGTGAGTTTTTGATGAATAAGCACGTTTTAGGATCCCTAGAATACCATTTTACTATTTTTACGATGAAAAACACCTATTTTTAAAACAGTTATCTTTGAAATATACTGACTTAATCTTCAAAGTATTCAAGAGGTGTACTCATTTTTACCTTCCGTCACCTTTAGGTAAGAAAAGTATTGTTTTTGGTCAAAAAAATCGGTGGTGAGTTTTTGATGAATAAGCACGTTTTAGGATCCCTAGAATACGATTTTACTATTTTTACGATGATGTCTGTGTGTGTGTGTGTGTGTGTGTGTGTGTGTGTGTGTGTATGTGTGTGTGTGTGTGTATGTGTGTGTGTGTGTGTGTGTGTCTGTGTGTGATAAAATTTTCTAGTGCGATAACTAGTAATACTACAATTCCAAAAATTATAATTCTTTCGTATTCCTCCTCGTTACATCCAAGTGAAGAGCTGATTAGATTTTGGCTAAAATTAGTCAACCGGAAGTACCCTCATTTGAAGATTTTAACAGTTTTAACTATCATTTTTACCTTCCGTCACCTTTAGGTAAGGAAGATATTGTCTTTGGTCAAAAAATTCGGTGAATAAGCACGTTTTAAGGTCCCTAGAATACGATTTTACTATTTTTACGATGATGTCTGTATGTGTGTGCATGTATGTGTGTGTATGTGTGTGTGTGTGTGTGTAACAAAATTTTCGTCTACGATAAGTCTAATACTACAATTCCAAAAATTATAATTCTTTCGTATTCCTCTTCGTTGCATCCATATGAAGAGCTATTAAGATTTTGGTTATAATTGGTCAACCAGAAGTACGCTCATTTGAAGATTTTAACAGTTTTTTTTTGGAAAAACGATGTTAAATATAATTTTTTCACATTTTATGTTATTATAAAGATTAAAGAACATTGTATTCTCTATACAATTTGACTGCATTTTATACTTCATATTAAATGGATATAGAGTTATGAAATTATACAGAAATTAAATTTCATAAATTAGCTAGCTATGCTAGAAACAGCTACTATATTAAGAAAATTCTGATTGAAAGATGTCAGTGTCAATTGACATATTCGTAGTATACTTGTGTTATAATTTTATTCGAAATATAGGATCTTTTTGCTCAAAACTTTCTGTATGGAATTTGTATAAAATACATACAACTGTCGAAAGCTAATGCACATACAAGAAATTTAGAATCTTTTGCAAGGAACTTTCTGTATGGATTTTATAGAAAATACATAGGCATTTACGAAAATTCTACCGGTAGATACCACATCTACTGACTGAAAGTTACCGTGTTCGAAAATTGTACAATATCTACAAGATCCATATACCTGATTCATGAAGAATCTAATATAAAAAAAAAGCCGTGATGCAAAGCGAACCGCGCGCGTTAAAAGTTTGTTAACTATATCAAATTTCTAACCTGTTTTAAATTTTCAATTTTTTTATAGGTCTACCTTGTTTACCACTTGCGTTCTTAAAATATCGATTTCGGTAGCTATAAACTGATATAAAGCTGTTTACCGGTAACAGTTCACCGGTAGACGGAAGGTAATGTGCTGGCCACATCAGATTTTTTCACATTTAATGTTATTATAAATATTAAAGAATATTTTATTCTCTATACGATTTGAATGCATTTTATACTTGATATTAAATGGATATAGAGTAAAAAATTATAAAGAAATTAAATATCATATATTAGCCAGCTATGCTACAACTCTGGAAATAGCTGCTATATTAAGACAATTCTGATTGACAGGTGTCAGTGTTAAGTGCAGTTGACAGCATATTTGTGTTATAATTTTCCTGGAAATATAGGATATTTGCTATAAACTTTCTGTATGGAATTTGTATAAAATACATACAACTGCCATAAGATAATGTACAAGAAATAGAATCTTTTGCAATGACATTTATACAAAATACGTAGAACTGACGGAAGGTAATATGCTGGCCACATTAGATTTATTCATCTTTTCAAGCGAATTTTTAATATAAACGCTATCACGTCAGTGAACTTGACCCAACCCACAAGCAAACAAACAATATTTCATACATAAATTACTTTATTTGGATGCGTTTTCAAATGTTTGCTATATTAATTTAATTGATTGTTCGACTTTTTTTCCCTTTATTTTTTAAAAAAATATGTGGGTGGGGCTATTTTCACATTAACCCACCATTTATACAATAATGTTTATTTAAATAGGTTAATGTTTTCATTCTTATTTGTTTGTTAATGTTTTAACATAATTTTATTTGTTTAAACTTTATATTTCCTTTTTTATTATCTTTAAATGATGGTGCGGCTAAATTCTCATTTTCCGCACCCAATTGACCCACTGTTTGTTTAACTACACAAATCTGTTTGGAAGTATTAGTTTAGTATTGTTTTAACCTTTTCATCGATTGTTTGCGTATTTTAATTAATTATTTGTAAAATAATACATATGGGTGCGGTTACGTTCTCATTTTCCGCACCCAATTGACCAACCATTTGTTTAACTGTAAAATTATGTTTTAAAGTATTAGTTTAGTAATGTTGAAACCTTTTCATCGATTGTTTGCGTGTTTTAATTAACTATTTTTAATAATACAGGTGGGTGCGTTTAAGTTCTCATTTTCCGCACCCAATTTGCCCACAGTTTATTTAACTTTTAAAATCTCTTTTAGAGTATTAGTTGTTTTCTAGAATAGTTAAGTACAGTTTTAATAAAATTGATTATAATATATTTTTCATTGGACCAAGATCTCGAGAAAGTATAGTTACTATTTTTTCTCATCATTTAAATAAAACTTATCTCTTAGATGAGGGTGAGATTAGCAGATTCAAGTAATTGTGAAGCCGCCTCACATGAAACGTATGGATGCGCTACCAAGACCAAGTGTGTTGTAATGAATATGAATTGTATTAAATATATAATATACGCATTACTGTAATTTAGAGACACAATAACAATATATAGATGGATCAAAAGTGTAAATTACAATAATATAATAACAATATTATTAAATTTACGGTAGTGCTTTAAACTTGATATTTGTCTTGGTCGAAATGCGCGGTAAATTCAAAATATAATTATGAATTATTATTATATATCTTTTTAATATACTTCCTATATTGTTACTAACAAAATGCAATAACTATATTATACTGAAGCCCCGTAGGATAATTTGTATGAATTAATTATCGTAAAAATTATATCACCCGTGACAAATAATTTTTTAAATTATTATTAATGGAAGTCTTTGTTTCTAATTTTGCTAATATTATCTATACATTTTTGCTTACAAAATGCAATGACTATATTATCCTGAAGATTCATAGGAATATTTGTATGAATAGACCATTTCAGAAATACAAAGCTTGCCGTTTGCTTGGCCGCATACCCATCCTTGTTTATATAACAGTTGTCTGTTTCGTTTTTTTTTTGTTTTGTTTTGCTTGTTTCATTTGTCAATTTATTATTATAATAGGTACTAACCTTCTGATCCACAAAATATTATCATTAGAATTTTGAAATGTTATGTTTGATGTGAAAAATAAAAAGTGAGGTTATATTTTTGAAAGTATAGTAATACAATATTTTGTAATTGATTCACTTTTTCACATACTAAAATAAGTTTTTCTATTTCAGTGTTCTTATGAGTCTATAAAAACACTGTTTATCACTGAAAACACGTCGTTTAGAAGATCTATAAGCGCACTGTTTGGTCGTATTCACCTACATAGGTAGCTACGGTTTGATACTAGTACATTAAAACACAAGTATCATAAGGCAATCCGTTAACGTACGAGTCCAAGTTTGGAAAACGAGCCGCTAGGAGAGTTTTACAAAAGACGAGTGCGTTAACAGGCCTTATGATACATGTTTTTTATACTATTTTTTCTATTGAGGTAATTTTACAATTGGATTTTTTTTAAAGGACTTTTCAAAAATATGTCTTAGTATTTTTTTGTCAGTTATGTTGGTGGCGTTTCCCGCTATCAATTGAAATATCACATTTTGATAGTTTGTGTATTGTGTGATTCTGACTGATTGTTTACATTATTGTATCAAGCATTATATAATTACAGAAGAGGAAAACTAATACTTACAATATAATCCACCGGTTTATTAATGAACCACCTGATTTGACATATCTTGCAATAAAGGTAAATTTATCAAATAACAAATCGGGATCGCTGGTTCGTGTTAGTTATTGACAAATAAAAAAAATTAAATAATGAAATATTTTAATGAACAATTTTTTGATCTACACTTTTACATTCCACCATTTTAACACATCCACTGCTCAGTTGCAGACATAACAGCAACAGTAGTTCTTACATTCTTCAATACAAAACATATGTTGTATTTGTATATGGCACTTATGTCTAAATCATATTTAAAAATTTAATATTCGACAGCTCGTCTCGACGTGGAACTGGAAATCATGGATCGTAAAATTTTCATACTTGCTTGCAAGTAGCTACAAATTGACAGTGTCAACATTTCAACTAACGTGCACCATACATTTTAAACCCAGCCTGATATACAATACAATCAGCTGAAAATTGCAATATTACCATAAAATTAAATTGTAATAAATAAAACTTACCGCCAAAAACAGTACGTTTATAGATCTTCTAAACGTCGTTTTTTAAGTTCTAAACAGTGCTTTTATAGACTCTTAAGAACACCGAAATATAAAAAATGAATTAATGTAAACAATCACAAAATTCACAACACTGTCAAAATGTGAAATTTCATTTGTTTACTATTTATTAAAATTTATTTCGTTTTCAAAAGGCCGTAGTGGTTTAAAATTTTGATGTGTTATATTTTAAGCCAAAACACAACAGGCAAGTATGCGGGGGGTTATATTTGATGAGTGCAATGAGTGCCCGTGAGGTGACGTCTGGTAAACGCCCACACGGTACAAATATGTCATCATCATTACCGAAATCTGTGTACAAAGCAGATTGGCACACCCAGCAATGGGTAATATGCCGTAATGATATATTTATTTTATTTATTTATTTATATTTGATTTATTTTTCGAAAATCCTTATAGTTCAGAAATATTAAACACTATCTATTTTTTGCCAAAATTTAATTCGTTTTTGTAGTTTCTATGTCTCTCTTTACTGTTACTAAAAATATATCTTCTTTCAACATAGGTCATGCTACAAAAACTACCCCTATTTTTACTTCCTTGTACGAAGTAAAGGAAGTATTGTAATCGCGAAAAATTTCGGTTTTGAGTTTTCAACGGAAATATCCATTTTGACCATCCCTGAATCCATTTTGACTAATTTCGTCGTGACGTCTGTACGTACGTACGTACGTACGTGCGTACGTGCGTACGTGCGTATGTATCTCGCATAACTCAAAAACGGTAAGCCGTAAAAAGTTGAAATTTTGTATTTAGGACTGCCATAACATCTAGTTGTGCACCTCCCTTTTTGGTCATTACATTATTTCTAGAAATAGTACTTTATTTGAAGCCTATAATAGATTTTAATGAAAAACTATCTTAGAATATAATCTAACACTTTTCAAATTTGGTATGTAAGACTTTTATGTCAATTGGAATAACATAGTGGATTTTGGTTAAAACAGGCTAACCGGAAGTGGCATATTACCTGAAGGTGTTAACAGTTTTTCTTCAATAAAATGGTTTCTTTTTCATTTTATAAATAAATGCTTCAAATAAAATTTTTTGAGAATTAAATTCTGTGTCTAGCACATCAAGTATTATTAAATTAGCCCTTTGTATAAGCGAGATCTGTATATTTAAAACTTATACAATTTTTGGTTTTTGTAATGAAGCTTGCTATGGATTAGGACAAAAAATAACAAAAAAATAAAAAAAAAATGCTAATGTCAAATTACGTTAAATATGTGCAATTATATACTTGGGTCTATACTTCATATTGGTCTTGTGTACAAGGAAGTCGTGTGGTGTCCACATCAGATTTTTTTCGTATGTATCCATCAAGATTTCAATTACATCTCTACTCCATTTTGTCATTTTTTAATTTAATATTAATCACTGCTAACGCCATACTTGTACACATCAAAAATATAAACACAAATTACATTTGGCAGTTACTTGACAGTCAAAACTTATAGGGAATTTTAAGAAAAAGTAGCGCATATTCCAGTGGCCGAGCGAGTTGAGGCAGTGTGTTTTCTAAGGCTTGATTTACATTAGCGGTACAATGACGGTACGATGACGGTACAGTGACGGTATGTAAATCAGTAAATATCAAAGGGTCGTCATCGTACCGCTAATGTAAATCAAGCCTAACAGTGCTCGAAGCGATATTCACCGTTCGGTACTGTATAGGGAAAGTAGTTTAATAAATAATATTGTAGGCCCCTTTTGGCGAATCGCTGAACTAAATTAACATTGCGTCTTATGAGAAAATACTAGTTCTTATCCCATTTAAAAACGGCAAAAAAATTATACAAAATGTTTATTTTATTGAATTTGTAATTTTTTTTCCTATGGACTCACATATTTCATTTTATACTATTTTTTCAAATAATCATTTTCATATAAGTTTTCGGCTACAATATATAATTTAAAAATATATTAAATATATCTGCCCCTAGACACAAGTATTTAATATTAAAAAAGTATAAGTTTATTGAATTTTGTTCACTGGTTCGCAAATGCAATAAGAATTACGAAAATACTACTTCAGACGGCAGCCAAATAAAACCCGATCGTCCAAAATAGTTATTTTAGTATTAAGAGCAGTAAGTGCTTCCTACTCGTGTTACATCGCACAAAATTAAAAAATTGAAAGATATTTTCACATTAAAAAAATAGTCATTTGTAAAGTAAGCTCTGATCGTTGTTTTTATGTACTTTCCGCCTCCTGATCGGTAAATGAATTACATTACTTACCGATCAGTAATTTGTAAATAAAACCTAGTGTCTTGGACACCCTATCGGTAAACATTAAAAAAAACCGATAGTATTATATTAAGCGTTGATTGGTATAATGTAGAAATCAATATTTAGGTACCTATAAATATTCTAATGTGAAGTACTCGTAATTCAATTCAACGTATCTCTACCATAATCTATAATATGTTCCAAACGAAACGTATTGTGTGATGTTTTAAATTATTTAATGCATTTTTGACAGACGATCCAGAGTTCAATTCATCATTTTGTGAATTAAAACTATACAGAAAACCATCAAAATAACTCTTATTTAAAAAATTGTTTGCGGTTATATATTTGCATATCAAATCGAAACTGATTCATTTTCATTTTGTTTGTTTGTCTTACGTTTAAATTAATATTTGAATTAAGAAGCATTACATCATATATTTCAGTCTTAGTATGTCATACGATGTCTGTTTCACGTCAGATCAATATTATTTTTAGATACTGGTTAGTTTCTAATAACATTCGCCGAACTGCTTCTATAAATAAATAATATAAAACATCAGTTGATTATGTTTAAATGAATTCTTCAAAACAATGTCATCTGTAATAAATGATTGTAATATGTTGAACGTTTGGCTATAAATTGTTTCCATTGCATAAATTTTTGTACAATTACATCGCTCTCGTATTAATAAATGGTTCATTTAATATATGAAATTACAATTACGTTGTTACATTAAAATGCCACTGGTGCAATTTACTGTACAGTGAAAATTATCGCTCATGTGTAGATCAAAAGGAAACGCTCTCAAAAAGGAGAAAAAAATTGTTAATGTAATAACAAAGTTAATAAAAATATAACACAAACAGAAAACTCAAATATTGTAAATATTTATATGTAAAAATATTAAATATAGGCAAAATTTAGAAACATATTGGGTTACCTATCTAATATCTCTAAATTTAATTTATACTATAAATCAAAATGTTTTGCGTTGTCTAAATATTTTAAAATTATTTTAATTTATTTTCTCTGTAACAGTTGTAACCTTTGCATTGTTATTAAAACAAAAATAATTCTTTTCCATTACTTAATATGAATAACGATGCCATGAAGGAAAAATTTGAATGTACAGTAATTTTCGTTCGTTCTTGTTTCCACAGGACCTCTGCATTTTGGGCCCATCCGTATTTGATTCTCGGCTTCGTCACTAAAATTGTATTGTAAAATATAACGGTACATTTGTCCCATATACGCCAATTATTGTTTTGTGGATAAATTTTGATCGACTGCCCGATTTTGACAGGAGTATATTGCTGCTTGTTTTTATCCATTTCCATAGTCTCAAACCTCTGTAGCATGTACAAAACTCTTTTAACTTGACCCAAGCCTGGTAAATAAGGAAATAAATGTCACTATTACCTGACAGTAAAGTATTGTGATTAACACTTATTATTTTCATGGCTAGGTAGATTACACATACATCTGACCTCGCATATTTCATAACAACTATGGTAGTTCATAAATTTATTCTTACAAACTAAAGTTACAGGAAACCATGAAAGTATTATAAAAAATTAGTATATTGACATTTGAATAAAAAAGAATGAGATAACTTTATCCCTATAGTGAAATAAATAAAAGTATATATGAGATAAAGTATCCCTGCAATAATTTAAACAATTTGTTCTCAGTCTGAATTTAAAATATACTGGTTACGCCACTTGTCATCGATTTATTTATTTTTGAGGTTCTGAGTGATATATATGTTATTTAGATGTACTACGTTACAACGACTTTATTTTTAGCCGACTTTTTACTAGTAGTGGGAATCGGTTCCGAATCGGTTCGATCTCAGATCACGGTTCCGGATCGGTTCGATCTCAGTTTACGGTTCCGGATTGGTTCGATCCCAGTTCACGGTTTCGAGACTGAAAGTACCTAGTACTCGGTTCTGGAACCAAAATTACTTGGTCCTTGTGTCTGAAACCGAAACTACATATTTTGGGTCTCATCATTCAATTCAAAGCCAATTTATATATTTATTGTAAACCCCTGTCATAATATTTTCTTCTATTTTAGTAGTATAAAATCCGAAATTTTTTAAAATGAAAACGAATATGGTATACTAAAGTGCATGCTACCAAAATTCGTAAAAGGAAAATCGCATTCGCCTGTTTACTATGATACAATTCTAAAGTGAGTGCTGTCACTCTTGTTCTCAGTTCTAGTACCGAAACTAATCGGTTCTCGATTTTTTAATCAGAATTACTCTGTTCTGCATTGCGATTTTGTCATAAAAATGCTATTTACCACAAAATTCAATAATAAACACTACTAATTGTAATAAAATTATATATCCCAAAAAGAATAATCGTTCAAAAACATCGTTTAAATAATACAGGGCCTCTCTTCTCTAATTTAAACGTATACATATGAAGCGTTCGAAATGATGAAATGAGATTTTGATACAATTTTCAAACTTTTGACAACTGGCGGAGACATTATTCATCCAGTCAGTTTTTCATTTGTTTAATATCTTACGTGCACTATTGCAGAAGAGTACCAAAATTTTAATATTCATAAAATTTATAATTTATTTAGTAACAACAAAAGGAAATTAAAACAAATTAATTCATAGCTAAGAAATTTTGACAGGTAAAATGTCATGGCTATTCCTATCAATAGTAAATTAATTAAGTTAAATAATTAATTTATGGGACTATTACATGATTTACATGTATTTGTTGTCATTTGATTTTTTTTTTTTTATCTTTCTATTGAAACCAAATTTATTGTTGTTAGTGACAACGGGGGGCAGCAGACTGTAAAACCTGATTTTGCATGTAAATCTCCTACGTACACTATGTAAAATATACTCCTGGTATATTTTCGGATAGCATTTTAAATTAGTTGCGTATACTAGCAAACGAAATACTTGCTTGTCGTTTAGCTGATGAAGGCAGCACTTCGCTACTGAAACGTCGTAGTCTTATAAAAATTTAACAGAACTAAACCCAAATATTGTATTATTTATGTTATGATTTCTGAAAGCATCTTTCAATTTTTATTTACTTCCTTATTAAAAATTAAACTTGTCATTAATTTTGTAAAATTATGACATTTCAATGTATTATCAGTTTCCAATGACATTTTTCTGTTCTTTGTTTGAGGAAATATTATTTTATTGTTAATTATATTTTTGCTTATATCTCTAAATAACTTTTTAATAGGACAATTTTGTTTAACATAACCTATATTGTTTTTCTTCTAGCTTTCGAAATCTCCGTTTTGGACACATTATCTTGAACATCTTGTAGATTTATCTACATATGTATGTGTCGCGTTATGTATCTCTAAATATTATTGTTAGAAATAGAACATATAAAAAAACATTTCCAAGTATTTTTTATAAATCTTCGGATGCATAGCCTACTCGTACATTTCTGAATGATTTCCCCGACTTCCTCTTCCCTATGGCTATTTTCTGAAACAAAAACGTCGTACATATGTCTGGTGTGATTGATCCTTCAGAAAGCTATTAACCATATCTGGAGGCAGCGGAGTTCATTTGTCAGCCGGGGGTGTGTTGCACAGACCTCCAACATGATTCTTTTTTCCTCGTTGCCTGATACGGTAATTTATTTTGCGACCCTTGCACAACATAGCACAGCACCCTGTTAAAACACAGAACAAGCAACCAGTGGTAGACTTGCTGACTACAACCCCAAAGAAGTAAAACATAGGGGTGGGAGGTTATAAAAATATGCGGGGAAGATAACCAAGAGAACATTGTTTTATGACTCACTGACTAATATATTAACGCCCTTATGGCTATATAACAAATATGTATATGAAATTATTACAGCTGGTTAGATTAAAATAGGGTACATACTTCACATAAATCAAATTTTTCAATCACGGCTTAATTAATTAAAACTTAGATGCAATAGAAACAAAAAAATAATTCTTTAATAAAAATTATGGTTGTAGCCAGAAAAAGCTAGATATGCTTAGATATACCAATTTAACAAGCATAATTATTTTTTCGATTACTATTCGGTTACGGTTACCATATATACTATATCTGGTTTAAGATTGCAGTGGTGAGAAAATAGGAGCAGTTTGATCTTGTTGTTTTATTATGCAATCAGAAAACAAGATGAAACTGCTTCTATATTTGCACCACTGCAATCTTAAACCAAACAAGATATATTGGTGCTACCAGTACTATTGCATACGCTTATGTTGGTATGACGAAGTAATAGTAAACAAAAAGTAAATGTGTGCTGTATTGCTCTAAGACCGTGCTTGTTCACGAAACTAAGCCGCACGACCATGTTGCTGATATGCATAAAAATTTGTTCATTTTTACTAGGATTGCTAGATTACTTCATCTGTTAAATATCTACGAATTCTTGGTCTTCTAGAACTGCATCCTGTTATAACTGGTTTTAAGCCTTTATGAAACTTTTTTTCAGGGGATCTCTTGGAAACTCAATATCCAGCTCTCCATCCATCTTCTAGAGGGTTTAACTAAGTTTTTGCTCTATTCTAAGTTCATCTTATCTACGTTGGCCCTCTAATAGGGCATTCTGGATCTACCCCGTCTAACTACGTCTGGTTCTTCTCTTATGGTGTTACTTCATATTTGATCTCTTTTCATTAGGTACTCATTTTATTGTTTCTCCATTAGGGTGACCATCCTATGCTTTGGGCGGGACAGTCCCGGATTTCACAGATTGTCCCGGCGTCACGGCAAGGTGTTGTAATGTTCCGGTTTCTACTATACTATTTTTAAAACAATTTTATTTACTTATTCAGGTTGCTGTATATTTTCCGCGGACATCTGTATCAATAAAAAGGTAATTTTCACATAAGTCAAAATATTGTGGGCTTTGGAAAAAAATAAATGAATGTTACCGCCATCGCTAATTTATTAATGATTAACACAAACCTTGAAATTTGTACATAATTTTATATTACTAATATATCCTTATTTACTGTTTTTTTGTAGGAGCGTTCGATTTAAACCTTTAAAAATGTCGTCGCTCTATTCTGCATGGATTTTCTCTGTGTACATCAGAATCGGCCTCATACACGTCTTGTCACTTTGCTTTTTCTTGTCATATATTTGTTTTACCATATAATATATTTTTGTTGCATTAGTTTTCTGCTGTTAAATATTTGTGATCTGAGGTAGTTAAACTTCATTTAATATTTATAATAGCAAAATTCGTTAGTTCACATCTAAATAATAGAATATACCTAAAATCCATAAAAAATCTTGTAAATAATTTCCAAAAGCTGTTATATGTTGTCTGCGTGCCATGAAAAATCCGTAAAAGGTCATTACTACTAAAAGGTCACTACTGAGTGAAACAAAACAAAATATATAACAGGATGGGCGTGTATACTTCACGTCGCCAATGTACGTAGACGTAGATATATTCAGAAGTATAAATAATATAAAGAATGTAGAATGTAGGAAAATATTATATTAATTGAAAAAGACATTTTCTCTGGTCATATTTATCACCCATTATCCTTTTTTTATTAGCCGCCTCGGTGGTCGTGCGGATTGACGCAGCGCTGATCACAATTTTTACTCATTATCTTATTATTATTATTATTATTATTAGTCGAGGCGACTAATAATAATGGTCGTGCAGATTGAGGCAGAGAACAGCGCTCGGAACGACCGTCACCGCTCGGCCCTAGTGTTCGTGGGTTCGATTCCCTCCAAGGGCTTGGGTGTTTGCGGTGTCTTTATCATCTCATCTCTATCAAACGCAACGCTATAGCAAGATTACAAAAATTGTAAGGAAAATTGACTAACCCCCATATCGTCAATTGAAATACAATGAAGATTATTATTTTCAAAACTAAATCTCAGTAGATGGTAGATGACATACGGGAATGACAGATGTGAAGGAATATTGCATTCCTTCATCTGACACAAGGTGTGACATTTAAATGTGAAATGATACTTGCAAACATAACCACGAAAATTTTCCTAAAATAAAAATAAAATCATCAAATCTCTAAAATAATGCAAATATCCCTAGTTTTAGAGATAAAATCCTAAATATGGCAACATTGGATCCAACATAACCTTACTTCACTGTTCAATCAATTTTTTTATTACATTGGCTATATTGCTTACGTATAAATTTATTGTTTACGCATTTTTGACACGTTGACACGTTGACGTAGTCAACTAAAGTTTTGAATCATATAATTTGTAACTTAATTAATTCCATTATAATAATTCTGGAATCGACCTTTCAGTCACAACAAGATTAATTATCAATTATTGTCTTATTATCAGCCAGCATCAATTATTCAGAAAATGCCTTAAGTGTAGTGTCGTTAGAATGAATGCCCGTATTCCGAGCGCACTTTTATAATAAAAGCGCTTTTATGGAGCGCGCTTTTACATTCTATTCTTATGAGGACTGTGCTCCATAAGAGTCCTTTTATTGTAAAAGTGCGCTCGGAATTCGAGCCCATGTTCGTCATTTCGTAGCATTTATCAATTTTTTTAAATTCTTCGGTATTTCACTCATTATTATATTGTTGTCCCTATACGAGTGCCGAATTTAATTATAAAACAAAACAAACCTTTTTGTTAAATTTAGTATGATTTTATTGAGTGAGTATTAAAGTACACATGTTGTGATTAATTATGGAAAAAAAACTCATACAAGTGAGCCTTATGACTCGCATTCTCTAATGAGGGTATCACACGTACGCACATATCTACAACTTGTCACACATTATCTGTAGCTTCTCTCATTTCGTACAAATTTTCACGTGTATTAAACTGCAATTAGATATCGTCAATATATATATAACCAATTGCACAAAAATTGCATGCTATATCACACGTCAAGTACTGATCAAAATGCAGGAACTTGCAAATAAATAATATGTGACAGGTTGCAAATATGTGCGTACGTGTGATAACCCCATAATCTCTTTGCTGAAGTTTTCAATGAAATTTTTGCAGAGGTGTGGCTCAATATCAATAACAATACATTACATATCGGCCTTGGGTTTGGGAATATAACTTAATGTATAAAACTCACATTCGCAAACCCCGGGGATAAGTTTTGCCGGTTAAAATAGATTATGGTAATATAAGAGAAATATATAAGCTAAGTAATCTGTTAGTTAAGGAAAGTTTGATAATCTGGCCACGTTTATTTGGCTACGACATAACATATAAATAAATATTTCTGTTGCTCTTCTAACTCGCAAGTGATCTAGGTAATCTAGAGTCAAATAAGAGTGAGCCTAGTCTTTATTTAGATAAGAAACTTTATGAAAATAATATGCTATTGACAGAATACAAACCACTTTTTCAGTCGTAAGTATTAAGAAGAAACATTCATATTCAAATTTATTGCATAAATCATTAAGAGAGTCCTTAGTAAAGGGTGTGTATTTAGTTTGTAGGAATTAGCTTACCATTAGACAAGGCTTGAGGATCCTTCACTGCATGAATTTTTTACTTCTTGGGACAGGCTTAAGTAAAGTGCGGCCGGGTAATCAATTCATGTCTCCCGCGTACCTTAGCGGAGACGTTAGCTAGTAAAACTGTTATGTGCGGGAATGAATGACGAGAGACCGTGTCAGGTGGGAGCCGTAACATCACATAACGTAATGTAACGTGGCAAGGGGGGTAATCTGTGTTGTTACGTTACGGCGCGTGCCCTGCCAAACTAACCGCAATAAACCAGTTACGGAGAGATTGAAAACAGAGAGCCGCGCCGCACGACGATGAAAGAATACCGATATGTACTCACTCTACCATCCCCTATACAGCAGCAATTAACCCTAATTTTATTACCAACCCCTATCTCTGTACTGATCTTTGATATTATCGTTTCACCACCAATAGAACCCCAAACACTCAAAGACTTTCAGATTTTCAGATGTCAATAAAAACCCCATGGGAATCCGAAAAATTTTAACATTAACATTATATATCAAGAGGTCATATAATTATGATACTTATGTTTATTACTTAATTATTTTCGGGGTTATATACAGCCAATGGATTTTGATGACTATCAATTATTATGGAAATGATTTATTTTAAGGGGCTTGAAGTGTGATTTTATTTTAAAAAAATCTGATGTGGCCAGCACATTACCTTCCGTCAGTTATATGAGGTATTTACGAAACTTCTACCGGTGAACAGCTTTTTATCAAGTTATAGCTACCAGAATCGATATTTTAGGAACGCAAGTGGTAAATAGGGTAGATTCATAACCTATGAAAAAATTTGAAACAGGTTAGAAATTTGACGTAGTTAAGGTGAAATGATACCCTAGCGCGCGAAATTCAAAATTAGTAAAATGGTGTTTCATTTTTTATTTAAAATTTTGTAATGTAATATGATTTCTCCGTATACACAAAAAAAGGGTAAAATTTGCCATGAAAACAATATAGTTTCGATAATATTTGTATGTGTTTATTCACCCAAAATAATATTTTAAATATTATTTTGAATATATCTCCAGTTCAAAACCTACAATTTTGATTAAATTTGCACTAAATATTTATAACAGGGTAAGGAATAAAATATGTGAAAATTAAGAAAAATGATTTTCGAGAACAATTTTAAAAATCCAATAAACCTACTTTTTTCATACATTTTAATATTTTCTTCTATACTAAACCTACAATTTTGTTCATACTTTAATATGTTTTGAAGAATATTATTATACATAACATATAAAAAAAATCTGATGTGGCCAGCACATTACCTTCCGTCAGTTCTATGTATTTTGTACAAATTTCATACAGAAAGTTCCATGCTAAAGATTATATTTCTTGTACTTTACCATCCGGCAGTTGCATGTATTTTATGCAAATTCCATACAGAAAATTTTTAGCAAAAGTTCCTATATTTCCAGTAAAATTATAAGACAAACACACTATAGGTACGTTCCATCGGTGTCAGAAATCTTACTACTTCTAGTAGAACCTCAATGATCGTTCTTTTGCGTCAAAAAATCTGAATATTCCTATGAATCATTCCAACTTCAGAGCTGGAAGCGCTGGCTGGAAGATATATAGATTGGAGATAAACTCAAAATTGTACTAGCCGACTGTCGCGCGTACCTTTCTATTACATTTGTCAATGTTCAGATTAGACTGTGCTCAAAGAAATACTTCCTTTACATTTTTATTATTTAATATATTTTTTATATAATTATAATCTCTGTAATAACAACATTTTGAAGATCCAAAATAAACATACAAAGTTAGCTTTAGTTGTTAACTAACAATAACACATAAACACTCTCCCATTGTTCTATCGTATTTATTTTTTACTTGACAGTTATTTGCCACTGTGCGTTCTATTGCTTTAAGAATATTCTTATTCTAGTAGGAATATTTCTGACACCGATAGGACATACCTTATGTCAATTACACTTGACACTGACATCTTTCAATCAAAATTTTCTTAATATAGTAGCTGTTTCCATAGCTATGGCTACTTTATGAAATTTAATTTCTTTATAATTTTTTAACTCTGTATCCATTTAATATAAAGTATAAAATGCAGTCAAATCGTATAGAAAATAAAATATTCTTTAATATTTATAATAACATTAAATGTGAAAAAATGATATTTAACATAGTTTTTTCAAGAAAAACTGTTAAAATCTTCAAATGAGGGTACTTCCGGTTGTCCAATTCTAACCAAAATCTAATCAGCTCTTCACATGAATGTAACGAAGAGAAATACGAAAGAATTATAATTTTTAGAATTGTAGTATGGAAGTTATCGTAGACGAAAATTTTGTTACACACACACACACACACACACACACACACACACACACACACACACACACACACACACACACACACACACACACACACACACACACACACACACAGACACACATACATACACACACACACACACATACAGACATCATCGTAAAAATAGTAAAATAGTATTCTAGGGACCCTAAAACGTGCTTATTCATCAAAAACTCACCACCGAATTTTTTGACCAAAGACAATTCCTTCCTTACCTAAAGGTGACGAAGGTAAAAAATCAAAAATTAAATTTCAGGAACATACTTAAAGAAATAAAATGTTTAATTTTATTTATTTTCTCAAGTCTGTGAAATTCTATTGGTAAAATTTGTTTAGTATTGCGTACTGTACACATTTTTGAATTTCTTAGGCAAGTATTTTAATTATATATTGTTTAATATAGAAGATATTGATAATTAAAACACATTCGGTAAATAGTTTCGTCAAATATCAGGAAGTGGCGCTATGAGTAGACCTAGCGGTGTATAGATGAACTATAATGAAATCGGTGACTCCATGGAAAATAGAAAAATTGAAGTGAATAACATATGTTTAGTTTAGTTTTATATATTAAATTTATACGCTGATATTTTAACTTAAAAATTAGAAGTAGGTATTTTTTTTAGAAATTTCCAAAGAAATTAGGTACGTTCTAGTCATTGGTATTGTTAGTGTTACCACAGTATACACAACATATACAGTAGCGAAACTCTGTGTCGGCACTTTTGAAGTGTTGATACCAAATTGAGTGACCTTGAATGAAGCCGCCATGTTTCTGTTGCGCGTAGTGGCGCCAATTCAAATAGTACCGCAAAGTATAATATCGTATTATGCTACAACCAGTTATACAATACAAATAAAAAGTATTTTTCATAGTTCTAGTATAATAGCAGTATACAACATGATGTCTTTTTACAAGTTATACACAAATTTTTGTTTGCGATTTTATTATCGTTCAAGACTATTATATTCCCGCCTTCTGTCAGAATCATTGAAAACAATGCCATAGGCGGCGATATCAACAGGCAGATACGGATGCATATTTCTTGAGCCTTATTTTATATACAAAATATACTGAAATTTAGCTAAATACAAAAAAATTATAAGTAGTACCCAATAATTATTTTTATTAATTTTATTAATTATTAAATTCAAATTGTAGGTATAGGGTCGTATATGCTTACTTCGTATTTGTGCTTTATCTAATCATGGAAAAATTACAAATTTATATTAATAAAGTTGTTTTGTAAATAGGTATATCAATAATGACGGCTTGTGGGTCGGACAAGGACGTTCAAGAACGTCCTTGGGGTCGGATAACAGGGTAGGCGACACAAGCAATAACAAAAAATTGAAGGGAAAAATGCGTACAGCAAGTATATACGGAGTGTCTACTTTTTCTTAAAATTTTTATTTGGCGATATCGCTTTATCTATCAATTTTATGAAAAATGTGTAATGAAGAAAAATGTTCAGAATGAAAATGTGCATCGATGAGTATCAATGTTGTTAAATTGTTTCTTATGTACGAGTTACAAACATAAGAAAATGCACGAATTAAGGCAATTATCAAAGTGCCTTGAAAAATAAGACAATAATATATGTTTGATGTTTCTGACATATATTTCATTTGATATTATTATTATTAGAATTTGTGATTAATTTTTTACTTCTAGATTAAATCTTCCTATTATTCTAATAATAATAAAATTAAAAAATCTGATGTGGCCAGCACATTACCTTCCGTCAGTTCTATGTATTTTGTACAAATTTCATACAGAAAGTTCCATGCTAAAGATTATATTTCTTGTACTTTACCATCCGGCAGTTGCATGTATTTTATGCAAATTCCATACAGAAAATTTTTAGCAAAAGTTCCTATATTTCCAGTAAAATTATAAGACAAACACACTATAGGTACGTTCCATCGGTGTCAGAAATCTTACTACTTCTTCTAGTAGAACCTCAATGATCGTTCTTTTGCGTCAAAAAATCTGAATATTCCTATGAATCATTCCAACTTCAGAGCTGGAAGCGCTGGCTGGAAGATATATAGATTGGAGATAAACTCAAAATTGTACTAGCCGACTGTCGCGCGTACCTTTCTATTACATTTGTCAATGTTCAGATTAGACTGTGCTCAAAGAAATACCTCCTTTACATTTTTATTATTTAATATATTTTTTATATAATTATAATCTCTGTAATAACAACATTTTGAAGATCCAAAATAAACATACAAATTTAGCTTTAGTTGTTAACTAACAATAACACATAAACACTCTCCCATTGTTCTATCGTATTTATTTTTTACTTGGCAGTTATTTGCCACTGTGCGTTCTATTGCTTTAAGAATATTCTTATTCTAGTAGGAATATTTCTGACACCGATAGGACGTACCTTATGTCAATTACACTTGACACTGACATCTTTCAATCAAAATTTTCTTAATATAGTAACTGTTTCCATAGCTATGGCTACTTTATGAAATTTAATTTCTTTATAATTTTTACCTTCCGTCACCTTTAGGTAAGGAAGGTATTGTCTTTGGTCAAAAAATTCGGTGGTGAGTTTTTGATGAATAAGCACGTTTTAGGGTCCCTAGAATACTATTTTACTATTTTTACGATGATGTCTGTATGTGTGTGTGTGTATGTATGTGTGTCTGTGTGTGTGTGTGTGTGTGTGTGTGTGTGTGTGTGTGTGTGTGTGTGTAACAAAATTTTCGTCTACGATAACTTCCATACTACAATTCTAAAAATTATAATTCTTTCGTATTTCTCTTCGTTACATTCATGTGAAGAGCTGATTAGATTTTGGTTAGAATTGGACAACCGGAAGTACCCTCATTTGAAGATTTTAACAGTTTTTCTTGAAAAAACTATGTTAAATATCATTTTTTCACATTTAATGTTATTATAAATATTAAAGAATATTTTATTTTCTATACGATTTGACTGCATTTTATACTTTATATTAAATGGATACAGAGTTAAAAAATTATAAAGAAATTAAATTTCATAAAGTAGCCATAGCTATGGAAACAGCTACTATATTAAGAAAATTTTGATTGAAAGATGTCAGTGTCAAGTGTAATTAACATAAGGTATGTCCTATCGGTGTCAGAAATATTCCTACTAGAATAAGAATATTCTTAAAGCAATAGAACGCACAGTGGCAAATAACTGTCAAGTAAATAATAAATACGATAGAACAATGGGAGAGTGTTTATGTGTTATTGTTAGTTAACAACTAAAGCTAACTTTGTATGTTTATTTTGGATCTTCAAAATGTTATTATTACAGAGATTATAATTATATAAAAAATATATTAAATAATAAAAATGTAAAGGAGGTATTTCTTTGAGCACAGTCTAATCTGGACATTGACAAATGTAATAGAAAGGTACGCGCGACAGTCGGCTAGTACAATTTTGAGTTTATCTCCAATCTATATATCTTCCAGCCAGCGCTTTCAGCTCTGAAGTTGGAATGATTCATAGGAATATTCAGATTTTTTGACGCAAAAGAACGATCATTGAGGTTCTACTAGAAGAAGTAGTAAGATTTCTGACACCGATGGAACGTACCTATAGTGTGTTTGTCTTATAATTTTACTGGAAATATAGGAACTTTTGCTAAAAATTTTCTGTATGGAATTTGCATAAAATACATGCAACTGCCGGATGGTAAATTACAAGAAATATAATCTTTAGCATGGAACTTTCTGTATGAAATTTGTACAAAATACATAGAACTGACGGAAGGTAATGTGCTGGCCACATCAGATTTTTTAACTCTGTATCCATTTAATATAAAGTATAAAATGCAGTCAAATCGTATAGAAAATAAAATATTCTTTAATATTTATAATAACATTAAATGTGAAAAAATGATATTTAACATAGTTTTTTCAAGAAAAACTGTTAAAATCTTCAAATGAGGGTACTTCCGGTTGTCCAATTCTAACCAAAATCTAATCAGCTCTTCACATGAATGTAACGAAGAGAAATACGAAAGAATTATAATTTTTAGAATTGTAGTATGGAAGTTATCGTAGACGAAAATTTTGTTACACACACACACACACACACACACACACACACACACACACACACATACATACACACACACACACACATACAGACATCATCGTAAAAATAGTAAAATAGTATTCTAGGGACCCTAAAACGTGCTTATTCATCAAAAACCACCGAATTTTTTGACCAAAGACAATACCTTCCTTACCTAAAGGTGACGGAAGGTAAAAAATAACAATTTAGATATTAACTTTTTTTGAAAGAAGACTATGTTCGGCCTTTTTAGGAAGATGTTTTATTGAATTTTTCTTATAAACTCGAACATTTCGGGAGCCCGAAAAGTTTTATCTTCAGCGAACTCTAACATTCTAAAATATTTGTATTGAATACATTCTTAAATAAAAACCTAAGACTAAAAATATCGAAACTAACTATAAAATGTGTTTTTCAAAATTTTGCATTTTTAGTGTACATTGGTTTATTAGTTTTCAGGATTTGTTTGCATACAAAGTGTTGAAATAATTATTAAACCGAGCCGACTTTTAAGTTTGTCTACACCTTCTTCCTATAAGGTTATTTGAAAATTTATAAAGGATTTTAACTCATCCACTTCACGATTTTTGTTTTTTACCTGTATGTGTGAGAATTAATCCCCATTTAATTATTTTTTGTTCTTATATTCTAGCATTCTTTAAGCTAGAATGTAATTTTTTTAAAAAAAACACCTTTTATAGTTGAATTTCGATATTTTTAGTCTATTTTTATTTAAGAATGTATTCAATAAAAATATTTTAAAAGTTAGATTTCGCGGAAGATGAGGCTTTTTGGGCCCTCAAAACGTTCGAGTTTATAAGAAAAACCTACTGCAAATATTCAATAAAACTTCTTCTCAAAAAGACCGAAAACTTTTCTTGAAGGGAAGCAAAAGTTGACGCATCAAAGTACATATTATTAGCCAACGCCAATAGTTTTGCCAGCGATGCGACTTTTTGACCTTAGGCTTGTGGATTCATGTACCCCGTAAGGCTTGGACTTTTCATCATTCATCATCTCATCGGCTGCAAATGAGCAAAGCAGTTGTGAAAACGTACATACCAGGTCTGGTATATTATTCCTCGAATAGGAAAATTTTAATTTCAGACGGTATAGGCAAAGGCGTTAATTTCAATGAAAGAATAATTAAATTTTACTCGGAAATATTTCAAAATTATATGAATTTTTTATGTCCAATGGTATAAAAATTTCTGCTATTAGGTAAGTAAGGTAACATGTTTTTTTTCATTTTTAATTATTTTTTAACGTAATGAAAGTAACTACTTTATAAAATACGAATCAAATGAAAATTGAGTTTTATAACGAATGTATAAAAAACATTTTTATTGCAGATATAAATATACAGGTTTTTATTTAAGTAAGCGTACAACGCTTAACCGATGGTAAAACTAACACCATAGATAGTAAGTCTGGAGCCCCGTCAAACTGACCAATTACGACTTAGTTCAAAATTTTGTAAAAAATAAAAAATAATGTGTTTTTTTAATACACTGTACATGGCATGTAAAACAAAAATTATTGCCAGTTTTACTATCTGTGGTATTAATTTTACCATCGGTTAAGTGTTGTACGCTTACTTAAATAACACACTGTATAATTCATAGTCATTGGGATGCATATTGTGTTCAAAAGAAATCCTAACTCGGAGTAGGCTATGAACAAAGAAACGTATGTCAATTTAAAAGTATTTAATTAAATGTCAATTTGACACGAGATATTGTCAAAATGTTATCTAAAGAAATCAAAGCTTTTGTTCTTGAATCTCATTTTAAAAATGGAAATAAATTAGAAAACGGCGAACAAAAATAGGTATACTGAATCATTCTTTATTATCTTTTCTCCTTGAAATTACATTTCAAGATAAATTTTGACAATATGACTTTTGAATTGAATATTGAACAGATATACGTTTCTCTGTTCATAGTCTGCTTCAAGTTACGATTTTTTAAAACACTATTTATTCATTCACAAATATTTTTGTATGGTTTATAATTTATAAATATTCAATATTCTCGTTTATTTTATATTTGCGTCAATTTTCAATCTGTATCTATTTTTTATACATTGAATAACAGTAATTAAATACGGATAAAATTTAAAACTTGTAGAAATAACTCTTAATATGTAAAACGTAACACATTGTAGAGTTTGAATGTTTGGAATATCGAAACTACATTTCACATAGGCATTTACGAAAATTCTACCGGTAGATACCGCATCTACCAATTGCGTTCGAAAACACGAGTGGTTGATAGTTACCGTGTTCGAAAATTGTACCATATTTACCAGATCCATCTACCGGATCCATGATTTGTGGATCGGGTAATTCAGCCGGTAAATGCGGCAAATGAAGAATCTAACCTCAAAAAAGTTAGTGACGCTAAGCGAAGCGCGCGCGTTAAAAGTAAATATGTGTTCAACGTGGGAATCGGAAGTAGGACTATGCTCATTTTGTTAATTCCGTCAAATTTCAAATCTGTTTTAATCTTTCAAATGTTTTTCATAGGTTATAAATCTACCCGGTTTACCACTTGCGTTCTTAAAATATCGATTCCGGTAACTGTAACCTGGTAAACAGCTGTTTACCGATATATACCGGTAACTGTTCACCGGTAGAATTTTCGAAAATGCCTATTGAGTATGTTAAATTGTCCCAAAAAAATAACAAATTTTGACCTACAAATTGCAAAAGATAATAAAATTTTAATAATTGTGATATGTTTTGTGAAACCATGATGTTGTAACTGCGCATATTAATGGTAAATTTTCCCCCAGGTGATTTAAATATATCATCACGAAGAGAAACAATTACATGCATGTATGAGTACAACATTGTTGAAAAAGTTAAAGCTGTCATATAATTACGCACACATCGGTGGTCAGGAAAAACTCCTTCAAGAAAATCCTGTTTATCTGCATCAAGTGTCAAGATAGGGAAAGTTCCCCGTAGAGTAAGATTGTTTTAATTATTGAGTAAAATAGAAAGTTCGTGATGTTGAGAAGGGAAATAGTCGTGTTAATGTGGAAGGGCTGTTTTCCTATGCCATTGACCTTCACGTCTACTGCACGCAACAACTGCAACGTTCGCACACCACTCAACCCAAATAGATATAAATTGCCCTGCGAGACTACAGGTTTTTTTCTCTTAAATGCAATTTATTTTTCCTTTACTTAATACGTCTGCTTAAAATACTGTCCTAACTCATTTTAGGTAAATAAATCATGCAAAATAATTTTATAACGCATGCATTTTAACTATTTTTTCTTCTATTTTGAAGGATTCAAGATAAAATATTAAAGGTATGAAAAATTAGTATGTGATCTGATCAAGAATATTTGAGTGGTTAGTGGTTTATCTACGAGTAATATGAATTCCTCTAAGTTTTTACAAGTCTTTCGTCTGAATTAAAATTATAAATTTAAAAATATTTTAGATATATAATGTAACGCCGCCGCAATCGCCGGAGCGATGAGCGAATGCTATTTTTAGCGATGATGCAATAGTTGCGGACGGTCGTGCGACGTAAACAAACTTGTTCAGACCTGCTTAATTACTTGGATGATGTGATCTATTGTACTCTATGTTTTTATTGTTCCGAATATTCTAGAAAACGAAACCTGGACCCATATAAACTCTACAGGGAAGACAGCCGGACAGTCTGGTATAAACAAGCGCCGTGAATTAAATAGTTGGTGATATAAACAAATAGTTGACGAGTAGTGAACATAAATATTTATAAATAAATGAGATAAATATTGTTTGAATAAATAATCTTAGTATTTAAGTGTTTAGTTTCTAAATTTTAGTTAAATTCATTATATTTTAATAAACTTTTTAATATTAATTTATCATTTAAAATAGTCGGCGAGTAGTGAACATAAATCAATGTAGTTATATAAATAAATAAGTGAGATAAATATTATTTGAATAAATAATCTTAGTATTTAAGTGTTTCATTTCTAAATTTTAGTTTAATTCATTTATTTTAATAAACTTTTTAATATTAATTTATCATTTAATAAATTTTTATTTTAATTATTATTATTTATTTGTTTTTTACACTTACTCAAGTAAAAAATCTGATGTGGCCAGCATGTGTCAATTACAAACATTTGAATTTCTTACCTTGAAGTAGTTTGATCTGAGATTTATTATATCAAATTATTTTATATGCATTTGTTATCTCTAAATCTATAGAAGACATAATAATGAATTTATATTTTTTGAATAAAGAATTTTACGTTCTTTAGTATAAGTATTTACATAAATTTTCGATAAATAATGTTTAGATAATTTCGGTTGTCCAATAGTTACCAAAACTTAATCAACTCTTCCCGTTATCGTTAGATTAAGGAATCCGTAGTTGAAAATGTCTTAAGTCTTATAGTATTCGAGAAATTGTAGATCCAACATACATACACACACACACACACACTCACACACACACACACACACACACACACACACATACATACACACACACACATACATACACACACACACACACACACACACACACACACACACACACACACACACACACACACACACACACACACACACACACAAGCACACATCATCGTAAAAATGTTATAATCGGATTCTTAACATGAATTCAATATCTCTCTGAGCGAGAGGAAATAAAAACGTTATAATAATAATTTGCTGTATATAGAATAAGTGTAATATATTAATATCGCCTCTTAGATAGATAGTATCTTTGTTTAGACAAAATTTAAATGAGACACAGTTATTGGTATAGTATAAATATTTTTCTCGCGATCGTCCAGTATATGAGCTTTTTCTGATCACTTTTTAGACCGGAAAGTCCTTATATACTGAACTATGATTAAATATATACCGGATACCGGACCATATTGACATATTTTCATATTTTTATTAACATAGATGAGAACGAATTTTTTAATTACTTAATTGTATTAAAAAATTAAATTTATATAATTTAGTTTTACAGGAAACATCATATTATGTGTATTGTAGGTAAGGCATTAAATTAATGAACTTCGCACATGAACAATCTTTGTATTCTAAGGATGACAAAATATTCAAAGCTTTATATACATGAATGTCTAGTATTAGGTTATGCAAAGAATTGTGGCATTGTTATACGAGATTTATTCTTTCTTTCAATTAACAGAAAAGATGTTTAAATAAATAAATATAGTGAGCAGCCGAGAGAATTTGCATAATTTCAAATTTTAAGACGCCGAGAGAGAGCAAATGCTGCTCGGAATATTATGGAGGGGTTTAATTGATGGAAAATTAAATTTCAATTCGTGATGAGGAATAGATAGGCAAATAATACTTCTAAAAGGTTTTTATTTCCCTGAACATGATGGAGAATAGTTAATGGTGGAGCTCTGTAGGTGTGCAAATAATTTTTTAAATAGTTTCTAGCTCGCAGCAGATCTTTTAATGGAAAAATAGTTTAGCGTAATTTCCCCAATGGTTTGAAGATTGAAGGCATTTAATTGCAATGCTCTAGCTCTAGACTCTACATGGAATGTATTTGACTGAATGCAGCATCACGAACGTCTTGGAAATATCAAATATCGTGAAAGACAAAACTGCAGGCTTAATAAAGCCCATTTTTTATTTATACAGGATGAGGTATTATTATAAATCAGTAAATTATTATTAATTAAGGAAAAATAATTATAATAGAAGTGTAACAGTACAGCTATTAATCTACTAGTATACCTATTTACAAACACTTTAGGCCCTACTTAATGTGCACTTAAAATTGAAATTGTAAACTTATAAATTTATGCCATTTACAAGCATCACTAGTAGTTGACACTTTAAATAAACAAATTTGACTCTTTTTAGAATTGCTTTTGATGTAAGTATACTAGTATAACCATCTATTTTGAAAATATGTAATATTGGTTAATTCCAAACCATCTCATTAAATAATAACAGTGATTCATTAAACAGAGGTAGTTTTGCATCCGACTTGCTGAATTGTTGAGTAAAAATCGTTAATAGTACTTTTTTTAAATTAGCATGAAAATCCTTTTTTTCCTTTTTACTTTCCACTGTCTATACTAATTTGATTCACATTTCTAATGTTGCAGCACTTTTTGAATCTATCGTACACCTTTTCGTGCCGCTGCTTGGATTTTTTTGGTAGTAAATCTGCCACAGCGGCGTTCGCAGCTTCAGTTATGTCCATCGGTACTTTATCTTCACCATCAAAATCAAGTGCGTACTGCGACATTGTTTTCAAAAGGAAAATTACCGGTAGCAAGAAAGCAAACACAAGGCGTCAAATTTTTATAATAATAAAATTTATCACTTGGTTTACTTGTCATGACAACGTTTTCTAAAATTTGTCACAGCTCTGATGATTTATGCAAACCTAATTTTTTCTATAATTTTATTTAAAAAAAAATAGAATACATCACGCGTCTTAAAAATGTCTTTGCTTGACTCGGAGGCTTTGAAAAAATGTGTGGACGCTGCGTATCCTCGCATTCTTCAAAAAGCCTCCTCGTCTGCAATGAAACATTTTCACGACTTGTAATATAATATAGTATTTTTCAAATTTTGTTGTTGATAATGGTCTTAATAGTAAGTAAACTTATAAGATTATATAAAATAATAGTTATTTTAGGTTATGTTGCAGCCGCAAGTTACGTGTCAAATAATGATACGCAATTTTGGCATTTTTTTATTAGTTGAAACCCACTGGAAATGACTAATACCAGGCATGTTTTTAAACATTTATTATAGTGGAGAAAAGAAATAAGTAGCAATGCAGTCAATATGTAAAATTGATTCAGTCAAACGTCGACGTTTCGCTTCCTGTTGAAGCTTTCTCAGGACAAACATTGTAAAACATCAGTGCTTTGTCCCCGTGAAGCTTCAACAGGAAGCAAAACATCGACGTTCTCCATCATTCTTCCAGTCGCTTATCTTCATACACATTTATAATAGTATTTCCATTATACGATATCCCATAAATGCAGCTACATGTACCTATATAGCATCCAATCACTTTTATATTTCTAGTTAGAAGAGAAAGAAAAGGAACATAAAATATCACGAAAAGGAAAAAAATAAATCACTGAATTACTGCCACAAGCCGCAACCGCAAGTATACGGCTGTGATAACTAAGTGAAATGTGAATTTCAAAATCCTTTTGCTTTTAATGTATATGAACCAGGTACTGGAGCAAGTCAGAAAACATTAGAAAATTGATAACTGACAAATCGTCGTAACTAATTTTTAATAGTTTTGTAGGAGACTGATTTAAAGTTTTTCACCTTTAATCATTTGTTCATGTTACCATCCCTTGTGTTTTGTAAAACTCTGAATAAATATTATTTGAATTTTTTTAACCCTTTACATACAGGATGTTTGAATACTTAAATTAAATGTTATATACTACTTGATATTGATCCCAAAATTCGCTAAATTAAAGGCTTGGTTCTTATAGTTTGTAGTGCCACTGATTGGCATGATTTTTTTATTTTTATAACAATAATTTATTTATAATTTTACATTAGTTAAGTGAAAAAATAATTCATTATTATTTTTAAATTCTTTAACTACACGCGCTGGTGTATTTTATACACCACTCGGACTAAAATATTTGTAATTTTTATTTAAATAGTCCCAGGCTACTGTGGAGCCACCTAGCCTTTTACTGAACTGTCTTTTATAAGCCTTGTCATTCCTGTTGTGACATATCTACGGAAAACATGACCATGGAAACTGCAGACACAAGTTAGAGCTACTACTAAGACCATTATTGTTTATTATTGCTGTGTTTTGTCAGTGTATTTGCAACCTACAAATTGAAATATGTTCTAACATATTAAAAATATATATACTTTTTGTAAGTGTGCATATTGTTACAGGATTTTCATTAGATGGTTATTAATATAGTTCAACATGATGCTAGTATATGTTTATATATATATGTACGTCGGTTGGTTCTCTCTCTGTATTATGAAAACTGTGGAGAATTGAGAATTCGTGTAGTGTAATGCATTTCATTTCTTCATTCTGATAGTTTTTTTTTTAAATAATTATTTATAATTTTAATTTTTACATGCGTATTAGATACAATTTTAAGACATTACTGAATGTGAATAATAGCTTTTATTGTTGCTAAACAATAAATCATGTTTTTGAACAACAGTATTACACATTTTCATCTCATAAAGTGTCAACTACCGGGATTTTACCATAATTCTTTCTTCTGAAATTTACGTGCATCATCTATGAGAAACACAATAAAATAGTAAAGTCTACAGAATATTATTTGACTTCTTGGTTTCATTCACTTACGTTGCATGTCAAATAGCCAAATTCAAAGCAGTGTTTACAGCACCTTTGTTGGGAATAATACGGTGACCACTTGAAGTGAAAACTTGAACCTTGCAAGGTTTAACCCAACAATGAATCTGAACTCGAAATGATCAGAATCTATACTTTCTTTGTAAATGGCTACATGAAAATTCCTATTCTTACTTTACAATTTGATTATAAATGCACTTTTTTACCTCTCGCTAAGAGAGCTATTGTATTCATGCTAAAAATCGCATATCCAGATTTTAATGAATAAGCACGTTTTAAGGTCCCTAGTACCCGATTATAAAATTTTTACGATGATGTCCGTATGTGTGTGTGTGTGTGTGTGTGTGTGTGTGTGTGTGTGTGTGTGTGTGTGTGTGTGTGTGTGTGTGTGTGTGTGTGTGTGTGTGTGGATGTGTGTGTGTGTGTGTGGATGTTGGATTTACTATATCTCAAATACTATGAGACTTAAGACATTTTTAACTACGGATACCTCAATCTAACAATAATGGGAAGAGTCCAGTCAGTTTTGGTAATAATTGGACAACCGGAAGTAGTAGTTACAAGAAAAAAATCATCTAAATATTATTTATCGAAAATTTATGTAAATACTTATATTAAAGAACGTTAAATTCTTTATTCGATAAATATAAATTCATTATTATATCTTCTATAGATTTAGAGATAAAGAAAGGCATATAAAATAATTTGATGTAAAAAATCTCAGATCAAACTACTACAAGGCAAGAAATTCAAATGTTTGTAATTCACACATAAATGTCACTGTCAAAAATATTTGTATGCCTCTGTCAAAAATATTTGTATATTATTATAGAGATTATGAAAATAAAAAAAAGTCAACAACGCAAAAGAATATACGTAAAAAAGAATATAAAAGGAATTTTCGAAAAAATGACGAATATAAAGAAAAAGAAAAGGAAAGTAGAAAAAGAAAATTTCAGGATATTGAATATAAAGAAAATGTAAGTATTGTACATAATTTATTTTAAAATATCCCATATATATTGCAAATATATGTGAGAATTATTTTGTAGTGAGACATGAATATCTATATGTATTTGTATTTAAAAATATTTTTCGTTTTATGCGTACAACCAGGTAAAATATCTGGCGAGAGGTTATGTGCTGGCCACATCAGATTTTTGTGTATGCTAATCTGATTTTATACGATGTTTCTGAGGTGTTTATCAGACATTATTTTTCAAGGGCACTCCAAAGTTCTAGTGGAGAGTGTATTCTATTAAACATTTATATATTTAAAAATACTATTTAAAAATCATTTCTATAAAGAATTAACATTTTAATTAACCTTATTCTGGCGGCTCAATAATTGTTTTGTAATTAGTCTATGCGATTATAAATTATCTGAGAGAGATTACAAGCAACAAAATCAAAATTTTTCAGAAATATGTAGTTGACCCAACATATTATAATCAATTTACATATGTTTGGTGCAATAGTTCGATACAATATCATTTACGTAAATATTTTTATTGTATTAACTAAACACTAAACCATTATTATTTTTTAATAAAGAATTTTATAGTAAAACGCTTTATGATTTGAATAAATACACTAAACAAATACAAAGAAATCGCGTTTCCTAATACAATATTTAAAAAAGCTAACTGACGGAAAACATTAGTTAAAACCTGAGTAAACAAATTATGTCTCTTTCAAAGTTAGTAACTTTGTCATAAATTAAAATCAGCAGTGTGACAAATAGTTTAGTCATTTGTAGACATCTAGCTTTTAATTAACAATGACAAAACCTTTTAAAATTATACTTTAAAAAACAGTGATCGGTGATAAATATTCTGATTGTGAACATTTGAGACCATTAAAAATTAACTTTGGAACTTCGTTTCAAAGATATTCTCATGAGAAGGTGTAACTGACTCTGCAAATAGTTTCAGTTTAGGAATAAAATAATTTTATTCTACCAAATTCAATATCACACTATTGTAACGTTTTATTTTTTAGGTGAAGTGAAAAATCATAGAATTATTATTAATTAAAATAAATGTTTATTAAAACGACAAATAAATATTTGAAAGATAATAACAATGACGATTACTAATATTAAATAAATATTAAATACTAATTTAGCCTACGAATATATAATTAACTAGTTTATCACTACCACTATTTATTTATTTAAATAATTAACCCTAGTTATTTACACGATATTACTGATTATTTATTTATTAAACATTTAACAACGCTCTGAAATTACATTCAACTGGCTGACTATACATGTAACTGAGTAATAATTGACAGAGCATCCCTAATATTTTATAGAAAACTCTCCACGTTACAACAACACAAATGCTTGCCTCACGTCACCAGCCTATCGCGCGCTGCTCTTTGTTATTAATCGCCTACCTAGGCTCCGCTGATACCCTAACTATTAAACTCTAGAGCTGCTAACATAGAAGTCGGCTCACACGCTCTGTCTGGGGGCTCGCGGACCAAATGTTGTAGGTACTCTCACTTTACATTATTTTCTTACATTATTTTCTCAAAATGATGTCCTTGAACCTGTAGACAAGCATGTTATCGCTCCGTAAATTACAGCACAGCATTGTTTTGGATTATTTATAATATAAATTAATTGATACAAACTTTCGAATTTATCCATATTTACTTGTTTGCTACTTTCCAAAACGAATACCTCTAAAAGTTCAAGGACATAATTTCGGGTAAATTTTTAAAGAAAATATTGTGATAATTATTTTATACAATAAAATTGTTTCATCTTTCATTGTTATAACAAACTATTATTTTCTGTAAATAGTTACGCTCTTACTATCTTCTCACGCAAATGTATCTGAAACGAAGTATTTTGGCTGTATGAATTTGTGAACTTATATTAAGTTTTTCATTTAAATTTTCTGTTGTCTAATTTTGGAACACCTGTGTAATAAACGCAATTTTAAAAAAGTTAGGTTAATATGTACATTTTAGTTTTTGTCTGAGTTAAATATTGGTAGTAAGAGAGATATGTATTTCTAAAAATTATTTGTCTATTTGAGTAGTTTTCTGAAGAGGTAATCGCCTTTTCTACAAAGTTGTGATGGCCTCAGCTGAACTGCTGATCACATGGCTGAATACACATGCTATGGCTGAAAACACTTGCTAAATAATTTTCGTCCTCTCATGAATTCGCCCAGAAGCTGGAATTCAATAGGCCTCCACTATCATAATGACATATGCGCTTTCCAGTCTATGATCAGTGGATCGAGTAAGTATTCATACATATAATGTAATAACTTTATATTGTTATAGTGGATACTTATTCTTTCCCTTGTATGACAAAAAGCATTTTCTTTAGTGAAAAAATAGTTTACCGTAATTTCCCCGTTGGTTTGGTATTTAATTGCGCTGTAGTTTGCTGACCGATCACATCACACCTGCAGTCTTCCCTGCATCGTAAGCAGGGCATTGTTTTACAAATGCGTCCCTCAGGTTGTTTCCTGGGCTCGGTTGAAACATTGATGACCTGCCCGCCCGTTCCGGTCAATTGACTCGCAGACTCCGCTCGTTACTGCCGCCCTGTCGTTCACCAGAGCCACGCCGACATTTTTCTCCTTCTACCAATGCCTAAACCATTTATGCCCACGTGATATTTGCGGACGAATAATTAACAAAGGGTCAGGAAACATATGCAGGGAGTACAGTAGTCAGCTTTACATTTATTTGTAGGCAGGGACGGAGCTAGGCAAGAATCAAGTATAGAAAAATGACCGGAATTGATATATAAAATCATTGAAATTATTCTGGATTGAAACAGACTTATGTACACGATATTAGTTTAGCTTTTAGAGTGGTTCTCAGCTGAAATGATATTTTTTTTACAAATGATGTACCCAGCCACTAACCGCAATACAACATACTTGACTTTGCCAACGTCTTGTGAATAATTATGATACATTTTTAAATGTTTTTAACCAAAAGTGTTTAGTTATACAGTTTTAATTAACTGGGAAGATATTTTAACACATTAATAATTTGAATTTTTAACTGTCAGAGTGAGATAGTTATATATACCCACTGCTTCTCCAATAGCGTTTTCCATTTAAATATATAAAATGACGTCTTGCCTGGCACTAGTTGTGCGTAGTGCATTTTAAATGAAACGTGATGCAAATGTACAGTGCCAGTTTATTAGCAGTCACTTTCAATACAGAGGTTATGTAGCTATGGATATTACTACACAAGATTAGTTTCCAATAATTATTCTATTATTAACAAACTTACATCCAATGTACGTACGTATACGCTTTTTACAACTCAACCTATTGTGATAAGGCGATGGGTAAGAGCAATAATAGATACATAACTTTTTATAAACTTTTCGAAATTATAGTTTCAATAATCGTATTTGAACTCTGTTTATCTATTTAAATTATAAATGTCAAAATTCAGTTTGAAAATTATTTTCGTATTATGATAGTCACGATATTTATTTGTTCATCATTATGTTTAGAAATTATTATGTATACGTGCGTGACTTTGAATGCCCTAGCCTATGCACCCTGTACCCCTAAGATAATCCTGTCCTAAAGACAATGCTTTGTTTTTAGGGAGTCGATATTAGTTACTCATGGAGTAAACATGAAGAGTCGAGATTAGTTCGTCGAGTCGTGTAGAAGTTTTATTGTCGTTTTTAGTTTTGGGGCGCGTGCCAAACGCCTGCCCGCTGGGTTACGGAATGTAACATGTTAGGCTTCGTTATATTAGTTAAGAATGTAATCATGTAAATGAAAAGTTAGTTAGTAGTTAATCAGTAAAATAAATAGTAATGTCCATTTCCGTAAATTCTGTGTTCATAATGTAAGTGTTCATCCCTCATCAAACGAGTGGAAAGTGTAAGTGTATGTGTGTTCTTACTTCTCACGAAATGTCATCGTTGGAGTAATCAGTAGTAAGCAGTAGTAGCAGTCACCCTCTTCCGCACCCCACTCCTGGTATAATATATGAATTTGATATATTGCGTTGGCAAAAATTGACGATCGTAATAAGTGTAAGAAAATGCGCTCTGAGTAAAATTCAGTTCATTCGAAAAGTATGAATGGAACACGTAAAACTCAATTAGTGCACACTGATAATGTAAATGAAAAACGATTTATGCACTCAGTACAAAAAAGTGAGCACTAAATATGTAATTGGAAAACGCTATAAAATTATTGGATGAATTTGGTTTCGAGATTTGACTAAAAAATAACGAGTATTTTAATTAGTTTGAAAAGATAATTATTTATTCATCAATATTAATACTGTCTGCCTCAAAGTATTTCCCATTAAATATAATATGTATAACACACTTATGCCAACGTTGTGTCCAACCTACAACACTTGTGGAATTCATTTTGTGGTATAGTGTTCAGTTTAAATACGTTCACTAAATATTGCCCTTGCATTGTTCTTTTCTCCTTTGGGAAGATAAAAAGTCGAGTAGTGCACTGTGAACAGATGCGTTGTCGTGGTGTAAAATCCGGGAGTTATTTGTCCACAAATATTTTCGTTTTCTTCGGATTGCGCGCAACGGCGCAACCTGCCTTAAAGGGTATCGATGATTACGAAGCATAATTTCTTAAATTTTTGCTTCATTTTTATCGGTGGCTGTGCTCCCTTGTCACCTTCCACGTCCTCACGGTCTTGAAAACGTTTGTAATATTCATAAACCCTTGGGTACGACATTGCTTATTCGTCAAAAACCTTCTCCAACATTTGCAGATTTTCCGTGACGTCATTTTTCTTTCGTCAGTATGTGGCAAATACAAACTTTGCGTCCAATATGAATGTAACCTAATATACATTTCACTGATCGTGGAATTAATGGGGTACCAAATCAAAGAAAGTACGAAATTGAAAAAATTTCGCTACTTTTGTATCAACCTTTTCAACTGTTACCGTTGACTAGTAGATATATCGCTGTTTGTTGAAATTTTATCGTATCGTTTCCTATAAGATGATTTAAGAAGAAAATTAATGATTTCAAAAGACAGTACCTACATCATCAAAGAAGTGTATACCTCAAAAGAAAATATCGTATCATTTCCTATAAGATGATTTAAGAAGAAAATTAATGATTCCAAAAGAGAGTACCTTCATCATCAAAGAAGTGAATACCTCAAAAGCAAATATATTTGTTTCCAAAGTAGAAAATATTTTTCTTTAGAATTTTTCTCCTTTTGCTGAATTAGATTGACTAATTCACAATAGTATTTCGTTTAATCTAGAATTATTTTATACTGGTAAATATTATTATTATTGTATTATTTTATTACATTTTGCATATACATAATGTTAATGAATACGTGTTACAAATTTATAAGGCATATAGTATTCTCCAGAATGAGTAAAAAAGCTTAATCAACTTACATCTGATCTTCAACTGTTTCCGAGATATAAACTAGTGAAAAATGAGTTTTCACGGGGTTTAACTCCAAACTATAACAGTTACGACTTTGAATAAATGCGACCTTTTGTTTATTTTCGAGGTCATTTAGATGTTATGGCGACCTTGGCTCATATAACTTCGTAACTATTAGAAACTAAAAAAAAAATTTCATATAATATTTTATTGTTTTTTACTTCCTTGTACAAAGTAAAAGAAGTATTGTAATCGCGAAAATTTCTGTTTTTAGATTTCAACGAAAATATCCATTTTGACCATCCCTAAATCCATTTTGACTAATTTCGTCGTGACGTTTGTAAGTACGTACGTATCTCACATAACTCAAAAACGGTAAGCTGTGGAAAGTTAAAATTGTGTATTTAGGACTGCTACAACATAAATGGTACTTTATTTTAATGAAAACCTATTTTAAAATATAATCCAAAACTTTTCAAATTTAGTATATAAGTCTTTTATGTCAATTGGAATAACATACTAGATTTTGGTTAAAACAGGCTAACCGGAAGTGATATATTACCTGAAATTGTTAACAGTTTTTCTTGAATAAAATGGTTTCATTTTGATTTTACAAATAAGTGCTTCAAATAAGATTTTTAGAGAATTAAATTCTGCGTCTAGCACATCAAGTATTATTAAATTAGCTCTTTGTATAAGCGAGATATGTAAATTTAAAACATATACTTTTTGGTTTTTGTAATGAAACTTGCTATGGATTAGGACAAAAAAAAATAGATGTTAATGTCAAATTACGTCAAATACGTGCAATTTTATAATTATTGGGTTTATACTTCATATTGGTCTTGCGTACAAGGAAGTCGTATGATGTCCACATCAGATTTTTTATAGTCTATTTACTGGCATAGACAAAATTCTGTTCGATCACTATCTTTGTCAGTTTAGCTTCGCTTCAAATACAATATGGCCTCTTTCTCGGAAACAGTAGAAAATCAGACCTATGTTGATTAAGCTTTCTATATTCATATTGGTCAGTATTATATGTCCTATAAATTTGTAACACGTAGTCATTAAAACCCTGTATAGGTAATAAATAATATAAAGATTTACATTAATTTTTTTAACACTAGAGTAAATGAAGTACCTTGGATACTTAAGGAATCACTACTAAAATATACACGGATTGCAAATTCTATAATAATAATTAACCGCTGTATAAAACACAACGCCAATTATTATTACTAATTTCCTTGGTATATTCTATTTGCAACTCGTAATGCATTTTTACAAAGTTTACTTCTATGAAGACAAACGTAGGAAGGGCTTTATTTATTAATTCCGTCAATATTTTGTGCGAGTGTTTGAATAAGTCCGCCCCTGCAGAAGTGGCGGAGGTCGTCTCCGTCCGCTGCAAGCTGTAAGTTCGGGACAAATGTGACCGGAAGCGCTCGGGGCGGCTTGGTTAAATGGCCCGCGAACATTCCGCACAAGTACAAAAGAACGATATTATATCTGCGGCCACGCGGTTGAATTCCGAAATACCACACGGAAATTAAACCACCATAACGGTGCAGATCGTACATTACCACTAGCACTACCCAGTCCCAGTCCCAGTGTTGGCTGACTGCAACAATCTCGCAATTAAGCTTAGATGTACATTTCGTGTTTACAGGCTGGTGATGGTATGCTTGCGTTATGCCGAGTGTATAATGGCGCGATTGTTCGGCTACCTGGCCAAGTAAGTCGCCCTAATTGGCGCACAATGGCCGTCGTTTGTTCACGCGCCCATCAGGATTCAATACAACGCGCCAAGATGCTCTCCTGCACTCTGTTCTGCCGTTCTGCCTAGTAATGCCTGTCTTTCAGATTCCATTAGCCGGATTCTATGCAGTTTACACCCATTATCTTTCCCTGCCGTGCTTGTTGCATTCATCTCATACACAAGAGGATACGACGAAAAATTCCTAATGTTCCCAGCACATTATCACCCGTTTTTATAATTTTTCATTACAACTTCCTCTAGCTTCTTACTACAATAAATCTTGCTTGCAATTAATAAATTTATAATAATTTTGTTTGATTATATCATACTTCAATGTTTTATTTGTCAATTTTTGTGAGCAATTTGATTGGTTTTTGCCCGATGAATAAGGATGATTACCATACCAAATATTTGTCTACTACAGCAAGAAAAATATGTGAAAGAAAAATTATAGTTATAATATTATCAGGACGTTTCTGATGAGTTTTGAATGTGCATTATGTAATCAATATAATAATCTTTTGACAATTAAACGCTCGTACGGTACAAATTTGTCATCATCATTACCGAATTCTGTATACAAAGCAGATTGGCACACCCAGCAATGGGTAATATGCCGTGATGATATATTTATTTATTTATTTTATTCATTCACAAGATGTTTAAATGAAATGCAGGCATACCAACCCCATATCTAATGACCTAAAGAATAATATCCTCAGTTCATTGTGAAAGATAAATAAGGAGTTACTTATATGCTATGTGGAAAATCATTCCAGCCATCGAGGTAGAGTAGACCAGGTAAATAGCTCAAATGGCTAGATTGTTACTCCGGCAAAGTAAAGGACCGGGTTCAAATCCCGGTAGCTGACATAATATTTTCAAAATTTATTTCGTTTTAATTTATTTGCTACCATTTTGAGATATAGTAGTAATTTGAAATTCAATGGTTTCAGAATACAAATATGAAACATTTCAAAGTCTTCAGTGCTCAAAAAAGTATATTGTGTTAATCTTATTAAATCTATACTTTGAATTATTCAAACTATTTTTGTGTCAAAAACAGAATTAAAATAATCTAATTTGGTTAACACATTGCCTTCTACTATTTAATTTTTTATTCATTTAAATAAATACATACGAGCCCAAACTCATAATACTTCGGCTGGTTTACATTTTCAACAACTTATAAAACCCACACAAATGGTTAGAAATTTCTACAAAATTCTTTCAGGTACTTTAAATATAGACTTAAAATTTGAAGAAATTGTGGACCAAATAATAGGTGATAATAGTTCAACTGGCATTTTAAAGATCATCATAGTCCAGACTATAGCTTCTACCGAGACTCTTTATTTGTGGCTCAATGAAAAACAACTTCGCAATAATCCAGTGCGTACAGTAAAACCTACTTTGCAAAACATTTGCAGGGCATAGGTATATAATGCCTAATAGAATTAAAGCTAGAGATATAACCCAATATTAAATGGAAGAATACTTAAATAACACATTTAGTTTTTGTAAGTTTCAAATCTATATTTTAAACTTGTAGAATGAAATGTGTAGAAATTTCTCACCATTTGCGTAGGTTTTATAATTTGTTTGTTGAAAATGTAAACCGGCCGAAATAATATGGCCTTTCGTGATTGCCCAGAATTGAGGTCTTTCTGATCACATTTTAGACCGGAATATCTGAGGTAGCTCGGAAAATTGTCTATAAAGGATCGTAATAATTATTTACGTGTAGAGGGCCGAAAAAAAGGGTTTACGCCTGCGGATGAAATTTATTCGTCCAAGGGCGTAAACCTCTTTCGGCCTGAGGTACGTATGTTTTACGCACAACTGAAACCAAATGAAACGTAATTTTTAATTGCATGACTAAAAGCTTGTTGCTATGTAAAAAATATTAGATGGCCAGATGGCTATGCCAAGAAACATTTATGCGATGCGTTGTATTGGTAACCATTTGTTTTGTGTAAACAAATAATTAAAAATCACAGATCACACTACACTGTCAATGTCAAGCATGGAGCTTCAACCTGAATATGATACTAAAATTTCTGAAAAAAATTTTCTAGAAGCTAATGAAGCTTTAACGGATTTATGTTGTGGTAAGTCAAAGAAAGGACCGATTTCAAAACGAATACGATGTGTTGCAGGCCTGGTTGATAAAAAAAAATTGATAATTTTGAACGAAACTGTGTTGCTCGCATTTTTCAATGAAAAGGTATGGTGATATATCAATATTACTCGTATATATTGTTATTCTACAGATTGTGCTTACTTTTCAGTCTAAAATATATGAGTTCTTCATTATTGGTACTAAAGACCATGACAAACCTGTCGTCTGAAATTTCTGCAACTGAAAAAGACAGAAATCAGTTGAATCTCCAGTTAAAAAAATCTTCAGAGACAATTCATTTGGAGGGAATTTCGTTGAATAATGTATCCAACTGTGTTATAAATATCCACAAAATAAAATATTATTTACGTTATTTGTTTTTCTGTCATATTTTTTACCGCCCGGCGGGCTTTTGCTTTACACTTTACCGCCCGCAAGGTGTAATCTTTCATTTTCCGCCATGGTAACTAAAATGTAAACAAACAATTACAATACAGTTGTGCGAAAAGTACTTTACCAATCCCTGCATGAATGTACCCATGGTAATCAGTTGTTTATTTCCTCGTAATAAAAATAAAAAAAAATTCTTTTTTTTCACGACCGCGAAATAAATTTTGTACCCAATATGCTTGCTCACCCAGGAAAGTATCACTTTCAGGTCCTGTTGCGTAAATTACTATTTATATATTATCAATATAAGTATTCTTCTCGAAATCATACCGTTATAAATTTATTTTATGATACAGGGATCTTAAAACTTGCCTAATTCCCAAAATATTAATATACGATTTTAAGAACGATCCCTCTATGTATTCGTATTTACCTCACGAACTAAAGGAACGGTAGTGGGAAATAAAAGATATTAAATTCCGTAATTTTTTTTTTCAAAGATTCTCAATTAAAAATCTCTTTATTTTTCTTTTTTAAACAAAATTAACAACTAAAGAAAAAAATAGCTCAAAAATCTTATTATATGATATCCTGCATCTAATGTAGGATAATCGTGATGATGTGAGTGTTGTTTGTACGATAATTAACCGCATTATTTGCTTTCCATATCCCTGGTTTTCCGTGGCAGGAAAAATTGAATTTCGCTTACAACGGTCTGAAATTAGCCGCAAATTGAAACCAATCAAGTTATGCGCGAGGCTTATTATTGTTTTCCAGAGGCAGCCGAGCAGCTCTCCAATCGTTTCAATAATCTGGGATATCCCTCCCTCCACTGTTCCGTCGTAGGAGTAGGAGTTCAATATGACTTGTTTATTTTTTGAGTGGAAGTTATGACACGGTATGATGAGGGTAAATTTATTTATATTCCCAAATAGCTGAGTCACTGATTTGCTTCCAAGCCCGTGCACAGTTCACTTATTTTCAAGTAGGAATAATTACTCACTGTTGACTTGCTTGAAAACAAATATTTGTTTACTCAATAGATAGCAATTTTTTTCATATATTATTAAATAATAATCATGACGTAAATCGTTATATGTTACGTTCCAGTACACAAAATTGTTACGTTAATAATTTGTTTCAACCGTTTACGATCACTTACCAATCTAAAAAGGAAAATGTGATATTTTTTTGTTTTGTTCTAGAATTAAATTTTTGTAATATCTGACTTATAGTAAATACATATTTTTAAAATTAATTAAATATAAATAAAAATGAGAATATAATTCATTAACATATTTTCCGCCAATCAACATTCAGAATCTTCCTGGTTACTAAGGTATTCATTTCCTTTATTTACATTGACACATAATTTTGTGAGTATAAAAATGTGCAATAATCGAATCAACAACAATGAAAATAATAAGGTAATTTTAAAATCAACCATGTTGAAATACAATATATGAAAAGTTAGCAGCACATAAAATGTCACAAAATTTCATAATATTCTCTCATTAAATATAAGCTCGTGATATTATTAATAATAAAAAATATTGCTCGTGAAACCGAAGCAGCACATTTCACTCTTCCTTCGAACTCGTAAAATCTGCATTTTGGTTTCACTCGAGAATATCATTTTATGAATACATCATTATATCAACATCATGGCATATTAATCGGTCTTTTTATCGTCTATTCGCCTATTAATCGCCGACTAGAAAAATGGCCGGATAGTCTGTTTAACCGACTAAAATTGGTAGTCGCTACATCTCTAATGTTGATTTTTATTATCAAAATTTTATTCTGTATTTAACAATGATGTATTAGTTATTTATGTTATATGGATCGTAATGTCAATTATTATGGTACTAGACGTGAAGAGTATCAAGCGAGGCGAAGCCAAGTTTGATAACACGAAGTGTACCATATAATTACATCTGCATTACATACACAATTTTATTTTCTGGTGTAAATCAATAAAAAAAAATCTGATGTGGCCAGCACATTACCTTCCGTCAGTTCTATATATTTTGTACAAATTTCATACGGAAAGTTCCTTGCTAAATTAAATATTCTATTTCTTGTACATTAGCTTCCGGCAGTTGCATGTATTTTATGCAAATTTCATACAGAAAATTATTATTTTGTGACGTTTTCTATATACAGTGTAATGTATCTGCAGAAAAAAAGATTTATTATTATTATTTCTTGTACATTACCTTAAAGCAGTTGTATATATTTTATACAAATTCCATAGAGAAAGCAAAAGATCCTATATTTCCAGTAAAATTATAAAACAGACACACTATGTCAATTTCACTTGACACTGACATCTTTCAATCAGAATTTTCTTAATATAGTAGTTGTTTCCACAGGTATGGCTACTTTATGAAATTTAATTTCTTTATAATTTTTTAACTCAATATCCATTTAATATTAAGTATAAAATGCAGTCAAATCGTATAGAGAATAAAATATTCTTTAATATTTATAATAACATCAAATGTGAAAAAAATATATTTAACATAGTTTTTTCAAGAAAAACTGTTAAAATCTGCAAAAGATGATACTTCCGGTTGACCAATTGTAACCAAAATCTAATCAGCTCTTCATATGGATGTAACGAAGAAGTATACGAAAAAATTATAATTTTTGAAACTGTAGTATTAGAGTTATCGCAGACGAAAATTTTGTTACACACACACACACACACATCCACACACACACACATCCACACACACACACACACACACAGACACACACACACACACACACACACACACACACACACACACATATACAGACATCATCGTAAAAATAGTAAATTCGTATTCTAGGGACCTTAAAACGTGCTTATTGATTAAAAACTCATCATCGAATTTTTTGACCAAAGACAATACCTTCCTTACCTAAAGGTGACGGAAGGTAAATAAATTAAAGTATTTCGTATTGAAAAAAAAATTTAAAAAGCAGGTATGCTGCTTTTGATTTATTTGTAAACAAGTACCTCGTTATCAAAACTCATTATGGTATTGAATACTCTAATGGATTTATAATGGTTATGAAAGACAAGAGTACTCAAATTGAGGACTATAATGTTGTCATTATGACACGGCAGTATATATACATAATTTTTCTGATATATGCATTTTTTCTTGTTATGTTTCACCATGTAATATTAATATTGTGACAGAATTGTATCACCCGTGAGTTCTTTTAAAAAATTTGCGTTCGGATGTCGCCCAAGCTAAGTAACCAGTAACCAGTCGGCGTGATTCTGAAAACCAGAGTTCGATATGGCCAAAATAATCCAATTTTAATTAAGTACCAACTTAAATTATTTCACTGAAGAATGAAAATACCGTGATGTTATATTTCTGTAACACAGTAATAATTTAGTTGTTTCAGTGATGCAGTTTGGCAGGATGATACTGCGTCGTCTCGAAATATATTTAAGTCCATTAAAATTAATTGAATATTTCTCATTTTTATGAGTTTTATGGCTGAGGTACCCAGTCATTATGACTACGGGAAGTGAGTGTTAATTTAGCAAGCCCAGGTCAGCAGCAGAAGTGCGTAGGTCAGCAGTAGCACGTCTTGCTAACGGCTTCAACCTCATTGCTATTCCTCGGCACGGACTTATCAACAAACCAAACCACATACATGTACAACGCTGCGGCCACCTAAGTATACCGTTCGTTTACATACATCTATACAACCATTTTAAACAAAATAGTCGGTCCCTGATCCATCCTTGCATTTGGGGATAATTTATTTTGCCCTCTAACGAACTTTGCAGTCATAACCAGAAAAGATTTAATAAAATCTGAATTATGTTTCAAACAAATTGTCACTTTCGATTGAGTGATTGACACCAAAAATAATTTTATTTTTATTTCAGAACCTAGTAACAATACGAAATATTATTTTTTCTACAAATCTATTAAAAGTAGGCTTTTTAATGATTGTTTTTAGCGTTAAAAATGTCATTTTATGACACCAGTATTAAAAGTGGCAGATCATTGTTACTTTTGACACAAGTGTTAAAAGTGAATGTCAAATTTTTTTTAGAAATACGAATTTAAATTAAAAAATAGTGTTTGTAGAAAAAATAGTGTATGATATACGTGTTAAAAGTGATTTTATTTTGTACGAAGGTTTGAATCACTCCGCTTCGCGTCGTATTCCAAACTTCACTTTTAACACTTATATCATAAATAACTATTTCGTTTTCTACGTGTTTTGCAAACTGTATTTTTTTATGCAACCCATCACAAAAATAAGCAAAATTACAAAATGTATTCTAAATTTTTGACATATCTGCAACTAGGGCGGCTATACATAGTCTTTTGAAGAATAATTAATTTTTGTATAACATTATTCCAAGTCCAGTTGTACAATTAACATTAATATTCAAAAAGAATAAATAATTTTGGTATAACAATATACATAAAATAAATAATAAAGTTTGTAGAATTTAAAAAATGTGTATATACTTCTGGATCTAATATTAGTAAGATAGACAGAAAAATGTTATATGCAATTTTTTGTTTTAGGTGATTTGAAACAAATAAAGCTGTTCATAAGTCATTAGTGAGCTAATAGTTATTTTCATATCAAGACTGCGAAATCAGTCTTTAGCGTATCTAGAGAAAAATTGTCGCCGCTTGTGGCCAAAGCAAGAAAATCTCGAGGGTGCTAAATGATTTTGCGGACAAGGTATACATAAAAAAATTTATGTAACCGTAAAAATATATTATTAGAAATTTTATTAATTTTAAAGTTTCATTGTAAATAGAAAGTTAGCTTTTAAGGAGGCTATGGCAATGACATTTGATAAACAAAACTATGTAATTCTCAAGTGTCGAAGTAATTGTTTACCTAATTTCGCGGCCTGTATTGCAGCTTCGAAATGCTTATTTTGAGTCCGGTTGCACAAAAAAAAATCATAAAGACACGATGCTAATAGCAATAAATAAACATACATATTTTAACATTATAGTTACTGTTCTTCTTCGCACTTTTCTTACCAAACGTAATTTCGATTTCGAAATGTCAAATTAGAAAATCTTTTTATTCATTTTAAACCATTTGAAGAGGTGTTGGATAAAATTTTGTACGGCACATGTGTAAATTACGCAAGTCACTTGAGAAAATTGCACCACTCGGATTGACGGCCTCATGGGCTAACACTTTTCTTGCGTGACATATTTGCAATGCACACTTGTATCGTAAATAACTATAATTAACACTAATTACGTACCTACATATAGTGTGTATTTTAGCAGAAGTACTATATATTTATGGATAATAATAATATATATATATATATATATATATATATATATATATATATATATATATATATATATATATTCTAGGATCTATGGAAGACTTTCTTTGTGTCTCAAGAGAATATAGAATAGGATAGCAATCTTAACTTGGACCTATTGTAAACTTTTAATATTATTTAAATATTATTAGTATTGTGTATATGTGAATTACGAGTTCTTTTTTATGTAACTCAAAAATCTAATAATATCAGTAGATACTTTTTAAAAATATTTAATCAACTCAGCCATTTTTGTTTAACCATGAAGGCTCAACTTTTAATACATTCATAATCTACAAATTCGCATTTTTTCTCACAATATTACTAGTTTCACTGAACTGAATGTCTCAAATCATTTTAAGTTTATTTGACGAGTGATGCAACATCGGTACAGGGAGATGTAAGCACATTCAATTTCAATACTACTCAGCTCAGTTAGAAGAAAACAACAACAATTTGTTGAATTTATCTGAAGGTATTTGAGCCCAACTAAGATTTTGACCAAAAATGAATACAGCTAATAATGCTTGTTATTTTAACATTTTGATCCATATCACTCAATTCAGTAGGTAAATTCAAATCGAAGAACATTAAACCGCGCTTAAACATATTCTGCCAATATTCATTTCCTTCTCATGCTTATATCTTCTGCATCGCATAAAGAAACGGTGGAAGCTTCCGAGCTGAGAAACAAATAAACATTGAGAAACTCATCTTTAGACGTTGGTGTACGAAAGCGGAACAATTGGATTGGTAGAGTTGACTGGAGAAGAGAAAGAGTAATATTAATGCTGGTGGAAATTTGTATCGAGCGTCCGCTGGCCGCATGATTTATCTCCAGATCTGGAGCGACGCGAAACCAATTAGAAAACGGGAACATCGGATGCACGTTAAATGTAAAATATGAATATCCATTCGTATCAGCGAAGGTGCATGCAAATAGTGGTTGGATGCCCGTTCGCGGAAACCAAACAAACACTTCCCAAATGATTCCTCGCAGTTTTATCCTAGTTCAGTTTCCTTTATACTAGAATCCTCCAGGGTTCCACAATTTTGCAATTAAAGTAAAATTAAAATATTCGATGTGTTTAAACTTGTATTTGTCTGTCAACTTAACTTTACAATAATTACATCTCACGTTCGATTCATTTTAATTTTTTTTGTTAACTTGAACAAATTGTTTTCAATAAGATTTTACTCACATCTTGGTTGTCTATAAACATGCTTTTCAATGAACTTTATAAATATGTTTGCAACTTAAAATTTCCAAACTGTTTTTTCACCCAGAATGTTGTATGAGAATAATTTATAAATTATCAGTAATAATATAACAATAGAGTGAAAATAAATTGTAAATAATTTTACAGATCTTTTGAAAACTTGTTGCCAAATAGCAAAAAGTTTGCAAAAGAAACTGAAGAATTATTTTCTAATTTATCGAACTGTCGAATTATATTAAATTATATTATTTTTTGGTCCACATATTTGTTTTAAACAACGAAATCATAATTTTATGCTATTGTAATGCCATTTACTGTCTTAATTTACTAGATTCATTTATTTACAAGGCCCATTTGGCAAGTCTGTTTCGACAACTAAAACACAACTTTGACAAAGCAAAATAAATATAAATACTCAGGAATTATATTTATAGTTACTAATTTATTAATGTACTTCTACAAGTGGTTTCTATAATTTCTTGGTTTATTTCATGATCAGATACAGCACTCGATCAGTTTAATTACGTATTGATAGCTATCTGACATGTCAACAAAAATAAAAGCTACTTAGTTTATTCTCGGGAATAACCACCAGAAATTTATTCTCAGTATAATAATAACAGGATTGGTTAAAACGCAGCACGTGACATACAATGAAGCATTTCATTGGTTTTAAGAAACGTCAAAAAATAACCTACAATGAACGAAAAAAATTGAATGTAAAGTAATATTTTATATATTTCATTCTTGCTTTTGATATCCCCACTTTGTTCGCAATCACTAAAACTTTCATCCTGTTTTTTCTTTAAATCAAATCTTTAATGTTTTAATATTTTCCTTCCTGTACTTGCTTCCACAAGTGTTCCACAAAAATTGTTTATGATTTACCAAATAATAAATTACAATTTAAGGTGACCAACTATTACTGACAAAAAAGGAGGACGTTTTTTCTTATTGATCTGTTAGATGAAATTGTAAGTTATAATTGAAACAGGTGTGTAAATTTCTATTAAAATTTATGTCTAATTACCTAAAAATATTTTTATAACTGATGTACTCTTGTTTGTTAACTTACTTCAAAATATGGATGGTGAAATGTGCAGTAAATTTATTCCTAAATATAAATTTATTCCTTGGTTATCTATCCTAACATTCATCCTTACTTTGCTGAAAATGGCCCTTATTCTTGTATGGAAATAGTTCCTACTAGCTTAATTTTAATTTCTGACATTTTGAACCCTGTGCCTTCTCATATCCAGTGAGATGCTCTTACCAACTGAGCGAAACGGCCACTTCCATTAGAGTACATGAATCCTTTACAAATCTTTTTACAAATTTCGTTGACGAGTACACTACTCCCAACGGAGTACATGAATACTTAGCGCGAAACAATGCGTTTTAAAAATGAGTGAATTTTCGCCATCACTATATTTTTTAAACGTAGATAAGAACTATGTGTGATCCATATATAAATTTTTAATCGTAGAAATAGACTAATTCTACGATTAAAATTTTTAAGATTTAATCTTCTCAGTTGTGGGCACTGCTTTCTTCGCATGGCATGAAACCTGAGGTGCAGCTTGACTTGCCCGCATGCCGGCTACAAATCTTGCTTGTTCGAAGCAGCGGCTCGTGAAATCGCCCGATTAAATCCGGGCAGTCGCAGTCGCTGCTGCAACTTAAACACCCCACCCCCAACTAATACTTCACTTCATTACGAAAAACACAGCGCATTCTAATGATTTATGTTACTGAAATTGCTTTTCTTCGCCTCTATTTTACATCGCTCTTTATCAAAATCCCCACTACCCGTATTTATTCACAACAACGAGGTGTGTGGCAAAATTTAATTATTTCCAAGAGAAATATATTCTTCCTCGAGACGAACATGATCCAATAAGAATTCGAACAGCGCCAAAAGAATTTTACCTTGTTTCTGTATACCCAAAAATTATACAGTTTTATTTTAAGAAGTCCGCTCAAAGTAATCTATAACATGTGACGTAACTTTTCCCTAAAGGGTTAATTGAGTTACGGATACTCCACAGGGATGTTCTGTTGGGAGGCCGTCAGCTTTTAAACAATAGAGGCGGGCAAGGTTAAAAACCACAAGAATGATTGTAAAAAGATGATAAGGGCGCCACGTAATTTTTGACCACAAAATTACAAAAAGGACGGTAATAAACATTTTGTTTAAGAGATCTTACCTACCGTAACATTTTTGCCTGTAAACGACGGAGGTTTGCGAAATAAAAAAAAATAATTTAATAAAATAGAATTTAATAAAACGCAAGTTACTGAGTGCTTAAGGAACAATGAAAAAAAGTGTAAAAATTTTAAATGTTCAACAATATAAAAAATTAATATAGGTTGAAAAAAAAGTAATGAGATCATAAATACCCTAATTGTTGAATCCTAAACCCATAACCCAGTTTTGGGCGCTGCGTAGTTACATCTACAACATTCAAAATGATATCAGTTCAAAAGTGTACAAATCATGCCAGTTGATACGCGCAACCTAGCTGAATCATATGTTGCAACAATAAGCAACAATGTAATCACATAAAAATATCAAAAAAGTGCTACATACTAAATAAATAGTTCTGTACTAATATAACAACAATGAGCTGATGGCTCCAATAACATAAAATAATCATTTTCATAAACAAAATACAAATACAAAAGTGTCAAAATGAGACTTACAGTGAGGACTAGGACACTGTAGAACAGTCCTCCACGGCAACACACAACTTTAAAATGAATACTTCAGTTCTTCCACGCAAAAAAATCACAACGGAAGAACGATCTTGAAAGATGGTAAAGTACTTAAGTGATGTGACGTGTGTAAAGCAGAAAAGAGCTACGTAGGTAGGCGATGTTGGCTGATGTCCCAACAAACGAAGATTGTAGAGCGGCCAAATCCTCCCTCGGAGATTAACTGCCTGAACGAAAATGTAATGCCCATGAATCCACAATGGCGCATCACCGAAAAACCAACACTGGACAGTTAAAACGGCACTTCGACGCTATCAAAATCCGCACAATGGCGAGACCAAAAAAATATTGGTTCAAAACGACAACGAACGAAACACTTCACTTTTCCATCAACACAAAAACTACACAAAGAATCTACGCCGAATAATGGACATGTGCCGAAATACGATGTTAAAAAAACACGTCCTTACTGCATCACATTAGAAACCAAAGTCCCTGAGACCGGAAACTTTACAAAGATCTCAATATGGTGGTCGGAAACATACGCCACGGTAAAACAAAAAAAAATAACAAAAAGAAGAATTAATACGAAGAAGAATGCAATTAAAAACGAAGCGTGCGTCGCTGTCATTAACCAAACTGTTCATGCTTGTCAAAAATGTCAACAAAACTTTAGAAGTTTGCTGCAGAATGAATGTTCGGAAGAATTGTTAAATAGAATAGAAATAGACCGAAAATAATCAACATAGAATACAGGTAAGTTACTAAATAGAAGTGAAACATATTTTACATAAGAGATACACAATGTAGGAACAGATGAAATACTACAAACAACCAATAAAAAGGAGACATGAAGTTGCAAAGAAGATTTATTAGACAGAACACTAACTAAAGAAGTTATAACAATTGAAAAACACAAGGAATATAAGGAATTGACAGAATAACAGTAAAGATTCGACGAGGGAAATCCAGATTCAGAATGAAAAAAGGTACGTAAAAGATAGGAATAGAAATCTAGAGCAAAAAAATGTTATAGGGCAAAATTAGACCGTAACAAATATGAACGAATTAACAAATTGGCATATATTTACTCTCATTTGCAATAGCAAGAAGCACATGTGATAAGGATGGATATAACACGCTTGTCTTTCAAAAATTTCATTTGTTAGGACTAAGTTACTAAATGCTTTTTAAAACGATGCTCTTTGTTAACCATACTATCGCCGTAACGTGGGTTCATTTATTAATTCAGATATTACATTGATTCATAGTCGTGCGTATAGCGTTATTTTCTCAGGCACTTTGTCAATATTTTATTTTTCACATACCTATTGGTTTCTCATATGCTATTAAACTTACCAGTTGACTTATATGTTAATTTTGAATGCTTTTCTGTAGCATATATATCCACAACAACAAAATAACAGTAGTATCGTATGTAGCCCCATAAAAACTAAGCAAACGAAACTAGGTACTGAATTGGACAGAATGGACGGAGCTAAAATCTTAACTCATACAATTCGAAGATGAACTTGTTCAGACATCTTTAAAAATTAAACTGTATCTAGTTCTTTTCTCTTCTACATGGAGAATTAATGAAAAATTCATAAGTGTTAGTTAAAATAACTAAAATAAATAAATAATTTTGACATTCGTTTATTATTGGTTGTATTAGCTAATTATTTCAAATATCATTAATATCGGCACCGCACCATTTTATTCAACATAACAAGCCTAACACAAAACTTACGCTTCCATATTTCGGGCCATGTTTTGTATGTTAAGCTGGATTATATAATGTTGCGGTTTTTTTTAAGGAAACTGCAAACGAAAATGTCCAAATATTCATTCTGAAATGTACCATAAGCTGTTCAGAGTTTTATAAAATGTCTAATGTATATATCGACTATATTGTGAAATAACGCTTAGTCATTGAAGATTTAACTAGAATACATTTTAATTACTTGTTCTTACAGAAATGTAAATCAAATGTGACAATGTGAAAATTTAGAGTAAGATGACGAAGTTTAAAAAATAAAGCAAAACATTTTACGAATATTATAAGATGTAAAACCATTAATATTACATAGTGGAACATTATCTTTTAGAAGGCAACGATTGTAGGGATGTTATATATACGTAATTCAAATTTGTAGCAGATAATGCAAAATATTATTAATTTTTATAATTTTACCTCATAGTACAGATAAGATGATGAACACAATGAGGTAAGATGACGATTTCAAATAAGAATCGCAAATAAATTGTCTTAATCCTTCACAGCACTCAGAATTGCAATTGTCTTGGCAGCTATTTCGATATTTATTGCACTGTATCCACTCTTTGATTGTTTAGGTTTACATCTCCTGTTCATCGCATATATAACAAGAATAAGATGACCGATGCGCTCCTAAAGCGGAATTTTCCTGTATTTTTGAGTTTTTTTTTGCAACGTTTTTTCTATTCAAACCTACAAGTAGAATGTCAGTAACTCTTACAAATAACGAAAATTCAGATATGGAATATGAACTGTCCCAGGTTTTCTGAAAATTGATTCTGATTCTATCAGTCACCTAATACAACGATTTATGGTAGAAAATGGCCACCTCTTCTCTGGGAATTCCTTCGTAATTTTTTTCCACGCCATTTTTTGATTGATAATAATAATAATAATAATAATAATAATAATAATAATAATACGCTTTATTTACTTAACAGCAGGCAAATTACAGGGTAAAGTTAATGCAAACAATAATAAAAATTTATATTACAATATAACAAAACAAAAATCAGATAAGTATAGATACATAGTTAAGTGGATATATCTTCATACATTTCGTCAGCATTGAGGCATATAAAGTGAACAAGTGAGTATTGCAAAATAAGTGTACGTGTGACGGGTAGGCGAAACGATCCGCCTTGTCTTGAAGCAAACTTTGGGACATGGAATGGCATATATGACAGCAGATATGATGCATCTACATAGTTGTGGAAAAGCATCCAAAGATATCTGGAACTAGAAGCTTCTCGTCTGGAAACTAAAAAGAGTAAAGAATGACGCTCTAGAAAATAATTTAAATCAACATCTCTGTGTGGATAAATATTGTCTATTTTAAATTAAACATATTTCAGGAATCTTCAATGGATGCGATTTAATTGCATATTTTGACTGGCATAAGAAGGATACCAGATTAGGCTGGCGTACTCTTATTTACTTACAACAAACGTAAAATATAATGATTTCAAAGTTGTAACATCATGGAACATTCTGCAAATACGAATAATGAAACCTAAAGTTTTACTGGCAGATGAATATGCTCATTGAATTTGCGATTTGAAGTGAATGTAACACCTAAATCTTTAATAGAATATTTACGTGTAAGAATAATATCATTTACTGCATAATGATGAGTAAAGTTGTTCTTTTTTGTGTGTATGTAAGAATAAAGCATTTGTTAATATTTATAGGTAAATTATTCCCGCTACACAAGGATACTAGTTCACGTATATTATTTTCTAGAAGTACATCAGAGGCTGAGATTATTCTCAGAAACAGTTTAATATCATCTGTGTAAACTAAAACTGGGTACGTAAAAGAAATTAGCAATTCATTAGTGAATGCGACAAATAATAATGGACCCAAATTGGACCGCTGGGTACGTTGGAAGTGGAAATGAATTTAAAAGAGGAAAACCCATTGTAGTAAACAACAGCTTTGGTGCGTGAGATATGAAGTTAAAGTGTTACGAGGGTAGGAGAGGCACTAAATGAACTAATTATAGTTAAGAGTAAGCCCTGATCTATGGAATCGAAAGCACAGGAATAGTCACAATACATTACATCAACTTGTCGCCGGTCATCAATAACTTCAGAAACGTATTGTAAAAACATGCTAAATTGGCTACAATTGACCGTCCACGCATAAAGCCATGTTGATAATTAGATATTAGAGATCTTATATTTTTAAATAAGGCATTATAGATAACTTTGTGAATTTTTTTTGCAAAATTATTTAAAATTGAAATGGGCATATAGTTTGCAATATTATAATAACGGATAGAGTAGCAGTAAAACAGAATCGACAATCTTTAAACAAAAATGCAGGTATTTTGTCTTCACCAAAAGTTGGTTTATTAGGTAATTTAGCCATTAGCATTATTAATTCGTTTTCAGTGACATTAACTAGTACGAAAGATGGGTTGCTATTAAAAAATGTCACTATTACTGGTAAAGGGAGGAAGTGGTGTTGGTATTGATAACAAGTTGCAATGATCTCCATGTCAGGTTTATTTAAGTAGAAGAAATCTCAAGATAAGGGGACAAATTTAGAGCAAATTTATAACAATGTAACAACTACGAGTAACTTGAAATGTGACTTACAATTACATTTATTTCAATACTAGCCTACTTCGGTAAATTAATTATAAAATTATAAACGTGTCATAGTAGATTTAAATGCTAATTTAGAAAATCCCAGTTGCTTGTTTTTTTTTTAAAAAAAAATGTTTCAAATTAGCAAGGAATTATTCTCAACCCTTCGTCTACAAGAATTAAAATTTAATTTCGATATCTCAATGTATTCCGGGGTTATGGAGTTTCAAACATGATTCGTTTTTTAATAGCCACCTGGTATAGCAAATTGTTTTTGAATGTATGTAAATCCTGAAGGAAGTATAAATGTATACTGGAACATCGGTTTTGTAAGAATACCTAAATTCTGTATAACAGAGATTTCGAGTATTTATTTGTTAATATCTAATCTACACCACAGTCGACATATTTACCAATATCTCGTTTTTAAACATTTGGTTATTATTGAATGTTTATTAAGTCTAATCGTCTTCCTCGTCGTCGTAACTTTGGCATTTCATAATCCTATTCCATTCGAGGCAAATTCGTATGAGCGTGTTGGTAGAGATAATATTTTGTTTCTCCATTTTGGGATGAATAAAACAGATGTAAATCTGCAAAGTCTTGTCAGTCAAAGAGAGAAAACGAAGCTTGTAATTGTAAGATGGTGAAGTCCGTGAAGACGAAAGATACGCCAGGCAAAGAAAAGAAATATTTATGTTCTTTTCAAGTCACTTCCAAACATTTTGATCTCGTATCGTTTGTACATAGGTAATGTTTGTTTGTTTGTCTGTTTGTAAACGTGGTCGAGGACTTAATTAAGCTGTGTTGTCTGGCTATGATGTGCGGGCAATTAAAAGCGAACTACCAGGCGGACTGATTTTTCAAAGGACTTTTATCAACTTCCCTGAAATGGTATACTTCCCCTCTACACATGCGAATATATCTACGTACTACCTACATTTTATACTTCATTAGTAGGTACTCGTAATAACAGTTAATAGTATTAGTTAGATGAAAATATTTAATATTAGTTTTGATTATCAATCTTTCGCTTTGTCGTTTTACTTATTGTTTGTGAAAATAATTATAAACAAATATCGATAAAGGCTGACATTTATTTCACTTTATTCTGTCACCATTGCTATTACTAACTGCAGCAGGACATTCGCCATCGCCATCCATCCAGCTGAATTAAGAATTTTTCAAGAACTTATATATTTAAAAGTCCGCGACCGCGACATTAGAACACAATCGGCATTGCCGCCTATTGCATTTCTTAATTATTAATCTATTATTACCTTCCGTCATACCGTAGGTAAGGGAGGTAATGTTATCGGTCCAAAAATTCGATGGTGAGTTTTCAGTGAATTAGGATCCCCACAACACGTTTTTACAATTTTTACGATGATGTGTGTGTGTGCGTGACGATTTTTCGTCCACGATAACTCTTGTAATAAATTTCCAAATATTTCTATTTCCCGTATTTAAGCTTTCTGCATTCATATAAAAATTTGATTAGATTTTAGGTAAAATTGGATAACCGGAAGTGATACTTTACATGACGCCCATAACAGTTTTTAACAAAAATTTATATTAAAATATATTCCAAAACTTTTTTATTTTAGTATTTAAAACTTTTTTATCAAGGGGAACAATATTTTAGATTTTTGCTAAAATTGATAATCCGAAAGTGATACTTTACTTCAAGCTCAGAACAGATTTTTGTGAAAAATATATGATATATTCCAAAATTTGGTATTTAAGATTTTATATTAATGAGAACGACATATTAGATGTTTTCTAAAATTGATAAACCGGAAGTACTACTTTACAGGAAGCTATAAACAGATTTTCTTGAAAAACTATGTTAAAACAAATTCAAAACTTCTCAAATTTGGTATTTATAACTCGTGTATAATTTGAAACAACATTAGATTTTGACTATACCTATATGATAAACCGAAAGTGGTACTTTTTGCTAAAAACAATAAAATATAATTTTGAGCTCTTAACAGTTTTTCGAGGAAAACATAAAAAAATATAATCCAAAGTTTGGTATTACAGACTGTTCTATTTATCGGAACAACAAATTAGATTTTGTTTACAAACGATCAACCGGAAGTGATACTTTACTTAACGCTCATTGTTATTTCAAACATGGAATTAACGGGAGGTCATGTGTTGGCCAAATCAGATTTTCTATAAATTCATAACAGATTTTTTTATTTATTAAGGAAATTTTACAATCTATTCATATGAATAGGCAAGTTTTTTGAAAATAATATAAAATTAAAATAATATCCGTGAAAAGAAAGCCAGTACTACTTTTTCTTTACATAACAATAGACGATAAAAGTTATATTAGAATCTATCTTTTATGTCTAGGGGTGAAAATCTCCTGAGTCTCGTTGTTTGGGTGTTGTCCAACAGATTTACAGCAGTGTAGTTTGGATGGTTTTCCAGTTTCTTTAGGTATTTTTCACTTCTAGTTTTGGCTTCTTCTCTTACAGTTGGAATTTTTTGATCGTTGTGCAGCGTATAGTTAGAAACATACCACGGTGCATTCGTTATTATTCTTAACATTTGTGATTGATACCTTTGGATAATTTTAATATTAGAGTTACTTGCTGTTCCCCACAATTCTATCTCATAGGTCCAAATAGGTTTTAAAATGGTTTTATATATTAATAGTTTATTGTCTAAAGATAATTTAGATTTTTGTCCTATCATCCAGTAGATATTATTTAGTTTTATATTTAACTGTAATCTTTTACTTTGTAAGTGTTTTCTCCAATTTCCGCGCCTGTCGATGTGCATGCCAAGATATTTTGCTTCAGCAGCTTGGGGAAGTGGACTATTATTAATGTACACCGATGGGCATGTTTCTCTTCGCATGGTATACGTCACGTGTACCGATTTCGTTTCATTTAGCTTAATTCTCCATTTGTGGCCCAGTTTTCAATTTCCGTTAAGTGTGTTTGTAAGATAGCGGAGTCATGCAGTGGATTGGTATTGGACGCTAGGACAGCCGTATCATCTGCATATGATGCTACTGTGACATTTTCGGAAGTGGGGATATCCCCGGTGTATAATAAGTAAAGGATAGGGCCCAACACACTTCCTTGCGGAAAACCGGATTTAATTGGTAGTAGTGGGATGAGCTCATCGCTCAGTTTAACTTGAAATGATCTTTCTGTAATATAGGACTTTATTACTAAGTAAATATTGCTTGGTAGTACTTTTTTAAGTTTGTACAGTAGCCCAGTGTGCCGAACGTCTGGGTTACATCTAGAAAGGCAGTTGAGCAGTATTCTTTATTTTGTAATGTTTCGTTAATTTTGTTCACTACTCTATGAGCTTGTTCGATAGTTCCATGTTCTTCCCTAAAGCCGAACTTGTGATCTGGTACTAGGTTCAGGTCTTCTATTGCATCTTTTATTTTGTTGATGAAGAGTTTTTCAAACACTTTGAATAATACTGGGAGCAGACTAATGGGTCTGTATGACGTTACGTTTTTTACAGGTTTTGGAATTACGATAATCTGGGCTACTTTCCACTGAGAAGGAAAGACATTGTATTTGAGAATTACATTAGAAATGTATGTTATTAGTTTCAGTGCCTTCTCCGGTAATTCTTTTAAGATTTTTCCTGGTATCAGATCGTACCCTGGAGCTTTTCTTATCTTAATCTAATCTAACTCTCATTCACGCCTACTGGTATATTCAGTCTGTTAATTTTTTTAATTGTCTCTGTAAGTGTTGTTCTTAAAATTGTACAATAGATATTTCAATAAATAAAAATGTTGATGTTGAATATGCTAAATGTGTATCCAACCCAGAATTTATATAATATTAACATAAATTGTAAAAAATGATATTTATTTTTTTAAAGAAGAACTGTTCAGAATATGAAGTAAATTACTATTTTCAGTTGACAAATTATCAAAAACTAATCAGCTCTTTGGCATAATATCTTTATCTTCTTCATTGTAATAAGGCCGAGTTGTTGCCATGCGTGTGGCCTTTTAATTTTTTTCATTTGTACCAAGTACCCGGTGTGGCTATAGTACACCGTATTGTTTACGTAATATATCGTGCCGTCTTGCTTGTTCACCAATCGGGCTCGTTACGGCTGTGGGGCAGCCCAGCATAATTTTTATTCGGACTCTTATACTTATTATCCCAGTTTTGAGATAATACCTAATGATATTAGTATTCATATGCGGCAGACCTTAGCTTTATCCAATTTTTTTTAATGGAATAACAAATTTTGGATAAGATCTTTTATCAGAAGTAATATCACAAGACTTATTTTATCGATAAATTTTTATTTTGCACGAATGTTAGCAACAAACACGAAAGCAAACTGCATGGTAAATCTCAACTCCGAAGGAGGAGGGGTTTTACCTGATGTTAGTTTGCCACAGCGATTTTGCTTAAAAGCTTAAAAATCAAAGTTTATCTGAGAAAATCTGAAAGGTCGTGTGGTATTTGGTAATAATAATAATAGTAATAATAATAATAGTAATAATAATAATAATAATAATAATAATAATAATAATAATAATAATAATAATAATAATAATAATAATAATAATAATAATAATTTATTGCCCAACAGTTTTACAAACCAGTTACTGGACAAAATACTAGAAGAATAAAAGATACGTACAGGTAAGATATATTCCAAAGACAACGCAAAATTAAACAATTTAATCATTATTATTATTACTATATTTTTAAACTTGAAATATTAATTAACTATCACATTGCCAGTTTTAAACAATAACAATTGTTTGTTTACTTGGTAGCGGAAATTTATCGGAGTAACGGAGATTTATCAGAATAATATTGTCCCCATTGGCTGAATTTTCAAGTGTTTTGCAAATTTTCCATATAATCTTTGATGTTTGATATAATAATATTCTACTTGTATATCTATAAACGGTGTTAGTTTTGAAGTACTACCAAATTCAAATGGAAATGAAACAGATTACCAAAGAATTGAAATGTAGTTAAATCAGTAACCGCGACTTTTATTATTTTCAGCAGAAAGTCACTAGTTTCATTAGCATATAAAATATTTAGCTCCCTCCGGTTAGTGGTAGAAGGTTTCCCATAAACATCGAACAAAGTTCATTTATTAAAGTTTTCGATTTATAACGCCATATTGTTCGTTTCCAGTCGCAACACATTGTGAGTAAAAAAGGTTTGTTAACAACCAAGCAAAGCACGAAATATAGTGATGTCCGTCTGAAATTAGTATTTTATTATTATTTAAGGCGTGATGTATTCGTACAATTTGTTTCTACACGAATTATTATTTTTGGACTTAAAAATGTGTTTGAGTGAATATATAGCTGAGCAGTAGCCAATCAGAAGCACAGATTTTAATCGGAAAATATTAAATTTACTCCATTTATATATTTAAATAGACTATTCTTAAAAACCATAAATCTATATGGTCACAATTATTTTGGGATATTAATACAACTGATAACTTAGTGCACTCGGTTATCCTATTACAATATTGTATTTTTATATTAATTGCTAATGCTGTTTGTTGTTAGCGAGTTAATATTTGTTGCGGAATGATGATGATGTTGTAAGCGCCTTAGCGACTTCTTGGCGTCTCTGCACTGGTATTGATGTTGTCTTGTGGATGTTAGACGTCAGTCGCGGAGGAAGAGGAAACATTGTAAGATCCGGTCGGCCGTAATCTCGCCTAACTCGCGCTGTCGGCGACCCGGGATCAACACACCGACCATCGGGATTTACGTTTTGACAGTTACATGGCCGTCCACAAACTGCAACAATCTAATTGCTTTTTATACGACATCCAACAAACATCGTATTATGAACTATGGTTCCGATTCTAACCACGTATTCAATACAAATTTCATATAGAAAAAAATCTGATGTGGCCAGCACATAACCTCTCGCCAGATATTTTACCTGGTTGTACGCATTAAACGAAAAATATTTTTAAATACAAATACATATATTCATGTCTCACTACAAAATAATTCTCACATATATTTGCAAAATCTATGGGATAGTTTAATATAAATTGTGTACAATACATACATTTTCTTTATATTCAATATCCTGAAATTTTCTTTTTCTACTTTCCTTTTCTTTATATTAGTAATTTTTTCGCAAATTCCATTTATATTCTTTTTTACGTATATTCTTTTGCGTTGTTGACTTTTTTTATTTTCATTATCTTTATAATGATGTAAAAATATTTTTGACAGTGACATGTATGTGTCAATTACAAACATTTGAATTTCTTGCCGTGAAGTAGTTTGATCTGAGAATTTTTACATCAAATTATTTTATATGCATTTCTTTATCCCTAAATCTATATATAAGTATTTACATAAATTTTCGATAAATAATATTTAGATGATTTTTTTCTTGAAACTACTACTTCCGGTTGTTTAATTGTTATCAAAATTTAATCAACTCTTCCCATTATTGTTAGATTGAGGAATACGTAGTTAAAAATGTCTAAAGTCTTATAGAATTTGAGAAATCGTGGATCCAACATCCACACACACATCCACACACACATACACACACACACGCACACACACACACACACACACACACACACATCCACACACACATACGGACATCATCGTAAAAATGTTATAATCGGATTCTAGGGACCTTAAAACGTGCTTATTCACTAATATCTGGATATGCGATTTTTAGCATGAATTCAATACCTCTCTTAGCGAGAGGTAAAAAACAGTCTTTTTCGTAAGAGTAAAATATAAGTATTTTTTTAGAGCATAAATAAGAAATGAGTCCATTTAAAAGAATGTAAGTTTGTGTTATATCTCCAAAATTTACCGATAGGAAAATTATTTTCGTACGCCACTGGATAGACAATGAAAATAACTTTAGTATTTACAACTATTTTCTTGATTACTGATAGTTAAGAAGTATTTTTAAAATGAAAATATCGACCAAATTTAATTTTCCGTCATTTTCTAGTAACCTGTAAGAATTTTTGTCAAAACAAAGGCGCACCACCGGTCCCATTTAACCGAAGTCGTATCTCTTATATTTTTCAGGATCTTAATGATGACCTTCTAAATCTGCACACCCAGTATATATTGGGATATAACAGGCTTAATTTTTACTTCAATTTTAATGTTGTACACTCATTATTAACTACGTATTAAATGACAACAACTATTAGCAGGTACTGTTTATTTGATATTGAATTAATAGTTATGCAAGATGAGTAAAACGTATACTTATAAGGCGTTTTCGTAAGGTCGATCGGATCCGATGTAGTCTGAAGCGTTCGCAAAGTCAATCAGGTTAATCTGACGCGTTCGTAAACTCACTCCGATCAGTCAGACCAAGCGATCTGATAAACAAATTTCAACCCTGATCCATATGCATGTGTTCGTACAGATTGCGCGCGCAAAATTTAAAATGGTAAACATTCGTGTTTCAGCAAGTTCTGAAGTAGGGCAGTTCGCACTTCGTGAATTATATGGGTTACTTCTTACAAATAATTGACCACATGAAACAATTTCTGATCTAATTAAACTAAGCAAATTATTGAAGTGGCTGTTCAGTCTCACTTGAGTCGTCGTATATAAAATTATGTATTAGTACGGAAACATTTTAAAAGTTAAACTTCTTCTAACTTCAGATTTAAACGTCAAAATCATCTGGACGCGATCGTAAAAGATTCGATAACCGGATGGATCTTATATATTTGGGACGTCATCTAATAGATCTGTCGGATAACTCCAACTAACTTTACGAAAACTTATGATCAAGGGATTTTACGATTTTATCTCAAAGAAATTGCAAGAAAAGCTTTTTTACGGAATCCTGTACAGAAAAATGCGCTGAAGAATATATCCAAAGTTACCGGAAAGCTGAGCATGGGAACCTCTCATCAATTGAGATAAATGGCATTATATGTAGATTTTTGTCTATTTTATCAAAAACAAATGTCCGTATTACAATTTTACAAATATATAAAACTAAAACAAATTTTTTTATACAAGAAAAGATTTTTCATTTTTTACTTAGAATAAACAGTTGAAGAATTTTGAATTCAGCGTGAATTTTTTCCACTGAGTGGTTTACGAGTAATTAACAATGTAAACTTATATAAAAATTTCTCTCAAATTTTAAAAATTTGCAAATTGGCTTAATTCTTGTTTTTTCATCGAAAATTTCGACACGAGTAAAGATGAACAATAAGAAGTGAGCCAATTTTCAGATTTTTTAAATTATAGATGACTTTCATGTGTTTAAGTTGTTAGTATAGTACAATACATAATATAAAAGAGTAATTCATGCTTAATATAAAATTTCAAACCGCGTTATCTTATCTTTTATAGAAGTCGAGTGGCTGAGAATTTGTAGGAAAATGTTGACAAAAAATATTTGAAAATCATCGATAATTTACTTCGTTTGTTGCCAGGATGAATTTAAACTATAATAAAACTTGTAAGACTCCGTATTAAAATACGTATTGTATTGTTTCAATAGATTTCCTGGACCAATAGTCTTATTTCACGAATAAGAGAAATGAGTGAAATAAGCCACTTTTTACTTGTTACATACAATTTTTTCGCCTTCTATATAAAAGTGAAAAAGTGCCATAACGTTTTTTATTTTATTTTATTGCAATTTTGACATATACGTCAGTTTTTATAAAAATTAAAATTACAAAACGTCAAAAACTAAACGTAATATAACACCCAATTTTATGCAAGATGATTGTTTAAAATTAGTGGATTTTATCACCCAGTATAAAGATATAATAGAGAATACAAAAACCGATCACAACACAAGATAAGGTAAATAAATTATTATATAAAGTGCATGAAGTATACTTGGTTATTGGATAAAAGAAGTAAGCAGAAATGCAGTGAATGTATAAAATGTTATTTAGTCAAAAGCTGATGTTTCGCCTCCTGCTGAATATTTTAAAATAATTTTTTAACGAGTGTGACAAATTATTAAAAAATATTAGTCTTTCTATACCAGCGAAGTCCCCAGCGCATATTAACATGTCGCCACATGCCAAAAATGTCTATGTCAATAGCAGCTGGTTTATGGGCGTAATACAAAAATTTCAATAAATTATATTTAAATGCATAATTTAATGGTAAATTATAAAAAAAATTAATTGCGTACCTATCTGTTTTATGAGACAAATTTTGATAAATTTGACCTAATAACAGCTGCACTGTAGGTTTCGTTAACTGAAAACCTGTAAAAAAATCAGTGTCGTCAAGTTCGTTAAAATGATCAGACCTCTGTCTAATTCTCTTCGCTTTCCTACTTCTTAAAAACATATTTTCTAATAATTCATCTTCAGAATCAAATTCAACCAGCAAACGAAAAGACATTGCAAATAGTTAAACAAACGTCAAATGCCATGCGTTAACACTTTGTTAAATCATTAATCTCTTATTTTATCAAAAGCTGTTAATTGCAAACCCTTACCTTAACCCCTGATTGTACAACTGGCCCTAAGTGAATTTTGATTCATTATGCTGCCATTTAACTTCTCTGTTAGTTCCGGAATGGTATGTGGCAAAACAGATTGTGGTGGCTTTGCATGTAAGTACTATGAGAATCACGAGCCTATACATCTAAGTTGTAGGCAATAGAGTTTTACAGTGAAATCTTCTGTACTACTAGTACTACTTCATATTCATAATTTCGTATTAAATTGCTATCCTAGTCTCATTCGGTTTCGGTTTATATGGCATGGCTATATTTCGTGTGTAGGATATATATGCGGGTGTAGGTTGTCGTGTCGTCCAGCACACATGTCGTTTGGACTTGGGACATGAGACGGCACGTCAGGTTGCTAGGAAACACAACACGCACGGTACCGAGCGACACAGGGATCATATGCAAATCAGGCGATGTAAGACCCGCTCCAAAAAAGACAGCATTCGGAAAGAATATGAATAAATAAAATATATTTTTATGCTTTCTTTTCAATATTTACCAGGTGTATTTAAAAGCATTGTAAAAGTAACATTGGAATTTAAAATTTGTAATATTTGAAATGAAGAAATCTGATGTAGCGAACACAATACCTTCCGTCATTTAATTTTTATTGTACTTGCCGTCAAATAAGTAAGAACTGGAAATTTTACATCGTTGCCAATTCATATGAATAATGTTGAAAATGCTAAATTATGAAGAAGTGGCAACACCGCAGGACAAGGGACAGAGTGCGGAAAGGGGAAAAAGGTGAGCATCAGTTAATACTCATTTGACCGAGAGTATAATTTGAATACAGAGGTACTTACATATTTACTCATGCTGGAAGCTATATTTAGTTCCTTTCCATATAACTATTGGTTCAACTAACTATTATCTCTTTAAAACGTTGCCACTATTAATTTGAAATGATTAGTATTTTGACAGTGACAGTTATCTGACAGTTACTTGCTTTTGAGATCTGAGCTATGTAACCAAGAAGTTTTGTTTGAAGCGTAGGCTCCGGGATTTAAATTATATAGTATTTTATAAATTTGTCCATAAAATATATAGAAAAAGTATTATAGCAAACTTATATTATATATAATAATCTTTAATTTTCATAATAATATAAATTGCGAAAAAAAGAGCATTTTTCGAAGAAACTCTATTTTGAGTTTCAAGTAAAAGTGCCATTTCCGTTTATCTGATTTATACCAAAATCTTATAGTTTCTTTCCACAGTAGAATAAGGTAGAAATACAATGTTTCAAAATTTTCTGAACGACAGTATTTGAGTTAGAGTGGAGGATATACACGCACACGCACACATACACACACACACACACACACACACACACACACACACACACACACACACACACAAACATACACACACACAAACACTCGTGAAAATGTTAAAATTGGATTTTAAGGGCCTTAAAACGTGGTCATTTACTAAAATCTCGATAAGCGATTTTAGCACGATCCCTATACCTTTCTCACCAAGGGTAGTGGGAGGTAAAAAGGAACAAGAATAAAATATTTTAAACTTTTTATTTTTCCAACTAAATTGTATATTTCGGTATATGTTAAAATCTAGTACATTTAACGTAAGAAAATAGCATTGGTTTGATAGGGAAATAAATTCTACCTATAATTGGACAACATGAAGGCAAAAAACTAAAAAAATATTACTTCTCAGATGTCAGTTGTCAAATAACACGGGTACGGTATTATGGCCATGGGCCAAGATTGCCGCCATCACTCATATTGAGAATTCATTACCCTATTTATTTGAAAGAAATGTGATATTAAATTATTATAAAGGAATATTAAATGATTATGGGAAAATTAATTCTGGGATGCAGTCATGTAATTATTTATTATTGCTTCGACGTTTCGATCCTACCAGGATCGTCCTCAGGAAGTTCAGAAAATTATGAAAAACTTTTTTATGAAAAAACATTAGCTTTCAACCATAAGTAGGTATATGGGAGTTTTGAAATAATTATTTTTTTATAGGGGAGGTATAGGGATCGTGCTAAAAATCGCATAACGAGATTTTAGTAAATGACCACGTTTTAAGGTCCGTAGAATCCAATTTTAACATTTTCACGATTATGTCTGTGTGTATGTGTGTGTAGATCCTCCACTCTAACTCAAATACTATCATTCTGAAAATTTTGAAACCTTGTATTTCGAACATTTTCTGTAATGGATACAGTCCATTAGATTTTGGTGAAAATCGGATAACCGGAAATGGCACTTTACTAGAAGCTCAAAATAGTTTTTCTTCGAAAAATACCTTTAAAAGTTATTTTTCGAGATTAATGTTATTATAAAAATTAAAGATTATTAAATGTTCTATAGATTTGCAATAATACTTTTTCTATATATTTTATGGATAAATTTATAAAATTATATATAATTTAAATCCCAGAGTCTACACTTTAAACAAACAAAACGCAGTTATTCAAAAGTATGTAACTGACAGATAAATGTCACTATCAAAGTATTAATCATTTCAAAATAATATTAGTAACGTTTTAAAAAGAAAAAAATAAATAGAACAATAGAAAAGGAATTCAATACAGTTTCCAGTATATATGTAGGTATATATTTAGATTAATAAAAATTAACGATTCACGAAAATGTTTAAGGTAGGTAATCCTCATTTTTGAATTAGTGAATTCTATCCTATTCCGGTATTTAAAATTGAATCTTCATTTTATTATATCTCTGGTGGCTCAATGTTTAGAGCAACGCCTCATAAGTCATGAGTGCGCTCGGGGCTCTGGGTTCGAATCCCACTAAGACATGGATGTGTGTGAATGTGAACCCACTCTGTAATTGGGATTTAATACTGTTGAGGGGTTTAAAAAAAGGTAGCAACTTGGATTAGATTAGACTATATTTTAAGATATAAACTATCAAATTAGAGTAATATTCGCTAATCTAAAAATAATGATTGACTTAATCTTTTTTGTGACTCGGGCGGGAGGTATTGTGTTGGCCACACTAGATGTTTTTAAATGTGTTTAATAATTTTCTGTAGTTCTTGAGGATGATCCTGCTAAGATCGAAACGTCGAAGCAAATAATAAATAATTACAAGACTGCAACCCAGAATTTATTTTCCCATTAAGTCCAGTCAAGACAATACTTTTCCACATTAAATGATTACACTATGAATTTATAAAGGCAATAATAATTTATTTATTTAAGAAATACACAATTATTGTTATGACATAGGTTTAGAAGTTATGTAGGGTATAAGATATAGGTAGTTATTATCAAATTTTAATTTATTGGTTATTATTTATATAATAATTATATATTCTAAACTTACCTTTTAAAAATTTGTTTTGTTTCTATGTAGCTAAACTTTGCGAAAAAAATATGCCCTGAATTTTCGAATAGAGTTATTTTCACAGAAACCAGTGAGTTTAATTTATTTGGATCAGATGGTAGGCCTATACTTGGAGAAATCAAATTCAGAGCTAGATACAAGTAATTTGTGTGGCAGGATAAAACACGACTGTATAAACGTTAATGTCTGGGGTTGTAGATCTGCTGACGGGTTGGGGAATTTGTTTTATTAATGAAACTATGAATAATAGTTATTTATGGTACAAGTGTGTTACATTGCAAATAAGTCGCACAAGAAAATTGTTAGACCATGTGGGCGTTAGGCCGAGTGGGGTAATTTTCTCAAGTGACATGTAATTAACACACATGTGCCATATAATTTTTTATTACAGCACCTCTTCAAATTGTATAATGAAATGTATTTAAAAGATATTCTTATTTGGCACTTCGAAATGACATTTGTTAGAAAAAGTGTCTAAAGGCCGGACAGTAACTATAGGCGTTTTTAATTCATGTAACCGGGTTACATATGGTTAACCCCATGTAACCGGTGTGATTATGTGCCAGGTTACTACAGATGTTTATATCAAATTAATTATTTGATATTTGTCGAATAATTATCTTGTTCATAGTGTGATACATTTAATTTAAAGTGTATTGATCTAATACAAAAAAAGTTGACAAAAAATGACACAAATTCCATTTTTACTTTTACTAAAAGTTGCCTAACTGCCAAAATGTCAGCGTTTTTACAGCTAGAAAAGGATAGCAATAGTAACATGTCTCAGCATGCCGCTGTTACATGTTTGACGTAACCGCAAGTAACCGGTATACAGAATAAAATGCTGTTACCATGTAATCGAAGGTAACCGATCTGAATAAAAAAACGCCTTATAATGTTAAAATATAAATGTTTATCTCACGTTGCTAATAGTAGCGTGACTTTATGATTTTTAGCTCACTATCGACTTATGACCAGCTTTATTTGATTCAAATCACTATTGTTATAGCGTTATTATTAGAAGGTGTTGGATAAATATAATTATTTTTAAATTTTAAAAGAAAATTTGCAATATTCTGCGTTCTCTGGATGTTATTGCACAAGACTGACGGTCCATGCGCCGAGATTGGCGTCCAAGCATTCAGAAAGCTTCTACCCACCAACATCCAACACTGATGTTTTGCAGCGATCTCCTATATTATATACGTTATATGTCAATGCGGAGAAAGTTTTCGCTGAAATTTTTTAGTATTTTTTTATGCTATATTACACTTTTTATGTATTTATTAATTATTTGTATATGTATGACAATTATTTTATTCACATTCTTGTATTTTGCCCTGTAAATGGACCAAGTATTTTTCTAATAATTGAATGCAGTAGCAATAGCTCTGAAAAAATTTGTTTTAGCAATTGCCAGTTCTGTCAGTTGTTGCATTTAAATTTTGAGATTAGTAATAAACTTGTTTATAAGGTGAAATTCTGTTAAAATGCTTACGTTTACAAATAGCGAGTACACAGACATTGTAATTACTTTAATTTGTGGTTGATATAAAGACAGTGTTATAGAGTTGCCAATACATTTAGACGGAGTATTTCCAAATCATACGTTCCTAATATTCGCACATTTGTTAATCTTGTACATCTTTATCAAAAAACGGAGTGTCACATATGACAATTTTAAACAAATCAACAATTGTATCCATACGATGTGCAAAAAGTTCAATGTTTTCAGGACATAACAGACTTCAATTCTGGGAATGGCTCTTAATGTTCATTAATGAGACTGAATTTACTTAGGAAGGTGTATTTATTATGCACAATACACATCTCGACAGACAAAAATGCTGTAAAAATTTTCATTAAAAAATGTTTGGGCGGGACCAATAAATGGACAACTAATTATTGGTACTCATGTACCTCATTTAAATGGACAAAAGTTTGTACTTACATTTTTTGAATAACTTATTTAAACTGTTATGATTTGTCGACGATAAATAATCATCTCATAACCTAATAATGATGCTTTTACTCTTCTTCGTTACCTGCTTCCTCCTTGTCTTCCTCTATTCACAGGTATTTAAAATCCTGGTTTAATACACAACTTCATAATTTTGTTATCCAAAATTTAAATTTCTTCATTTTAAAATTGTACTATTACGAATTAATTACTAATAAATGTTATATCGGTTGATTCGTTTATTAATTACTGTGACTGCAAGTGTAACCGATAACCGACAATTTTTGAGCTGTTTGTATCCCAGTTGGGTATGGCAGCAGTCATTTATTCTCCATGGGCGGGTAACGAAATATGCAGCAAATCTTTAAAGAATTTTAACTCAATATCTAAAAGACTTAGAAAAAAGTTATTAAGAAATATTGTTGCTCTCGTCGAGTTACATTACTGGTTAAATTTAATGCACTTATTTCATTTACACGCTGTATATTAAAAACATATTTTTATGCTTTTGTCCAATATTTACCAGGTGCAATTAAACACATTAATTAATATTTCTAATATTTGAAATGAAAAAAGGAACAAGAATAAAATATTTTAAATGTTCTATTTATTTATTTTTTTCCAACTAAATTGAATATTTAGGTAGATATATGTTAAAATCTAGTTCATTTCAATAGTAAGTAAGTAAGGAAGTAAATAAATAGGTGCACGTATAATTTTGTGATTAAATTTTTTGTATATTATTTGTTTTCAGTACTATTACATAACCTTAATTAAACATTTTTTAAATTTTATGACTATTATTTGATTCCGATATATCCAATCTTATTCTCAAAGAAAATAGTTTTCTTGGTTAAAGAATATCTTTGGTAATGATGAGCATCTTTTTATTCTCTTCCGAATTCTTGTTTTCCAGATAACTTTTGTTAATAATTAGTTTATTATTTAGTTTCTTATAAGACGTCCAAACCATTATAGTTTTATTCTATTTTCGTGTGTAGTTGTGTAGAGACGGTAATTTAAATAAAATAAATAAATAAATATATCATCATGGCTTATTACCCATTGCTGGGTGTGCCAATCTGCTTGTACACAGATATCGGTAATGATGAAATATATTTTTTTTATATTTGTATTTGTAATTTCAGAGTTCTAATTGTTTTACTTATATTTATTACTCCTTCCATTTGTGTCTAAGGTTCCTTACAATAAATATTTGTAAACTAAGTTTAAATGTTGCACTCATATGAACAGATTTGCCTTAATATTTTTTTTATCTTCAGTCACCTACGTGTAAGGAAGGTAATATTTAGTATAAACAAAATAATCAACTAAAAGTTTGGACAATAATAAACGTATTTAGGGTTTCTAGAATGATCTATCTATCGTATAGTGTGCCTGGGTGTGAGCGTGTGTACAACGATGTTCCTGTTACGATAATTCCAAGACTACAGAGTGATCAAAAATGGCTGAAGCGTGCCACTCCGTACGAATTTGACAATTGCCGCTTATTTAGTATGACAGCATTATTTCCACGGGCATATCTTTCGATGTTTGTTAGCTGTCATAATAATAATCCTAAGAACCGTCTTCTTTACGTTCACCCGAAAAAAAAAAAATGCTTCAAGAAGAAGATTGTCACGCTCTTCATTCAGAAAGAAATTACTTAAATATTTTTCACGATGGTATGCAAAACAAATATCAAATGAATCAACGTACGGCAAACGGCAATGATATATCAAATGTCATGCACCTGTCATTATCTGTCATATATGGAATATAGTTTTGATGAATTACGGAAAATTTAAATATAAATGACATTATTTTTGAACAAAAGTTGTCACGTAAACTTCAGCCATTTTTGATCACTCTATATAATGAGGCATGTGACTTTAATGAAAATTTATTATAAAATATATTATTAACATATTATTTATAGTGTTAAAAATATACCCGTGTTTAACATTTATTAAATATTATTAGATTATCAGAAAAACGGCTTGAAAAATTATTTGACATCATCGGTATGAAGTAATTCAAGCAATGAGAGCAAAAGACCATATAGACTTATCTCTTTCGCTCTCATTGCTTGTATTACTTCACACAGTTGATGTCAGTAAAAGTTTTAACGCTATTCTTCACGACTTCTATTTATATTTAGTAAATGTTAAAAAATGCCAGTAGGTTCATTATTTTTAACTCTATAATCAGAGGGATTCTAAAAGTAATTATAATATTCTTCGTATTTCACGTTTTATATTTTTATATCAGTGCTGTCCAAGTTCTAGAATACCGCGAGCTATTTTTTCATGTGCAAATATTTCGTAGGCCTGTTTGTACTGGTCAGTCTTGGTTTGACTCTTAACTTAACTTAATCGCTGAGTCTTTCTACCTTTCGGTGTAAGACTTTCCTGGAGTCATCGTGCTGGCCTGGCAGGGCACCTCTTCCAGCATTCTCTCCAGACTTTCCTGTCATTGGTTAACACTTTCACTTCATGCCACTTAATATCACGTTCTTCAGCAGCTTTTTTTACTTCTTCTATCCATGTTTTGGCCGGTCTCCCTCTCCTTCTTTTTCGCATAGGTTTTGTTTCATATATTTGTTTTGCTAATCTGTTTTCTCCCATCCTATTTATGTGCCCAAACCACCTTAGTTGTCCTTGTTGTATTATGTATTCTGCTGGTGTTGTTTTCAGCTGATTTCTAAATGTTTCGTTTCTAATTTGGCCTCTTCTTGTTTTCCTTTTTATTCTTCTTTGACTCTTATCAGTTAATTTCAAGGTTGGAGATGTTAATGAAACATTCACATATGTACCTACTTAATATACCTCCACAACAAAAGCAAATAAATAATCCCGGTTTTCAAATTATCGCGTTTTTTCGGCTTATAGAACGACAATAATTGTATAGCTTGAAAAGACATTTTCTACATTGCAGCTTTTAGCGAATATATATTAATTATATAATGTACAAGCGTACACCATATGTGTTCTGTACAGGGTGTCTCATTTTCGATGTTTTTTTTTTAAGATATCTCGGGTAATATTAATGATAGAGCAAAACTGTTTGCACATTCCAGGGTCAACTTTTTGAGAAAAGTTTAATAGGCACCACAGGAATTTTCGATCTTCTTTTATTTCTGAGTTACACGCAAAAACTCGTTTTTCGATCATTTTGAAAATATCTCATATCTTCTTTATTATGATAGAGAAATAATGTTTTAACAAATTTTTACCTTTTTTTAGATAGAATAAAATGGTCTAATTAGATTTTTTGAAAACTTAATAATTCTTGAGATATAACACAAACTTATGATTTTTTAAATGGAAACCTACATTGAAAATAGTTTAATCTTTTTGCTTATTTTATAAGATTTTCAATGATATATAACGAGTCTCCATTCTTTTGTTGTAAACATGAATAAAAGACGAATTATTAATTTACTGAGGTGAAAATTATGGAAATTATTAAGAAACAAATGAAAAAAATTATTACAGATCATCATTTGTTTATTTTGATTCCATATCTATTAATTATGTTCTCAAAATTATTCTTAACCAATTATTTTCGGGTTAGTTAACTTATTATTTATCGACATTAGAGTTGGTTTTGACACAATCCGAAAAAAAAGATTTAAATGCTTTTAGAGTAAATAAGTTGAAAAAATGAGTAAACCTGAAACAAATATTATTATAAATATACAAATCATGATCTGTAATAATTCATCTTTTATTCATGTTTAAAACAAAAGAATGTAGACTTGTTATGTATCATTAAAAAGCTTATAAAACAAGCAAAAAGAAGAGACTATTTTCAACATAGGTACCTATTTAAAAAATCATAAATTTGTGTTATATCTCGAGAATTATTAAGTTTAAAAAAAATCTAATTACACCATTTTATTCTATCTAAAAAACGGTACAAATTATGTAGATAAAATTTTTCTCTAACTATCATAATACATAAGATGTGATGTATTGTCAAAATGAGCCAAAAACGAGTTTTTGCCTGTAGCTCAGAAACAAAAGAAGATCGAAAATTCCTGTGGTGACTATTAAACTTTTCTCGAAAAGTTGATCCTGCAATGTGCAAACGGTTGTGATCTATCGTTAATATTACTCAAGATACCTTAAAAAAACGCCGAAAATGAGACACCCTGTACATCACTTACGACGTACAAGACAAGAAGGAGGTTAAAATAAGATGATGATTATCATATGAAATATTGAAGAAAATATATCTTTGTGATGAAGAATAATATCTTAATACAATCCATTCTGCCTGTTATGGATGGCTGCATATAATCAGGGCTGCTGAGACATCTGGCTAATTATTATACATAGAACGTAGTCGGGGGTGGATGCGTGTCTCCCTGTGTTTCGCACCCGCTTCTTGTCAACTCACAATGGGAATTATTCATTATGAATGTACCTGCTGTTCCGACTAGTTTTGAATATGCAATTTCTCTCTTTGATACGCACACATACGTCTGCCACGTAATTTGATTTGCGAAAGAAATCCCATAACTACTACTAAACAGAATCTGTTTATTAGTCTCTCCTCTTATTCTATTATCCTTTATGTGGATATCGTCAAAGTAATTCCATTCTCTATGTTTGTCACCGTAATGAACAATACATGCATAAAGATAATAACAAGTGTCTTATACATTAAATTATACATATTCTGTAAGGCTACGACAACTAAGGGGTAGGATTTTGCGTACCTACCTACTTATTAACGAACTTGTAACAAATGGCTCCAAGCTGGACGTTATTAGTGATCAAAGAACCATACAGAAACTCGAACCGCAAAATTTTGGGGTTTGGTTATGATTAACGGTTTTTTCGGATTCGGTTAAAATGAAACAGCTATTTTTATTTTTTGCAACATAGTACCGATATTATTTCGGTTCGGTTATGATTTTGGTTAGAAAATAATTTCATTTTTTAGAAGGTTATCGGTTTCCATATTTGAATTAAATATAATATAGGTTTCGGTTTTCGGTTACGGTTTCATAAAAAATCAAATATCGGTGCGGTTTGCAGTTACGGTTTTGTTACGGTTCCTTGCATGTATCAGGTGGTTATGGTCAAAATTAAATATTATTTTCAATTTTAGTTACATAAAACAGAGAAGCTTTTAAGTTAGGTTAATGTCATGGTTAATGAGATTTTTTTCTTAATTTTGTAAATTTTTTAATTTATTTTGTGGCTTTATATGAAACTAAAATACAACGTATTCGGTATAAAAAAATTTCTATGTAATAGGGACCAATTCTTTTTTCTATAAATGAATACAGAAACTTTTGGCAGTTACAAAACTGTGTTTCTAAGTTATAGCACTATGACCCGTTTTAAATATTACAGTCTGTATGATACACGAAACTTGTTTAAAGAAAATGGAAATGGCGAGAGGTATTATATGTATATGTGTGGGTGAGTGTTGCAACAGATATTTAAATTTAGTATGGGCTTTGTTTTCACTAGTAGATACTCACTAATAGATTGTAAATTCTAGCATTATTGGTAAATTAAAATATAATTTTAGGGTAAAATAACTAATTAAATTGTATAATGTGATTAATGATGTGTATAATATTTTGAACAAGGCTTTAATTCCCGATTATTTATGCAATAATGATCCACAATTAAATAATTCACATTCGTTCCACGTATCCCGAACAGCTTATTTTTAGTTGATGAATCAATCAGCTTAGCAGTCGAATAAAATCAGAGATTATGTGGATATAATGATATAAATAATGAATTATATACATTGACATTGTTCTAATTATCCAGTTACAGTGGTGGTTCGTGATATGTGATGTTCTGAACAGATTTTCTTGAAAAATATATTGATACACTCGAAAACTTTTGAAATTTGGTATTTAAGACTTTTATATTAATAAGAATGACATGTTAGATTTTTTCTAAAATTGATAAATCGGAAGTGATATTTTACTTGAAGCTCTGAACAGATTTTTGTGAAAAATGTAATATGATATATTCTAAAACTTGTCAAATTTACTACGTTCATATAACGCGAAGCAACATATTAGATTTTGGCTAAAATTGATAAACCGGAAGTAGTACTTTATTTGAAGCTCTGAACAGATTTTCGTGAAAAATAAATTGATACAATCCAAAAAATTTCAAATTTAGTATTTAAGACATTTATATTAATGAGAACGACATATTAGATGTTTTCTAAAATTAATAAGCCGGAAGTACTACATTACAGGAAGCTATAAACAGGTTTTGCAATCAGATTTACTTTCTTATATCTCTTAAAATTAATAGAAATTAGCTACGTCTTCATTCACTAGCTCATTTGCAAATTTATAATTCATATACAGTTTTCATCGTTGTTTTAATAAAATATGTCTTGTACACGTACAAAGCCGAACTAAGAAGGGCGGAATTTTGTTATAAAAAATAAATAAATACTGAAAAAGTAATGTTTTTGAAATCTGTTAAAAATAAACAAAATTGAACAAAATAAATGTGGAATAGTAAAAATAAAATGTAATATGAATACCCATTTGTTAGTAAAGGTTTCTTAACCTCCTCAAACGAGCCGCCACTGCCCAGTTTTTGTTTCAATAATATATCGGTTGTGTGGTTGTACTACGTATAAGCTATTTATTTGTAATATAATATTTGAGTTATTTTGAGTGCATTAATAAATAACTTCCATTGAGTTGTTAATTAACAAGGGTTGTTCATTATTGATACGTGAATTATTTTGAAACAGCGGATTAAATTTATTACACGTCAAATATTTTTGATTGAAATGATACTGCAATTTTTAAAACCAAATGTGTATTATTGTATTGAAAATTTAGCTATAATAAAAATTCCTCTTATACATTATTATCTCTAACAAAATAACAATATTAATCCTATAGAGCTCTTCACCGTATTCCATGGCAGTTTCGAGAGCCCGTGATGGCTCCCATCGAAGCTTAATATTTATTATATTTATGTATTGGCTATTTATACATGTTTACACAATGTTTATAGCAAGTCATATAACATAATATAAATAAAATGCATAAAATAGTAAAATTTCCTATTTAAAATTAACTATAAATTTATTTATTTATAATTTTATGCCCAGTCTTCTTCATTATTGTAGACGTGATTTAAGTACTCATCTACTGAATAAAAACAGAGTCGTTGCAAAAAAAATATTTTTCTTTTGAAAATAGTTTGGGAAAGGTTTTTTTATCTCACTTGGTAGATTGTTATATAATTTTATTTGAATTAAATTTTGTTCAGATTTTTTAAATCTATCTAGTGTTATGTTTGTGGATATTTGATGCCGTTTGAAAATTATCTTTGTTTTTATGTATATATATGTCTAACACTGATGCGAGGATAAAAAGACATGGAAGTGGCAATATTTTTAGGCTAATGACAAGAGGTTTACAATGGCCATTAATTCGTACTCCAGCAATAATACGTATTACTTTCTTTTGAAGTCGAAAAATAGTTATAGCGTGTGGTGAATAACCCGATAACATAACACCATAACTGATAAGTGAACGAAAAACACCATAGTAAGTTAATACTAATGTTGCCAAATCTAAAAATGTTGTAAGTCTGCAAAATAAGAAAATAATACCCGAGAGTTTCGCTGCTATATACTTTATGTGGTAATACCAATTTTAGTATAACGCAAAACCCTTAACTTTTCAAGGACGGTAAAAACTTCAATATCCGCGGTTTTAACTGGGATGAAGTAGGTGCTGAAATGGACAAAAACTGTTCTGCTTATTTAAATAATTCTGATTTTAGTACGTTTTTATCTCCCATCATACCGTAGGTAAGGGAGGTAATGTTATCGGTCCAAAAATTTGATGATGAGTTTTCAGTGAATAAGCACGAATTAGGGTCCTTACAATACGTTTTTACTATTTTTACGATGATGTCTGTGCGTGCGTGCGCGCGCGTGTTTGTGTGCCATTTTTTCGTCCATGATAACTCTTTATAACAAACTTCCAAAAATTTCTATTTTTGAATTTAAGCTTTCTGCATTCATATAAAGAGTTAATTAGATTTTGGGTGAAAATGGATAACTGGAAGTGACTCTTTACTGAAGCCCATAACAGTGTTAATAAAAAACTATATTAAATTACAATCCAAATTTTTTCAATTTTAGTATTTAAGACTCCTATATCAAGGGGAATAACATATTAGATTTTAGCTAAAATTAATAAACCAGAAGTGACACTTTACTTGAAGCTCCGCACAGATTTTCGCGAAAAATATGATATAATCCAAAACGTGTCAAATTTAGTATTTAAAACTTTTATATAAAGAGAAACAACATATTAAATTTTGGCTAAAATTGATAATCCGGAAGTGATACGTTACTTGAAGCTTTTAGCAGATTTTCGTGAAATATATATTATGATATATTCCAAAACTTTTCAAATTTAGTATTTAAGACTTGTATATGAAGGGAAGCAACATATTAGATTTTAGATACAATTGATAAACCAGAAGTGATACTTTATTAAAAACTCTGAACAGATTTTTGTGAAAAATATATTTATATATTCCAAAATTTGTCAAATTTAGTATTTAAAACTTTTTTGTAAAGGGAAGCAACATATTAGATTTTGGCTAAAATTGATAAACCGGAAGTGATACTTTATTTGAAGCTATAAACATAATTTCGTGAAAAATAAATTAATACAATACAAAATTTTTCAATTTTGATACTTAAGACTTTTATATTAACAAGAATGACATACTAGGTGTTTTCTAAAATTGATGAACCGGAAGTACTGCTTTACAGGAAGCTATAAAACAGGTTTTCTTGAAAAAATATATTAAAACATGATTCAAAACTTCTCAAATTTGGTATTTAAAACTCGTGTATACTTTGAAACAACATTAAATTTTGACTATACCTATATGATAAACCGGATATTCGAGGAAAAACATAATAAAATATAATCCAAAATTTGGTACTACAGACTTTTCTATTTATTGGAACAACAAATTAGATTTTGTTTACAAACGATCAACCGGAAGTGATACTTTACTTAAAGCTCATTGCTATTTCAAACATGGAATTGACGGGAGGTCATGTGTTGGCCACATCAGATTTTGTATTTTGCAATTCCTCACTCTGGGACCGATACTAATCGAATACTCATAAAAAATGGAATCCAAAAATACAGAGTTTTGTAATTCTACACATCTATTATTTTATCGTGCCGTTGTTCGGTGCCCAGTTGATCATGCATCGCCCATTTGTCCATTGCCAAATCGCCTAGTTGACGATGATATATTTATACTAACAAAAAACGGGTTTATATTGTAAAACGCATATTATATTAGGAAATAATGCTGTAATCGTGGAGAATAAATGGGTAAGTCAAATATGGTCAAAATGGGTTCACTAAAATATCATCAAAGCATTGATTTTGAGAGGTATTTGATTTATAACCAACGAAATTTATTGTTGTAATATGAAATATATATATATATATATATATATATATATATATATATATATATATATATATATATATATATACCGCTGAAAAGTTGCTTTTCCGAACATAAGCACTTATTCCCCGTGACCAAAAAATTGTTTATTTTCAGTTTTGTCATAAACAAAATAATCTATCAGCACTGTTTGTTTTCTTTTTGCACTACCTGTTTTTTTAATGTTTGCTGTCAGGGTTTCTATATAAGGCAGAAGGCTTTAGTTACAAATGGGGAAAGCGGTAAGTAAAAGAATTTTTTCTACCTCAATCTCCAAAATCATCCTCAACCGGTAGAAGTAGTTACTGACCTTAATACTTATAACTATTTTGCATGATAAAAAATAGAAGAATTTACAATAATTTATCTATACTGACAAAATAAGTAAATACACCCATAAAATTATTATGGATATACGGATACATTAAAGTGTAAAATTCAAAATATTTCATAGCCTTTACATAATGTTCTGTTTAGTTTAAATTGTTTTGTAACTCGATTTATATCCTGTTTGGTGTAAAACACATTTAACTGTATTAAAGTGTTCTCTTATAATGAGTATTTTCCACAATAACTAGTTGATACTAAAACAATAAAACTGTACAAACTGACCATGTTTGAAGTAATTAATATTTTTCTTTCTGAGTTATGCTGGCGTGCATGCAAGATTAGCTGAGATTATTTGAATTGCTCTGCAATATTTTATTTACTCGCGGTTTTCATTCTGCATATGACCAGACACGGCAGCTAAAAAAGCTGGCGATTCTTATTTTAAACCGCAATTTCTATGCAAGATCATGTGCATGGGAATAAATTATCGTCATGGAATCTCAGTCGAATAAATACACGCAGAATCGTAAAAAATATTTTATAACAGGACGACAATTTTCATTTTTATAAATACTACGTTACATTATACCATACTTTAATTTATTTAAGTATTTGTACCTTTTATAGAGAAAAAAGATTATGTATTCTCTGCTATATCAGTGTTCCATAAAACAAACTCCCCTTTAATAAAATTATAAGACAACAGGGCATAATTACATATTGAGAAACTTTATTAAAAACCATGTTAAATAAAAAGTGTAAAATTATCTATACTACTTTTAATTTACAGTCAATTTTTCACAGTTTATATTTTATGTAAAATACTGTATTCCTAATTAGATTTTTACTCAAAAGCCAAAGTTAGCCAAGTAACCTCTGGAGACAAATCAAAAAATAAAACAAATAATCAAGTGTCTATGACAGTTATTTGGTTATAACGTGTTTATTTTATTATATGTATTTTCTTCAAAGGCGCCTTTGATTTTCAGTAAAACATCCATTTTATTTTTTATGTGAGAAATTTTCTAAATAAAAATTATTGATGAAAAATAAACTTATTAAACATGGTCGAATTCAGAGTTTCATGTGGAATATTAATTTTAAAAAATATTTAGGCTATTATATTTAAATATATTTTAATTTATAATAGATATATTCGTATCGCTACTTTGCGCCTACGTTTTACTGTCGCACTCATATACTTTATATGGACGCTGCAGTAAACCGTCGTGGACGCAAAGTAGCGAAACAAACAGACCTAATGTTTAGGCAGTGAATTAGCTGCCGGCGCCGGTTGCCTTAAAAAAATTGTTGGTTTTGGTTATTTTTCTCTAATTATACTGTCCATATATTAATTTAGAAACTGTCTAAGCATTTTGTAAAAAGACGGATTAAACGTAATGTGGAGCAAACAAGCGTATAATTATTGGCATTATTTTTTTAATATAATATTAACATACAGCACAGGGGATAACTGTATTAACCTGCGCCGGCATCCAATAGGTAGGTACTGCCTCATTTTAAATAAGTGTATAATGGTTACCTATATCATTTATTATAATTAGTACACCTATTATAAAATTATTATCAAATGTGAAATTCTATTGAGGTAATATTCTAATTAATTATTAATCAACAATGCGTTTTTAGAATTACGTAGTACTAAATCGTAAATGTCTTATTACAGAGCTCTGTTTCTAGTGGCAAAAATTTACGGCTTGTTAAAACCATTTATTTATTTATTTATTGGCTATATTACACATTGTGTTTATAATACGTCATTTTATAATCTATTACTAACATACATAGAATAATTAAATAATATATTTAATATGTTTCACGTCAAATTTTGTTTCTAAAATTCTTCAGTGGAATAGAATGCATTTTTTATTAAGAATTTTTTAATTGTTTTTAAAACTTAAATTTTCTAACATTTTTACATCTTGTGGCAGTATATTGTAAAAATTAAGATATAATTTATTTCTAGCACTCTTTTGAAGCTTTATTCGCGGTTTACGTAAAAGTGTAGAAGAACGTGTTGGGTAATTATGAAAGTCCCCATTTTTGGGAAGTACTTGTTTCTGTTGATGAACCTCTAATAATGTATAGTATATAAAAAGACTGGGAAGAGTCATTATTTCTAAGTCACAGTATTCCGTCTTACAATGATCTCTGTAGCCTAAACCGAATATAATTCTTATAGCTGTTTTCTGAAGTTTAAAAATCTGAAAGGAAACAGAAAAATTACCCCACTATATTATACCAAAAGTGCAAAATAAACCATTTTAAGAGTAGACTTCTCTATAAAAGAGCTCAGTCTTTGTAAAACAAAAATTACACTAGACAATCGTGCACTTAATTTTTCAACATGTGCTTTTCCATTTAGCATATTATCAATCTGTATACCTAAAAGGGATACAGATTTATTTTCAATGTATGTTTTATTGCTAGAAATATTATGTTGCTGAGTCTTTTCTTTATTTAATAATACATTATTAGCTGCAAACCATGCTTCTGCTAACGTTAAATTTATTTCAGATATAAGACTAAGGTAATGGATGTCACTATGTTGACTTAAAAGTGTTGTATCATTAGCATACAGAGCATTACCACAGGGTTGCATAAAGCTATTAAAATCATTCATGCAAATGATAAAAATTAATGAGCCCGAAACGGATCCTTGCGGCATACCATGTTTCACTTCAAGAAATTCAGATATTACTTCATCAACAAATAGACACTGTGAACGATTTTGCAAATAAGATTTAAAGAATAATAATGTGGACAGCTGTATCTAATAAAATTCCAAATTTTATTAAAATGTAATGAGATACGCAGTCAAAAGCTTTAGAGCGATCACATGACGTTAAAGCTACATTCTGACTCTCTTCAAGTCCATCAATTAATTTATCAATAATTTACAAAATCGCTTTTATTGTAGAGCGTTCTGGACGAAAACCAAATTGAGTTTTACAAAGTAAGTTATTTTTTTCAGTAATCTATTTTTCAATATTATTTCAAATTTTTTTGAAACTATTGGAATTATAGAAACTAGTCTATAATTACTTGCTAAAGCTGAATCACCCTTTCTATAAAGCGGTAAAACTTTTTTCATTTTAAAACATTCAGGATAAATACATTCCGATAAACATTTGTTAAATAAGCTAGTTAACCGTTCTACACTGTATTCAATAATGTTTTTTAGTTATTACTTACATTATAGATATCCAAGCAGTTTGAATCATTCAATGATTTTATAGCATTAAAAGTTTCTACAATGTCAATAGGATCTAGTACAAAAGTACAAGATGGGGAAGTTTTGCTCCACAAAATATATTCGGCCTTATAAATATTATTTGCAATATCTTTAATGATATTTGAAGCAACGATGGAGAAGTAATTATTGAGAGAATTCACATCCATATCTATAGGAGTCTGATTATTTTTTGATTTTTTACGTTAAATGTTAATAATATGCCACCTGTCCTTACATTTATTTGTAGATTTATGGAGAGTTGCGCAGTAAGCTTTTGATTTCTTACTTTTTATTTCATTTCTATATGATTTAAGTTTATTTTTGTATAACTCAAAAACAAAATTACTTCTTGTAAAATTAAAATAGCAACATATATACAGATTTATTTATTCATTATTTCGCTTTGCCATATGTTTCCAAAGACTATTTCGATCAAATAGTTTAATGTATTGTGTTGTGGGTTCCAATATTTTTTTTTAAACTTACGATTCAGTATATCATAAAACATTGTACAATGCTAACAGTTACTCAAAATTTACGTGCTCGCACGGATAACAAGATTGCTTCGCTCGCTCGTTGGGTAACTTGCTCACCCGTAAAGTTCTGAATAACGGTCTTGCAATGTAAATTACGATTTCACGGATATATTGTATTTTTTATTTATCTGTAATAATTATATTATGCATGGTTTGGAAACAATAAATAAATAACAATTATTAAAAAATCATTCAGAACTCATAATACAGAACATAAACTAAAAAGGTTGTATTATTCTTAAAATAATAACAATGTGTTGGTATAAACTTTGATGTTTTCATTTTATCTTTTTCTTTGGATTTGGGTTAGGGTAATAACAAAATCAATGTTAGTGGATAATTACTCGGTGTAAATGCAGCTGCACTCGTTACATCGGTTTAGGTTATTTGAATTTATTATACAGTCCTGGAAGCGGAAGTTTATTAAGGTCGCCAGGACAACACCGGTAGCCGAGGTGTCCTGTTTCTCTTCCTATAAACTTACTTCCGGTGCACAAACGTTATTTACTATTGTGCTAAATGCTACGAGCAACCTAAAAGCAACCTACAACATATACCTGCATGTAGTACGTTACTTACATGTATTCCTTTTCAATATAAATTTATTTTTTATTTATGAGAATAAATACATATAAATAATTAAATAAGGAAATACAAGACAATTGAATACGATATAATTTATAAGTAAGATACTTTTGAAAACTAATTACTTTACTCGTAGGTTCATATCCGTCTCTAGTTAGAATGGTTGCGCCTGTACTATATTCTTCAAGCAAAGATCACTTTTTATGTCGGCAATATTAACATATTTGAAATACATGTATTTTTCCCTGAAATATCTTGGCCAAAATGCTTTTAAAATTAAAATTTTCTTAATTATTACTCGTAAGAATAGTTATGGAAAATAGTAAATAGGAACAATATTTACTTGTGAAGATTAGAGCTAATTTCATAATAATAATAATAATAATAATAATAATAATAATAATAATAATAATAATAATTTTATTGACTATTTTACAATATGCATATTGTTTATAGCGCTGTCAATGATAATGAACATAAAACGATAGAATAAGAAATACTGTGGTAAGTATACTCCATCTAAAATAAATCGTAAGAAATCATGAAAAAAGCTATACACAACATAGTATTGTAATTATATATTCTTCCACTGAATAAAAACAAATTTATTAGTAACTTTTTTACTTGAATTTTAAATTCTATTAGTATTTTAAACGATGCTGGTAGGTGATTGTATAACTTAACATTTATAGTGTTTTTGTCTGTACTGGCAAGTCTACATCATTTAATACTAAGCATATTTATCCTTGTGGTATAATTATGTGAATCACCTATTTTTGTAAAATTATTAATATTTTTATGTATTTCTACTAATATTTCGTATATGTAGATGCATGATAACGTACAACTAATATTTCGTATATATATGTAGATGCATGATAACGTAGGTATTAAGAATTGTTTAAACAAAGTCTTACAGTGTTCGCGATTTCCTGTTTTAGCTATTATTCTAATTATTTTCTTTTGCACAATAAAAACTTTCTTAGCATTTCCCCACAGTATCAACTCATATGTGATCAGACTGTAAAAAAGAGCAAAATATATAGTTATTAGACATTTCTGACAAATGACGAAAAAGAAAGATTATGGATGCAAGTCTATTACAAAGAAACTCGATATGGCTACAATTTTTCATCGACTATAATGCCTAATATTTTTATAGTAAGCCCTTGGCGTAGGTTCTGACTCGTGGACAGGATTAGTTATTGTGTTTTTTCATGATACAATTCTTGTGCCACACCCATAATATATTCTATGTTCTCTTTTAAAGAGTCGATGTCTTTTCCCGAGGATATTAAAGTTGTATCATCGGCATAGAAAATACTGTCGTTGGGATAAATTATATATATATATATATATATATATATATATATATATATATATATATATATATATATATATATATATATATATATATATATATATATATATATATATACAGAGTGTTTCCTTTAAAACAACTAGCGCTTTTATGGGCGAACTAATGACTTAAGAAAAAAATGTTATATACCAGAAATGATCAAGAATAAGGTGCTAATTTATTAATAATAAACCGAAAATTCGACCAGTGGTTCTCAAACAGCAAAACAAAACTATATTTTTTTAAATGGTATCCTATATAATTTTTTAGCTTATTAGATAGAGAATTTTTTTCTGATTTCAACAGTATAAATATGGTTTAGGGTTGTATAACAATTATTTCGAGAAAAATGGTATTAAAAATGTTATAATATAACAATAGGCTATGCATACGACTGTTGCCTAGTTACGCTAGTAGTAAACCCATTTTTTATTACATTATTTCTAGTTTTTAATACCATTTTTCTCGAAATAATTGTTATACAACCCTATGCTATATTTATATCGTTGAAATCAGAAAATAATATTCTATTTAAAGGGCTAAAAATTATATAGGGTTCCATTTAAAAAAATATAATTTTGTTCTACCGTTTGAGAACCACTGGTTAAATATTCGGTTTGTTACTGTTGATACATTATTCCCTTATTCTTGATCATTTTTATTTTTGGTATAAAAGATTTTTCTTTAAAGTTGTTAGTTCGCCCAAAAAGCGCTGGTTGTTTTAAAGGGAACAACCTGTATATATATTAAAAATAGGACAGGACCCAGGATGGGGTCCTGTGGTATATTAAATATGGCAAAAATTAAATGAACAATTATTTACGTTTACGCACTACTATCTATTTTCTAAGTATGATAAGAAGAAGTCTAAGCAAACCCCTTTAATACCACATTTTTCAAGAGTAGCTATCAAAGGTAGATGCGAAACACAATCAAATGCCTTAGAAAGGTCAAGCATTGCTAAAGCGGTGTGTTGTTCCTTTTCCATAGCATCGGTTATATTATTTATTAGTTGCTGAATAGCCTGGATTGTAGATCTAGACTTAGGAAGACCATATTGATTATCGCTAAGAATTGAGAACTTTTCAAGGTATATATTCAGACGTTTTACTGTTAAATATTCGATTATTTTCCCTAGGATCGATATAATGGAGACAGGTCAAAAATTATTATCAGAATTTGAGGTATCGCCCTTCTTGGTTACAGGCACTACCCTAATGATTTTGAAGGCGCCGGGAAAAATACCCATTTCAAAACACTTATTAATAATTATAGATAAGGAAAACTATAAATAAGGAAGAAGCTAAGATGTCATGCCATGGCCTTATTTAGATTACTATTTAAGTTATACACATCCAAAAATTTTGATTTTTTAAAATTCTTAGTAGTATTGATAACTTCTTCAGCAGTATCTGGTGTAAGGTAGAAAGTTGAAGATGGGGACTTTACATTGCTATTGAATCGAAGTCAGTTGTAGCTGAAGCAAGGGATGCAATAATTTTATCAGCAATAGTAACATAGTGTTCATTGAATATATCTGGCAAGATACCCGTCTGAACACTACTAGTACCATTTTGCTTTTAATATTATTGACTATTTTCCAACAATTTTTTGATAAACTGCTATTATTCCGTGAGTTATAGATAAACTTTTGATATGCTGTTCAGTTTGCAATCAAAATTTACAAATTATCTTAAAAGCTTCATAAAGATTTGGATTTTATGAAGTATTCTAAATATTTTTAAAAACTTTTTAATTTTTTGAGGTTATCATTGAACCATAATATTTCCGGAATTTGGCTAGTCTTTTTCAGTGGACAATACGTAGTAATTAAATTTGCAAGAAAGGTAGATAGTTCATTAACATCTTTGTTTGGATTCTCCAACTGCCGCCAATGAACCGATTCCAAAGAAATTTTAACCTTATTTATATTACAAGTGTTAAAATTTCTTATCCACTTTACATTTTTTTGAATAAAAAAAGTGTATTTAATAATTAAATTTGAAAAGTTTTATAATATTTTGAGTACTACATGTAGGTACATTTTCGCACTAAATTTAGGACAGCCGCAATAAATTTAGTTATTTTTATGTATAAACAATCATATTTATGAGAGAAGACTGTTTTGGTGTAATTCAACAGTGAATTTCTGTAACTTAAAGTTACCATCAAATATATTAAATATATAAACGAAGACGGATTTGTGAAAAATTCACGGACCCCAGCGGGATTCGAACCCACGGCCTCCCAATTTCTAGTCGGGCTAGTAGCTCAGTTGGCAGAGCGCCCGACTAGAAATTGGGAGGCCGTGGGTTCGAATCCCGCTGGGGTCCGTGAATTTTTCACAAATCCGTCTTCGTTTATATTTAATCATATTTATGTCTGTCTTAACTCTCACATTATTTTCTGTGTTGTATGGTCATCTTTCAACTACTTAGAAAAAAAACATATTGTAGATTATAATGCAAAGAATAAAGCTAACAGATGTCAGATTACAATAATTTGTGAATACTGATGTTTTAAACTATGATAGATTTCAATTATTAACATAACCTCACTTTTCTAAATATGTACGAAACTTATCAGCAGTATCAGCGATTCTAAACAATGATTTTCATTCAAAAATAATAAATTCAGTGCCAGTAAACATAAATTCCAAAGTAATTTATAATGATAGTAAAATGATAGAGTTTAAATATTTAATTTGTTATAAAAAAAACTTTAATATATGCAAGGTATATTAACTTATATTTTTTTTATTATAGCCGGTTGTGAACCGCAAAACTGTCTTTGTTGTTACGAACAAGTCACTAGAAATCTGCCCCCATCATACAAAACTCGATCCAGACTCTTTTTATTGATGACGTAAGTATTAGGTACTACATTCAAAAAGGTAGCTATATTTCATTCGTTTGTTTAAAAATATTGAATTCAATGAGGTGTGTGACCTAAATTAGATTGAGAGAAAATATTTATATATTTATAAATTACAAAATTACATAGCCGTGTTTTTAAAACTTTGTTAGTTATTAATTATACTCATTACAACTTCTGTAACATCAACGGTGATAAATATAAAGCAACGAGAGGAAAAGTAATTAGTACAGGCTTATGCAAATATTTCCCTTAATAGAAATTGTCAATCATTTTATAAAGAAATAAAGTAAATTAAATCCGAAACGTAGAAATTAGATACTGTCAAACAATGGTTACGGGGTCTAATCAAGCATTAGTACGTTCGCCCAATCGCCGCGACGCGGATAGTTGTACCAGTTACTAATTGCGTTTTTCATTTACATATTTAGTCCGCACTTTTTTGCACTGAGTGCATAAATTGTTTTCCATTTACATTAACAAGGCGTACTGATTGAGTTTTACCTGTACCAATTACACTTTTCGAGTGAACTGAACCTTACTCAGTGCGCAATTTCTTGCACTTACTACGATCGTCAGTTCTTGCCAGTGCAATCTATGAAATTCATATGTTGAGTTGTAAAAAGTGGCTACGTAAGTACAATGGATGTAAGTTTGTTAATAATAGAAGAATTGTTGGAAATGAATCTTGTGTAGTGATATCCATAGCTACATAACCTTTGTATTGAAAGTGACAGCTAATAAACTTGTGCTGAACTGTTACATCACGTTTAATTTAAAATGCACTACGCACGTTTTAAACAACAACAAATGCCGAGCATGACGTCTTTGCCTACACTAAGTGCAAAACTCAATATGTAAATAGAAAACGCTATTACTTGTGCTTGGATAAATTTACCTTCTGCAGCTCATATTTTGATATACAATTCTGAATTAAACATTGAATATTCAGCAGAGACGTAAACTTTCAATTTTAGCTATTATATATTTTAAATAAGGGCTCTAATAAGGGTTTTTATAAATGAAAAGTAAAAATGGCATAGTTACCTAATTTATTATTCTTATATTAAATTAATATCACAAGAAAAATATATAAATTATAAAATACGTATATATGATTTATGGCTTAAACACAGAGACTCCTGGTACCAAAAATAACATGATTTTACTTAATTTACCGGTATCACGATATTAAACCTTTGTTTATATAAACAAAATTAGGCTGGTAACTAAGTAATAACCGTATCTGTACAGTAATATTATTACCATACTGACATGTCAACTACAGTCTACAAAATAAAAATAAATAAAATGAACGTATAAAGCTCGTCATTAATACATAAAGATAACGTTAGTGTATCGTTTTTAGCACAGTGTACTTTATTCAAATAATCATGAGGAATAAAGCATATAATTTTAATATTTTTCAAATTGCATATATCAAAATAATTATTCTGTTTATCACAGCAGAAAGTAGCATTAATTAGAATTTAAAAAAATGTTAATAATGTCTTCATTATCTGAAACCAATAAATTATTGTACAAACCACGGATGTCATGAATCATAACAAGTTTTAGATGCCTTAAAATTCTCGCCCTACGAGCTTGGATTTCAAACCGACATCTGCGGTAGCTATAATACTCATAATAATCCTAGTTATGTTAATAGCTATTACCTATATCCGACAGTGTATCGTTTAGCCAATATTTAAAAAAAATGCTTATAGTAACAGAACGCTTTGATCGATTTGAATAAAATTTTGGTATGATAATCCATATTGATGTCATCATTTAAGATGATACTTGTTATTATTAGTGAATCACTATTGTATAAAACTTAGGTGACACGACCATGATTAGTCCATAATTTTAATTGACCAACATATTATTACAATGTATGAAATATAATTGAACTGTTAGGGCAAAATTACCATGGGTTAGAGGCAAGTGTAAATCGTACTTCCATCATATTATAAGATTCCTAAGATCTGAATTTGTAAATCTAAAGTTTAGAATTAGATTATGACCGTATGACACAAAAAATGATAAGAAAATATATTTTATCTATTTTTAACTTAAAAAATCGATTTTTTCGGTGAAGATCGATATTGTTGCGTCCCTCCGGTGCGAAGGACTAAGTAGTAAGGACCTAGGGGCTCGAAGGACCAAATGTTCAATACCTAAACCAGCGAATCCGGTCTAGAAGAACCAAAATGTTTTGATCCTGCTCGCAAGCCCAAATGTGATGTCTCTAGATCAGCGAATCCGGTCTAGAAGCACCAACAATGTGTTTGATGTTAAATTCAATGAATAAAACAAAACTATATGTAAACCAAAATTAATTACAACCTTCGATAGCTGATTCACATCACTGGACTTGGCCAATATCTGGGAGAATAATAATTTGTGAAACGTACTAATTAACAACGAACGAAGGACCAGATAGTTTTACGAACTAACAAACGCCGGAAAGTATTCACGGACTATAAAGTACCAAATTAAATGAAAACCGAACGATAACTCCTTGAATTAGTCGTGCTAGGCTAATCAAGCTACGCGTACGATAATTAAACAACAAATTACTTTACTGACCATATGAAAATCAGAAAGTTAATGCAAAATGGTGGAAAACCACTCTCGCGGACGACGACGTGATACGTGTTTACCGTTTGCAAGCCAGAGACACTCTGAGTTGGTCGATGCTGTAGCGGCACTACCTTGGCGCGGGGGTGCGCGCGCACTCGCGTGAAACCAGATGCAATAATAATAATGTTAATAAATAGTTTAAGATACTACAACTATTTCAAACAATTCTAAAATTAAACTTAAACACGTAAAAAATATATAACTAATTTTTCCAAGTAACAGAAACAGTTATTTCTATTTATTTATTGACTTATTTAAATAGAGTCAGGGCGGGTTAACCGTTCTATTCCCATGTGCAGCGGGTTGCTACCTCAAGGGGTTAATATTTTCCAAATTTCTCTCATTTAAAACATATTAGTTTTAAACATACCGGCCACCTTAGGGTCTCCCTAAAGACAAACTTAGGCTGTTGGCAAAGGACACAGTTTTGCTATAGGGCGAGTGATTTCACCTTTAGCAGTTTTTAATACGGCAACTCTATTGATTCCATCTGATCCGGGAATAATTTGATGACTCTAGCCAAACGCCATGCAGTAGGTGGCATTGGATGATCATTGATTAAGACAATATTATCTATTGTCAATGGATCGGTATCCTCATTCCATTTGCACCGTTCTTGCAAGGTACGAAGATATGTTTGTTGCTAGCGTGTCCAAAATTGTTGTTGCAACTTGGACAACATTTTCCATGAGGACAAACGATTTGTGGGAGTCTCAGTGTGATCTAGAGACGGCAATGTTACAGTGGGTTCTGTAACTAAGAAATGTCCTGGTGTTAAGGGTGTGGGATCGGAAGGATCCGATGACTTCGGGAACAGAGGCCTGGAATTTAGCATCGCCTCCACTTCCGTCAACAAGGTAGAGAACTCTTCGTAAGTCAGAAGCTTTTCTGTGAGTACTCGTGATAATAGTCTCTTTGTAGACTTTATTGCAGCCTCCCAAAGTCCGCCGAAGTGTGGCGTGGACGGTGGATTGAAATGCCATGTGATCCCTTCTTGGTACACATGATTTGACACCTGAGTATTGAATTCCTCAGAGCTCAAGAAGTTTTGTAATTCAGAGAGCTTGCGATTTGCACCTATGAAATTCGTGCCACAATCGCTGTATAGGTTTGCAACACGACCTCGGCGTGCTACAAAGCGTCTTAGTGCTGCCAAAAAGGTGTCCGTGGACATATCTGTGACAAGTTCGATACGCACGGCCTTTGTGGCAAAACAAACAAATAGGCATATATATGCCTTGTGTGAGGACGTGCCTCGTCTCCTGCTCCAGGAGATGTTATACGGTCCGGCGTAGTCTATTCCGGAATTAAGGAAGGGTTTGGCAATGTTAACCCTGTCCTTTGGTAATTGTCCCATGAGAGGGTAGTCGGTTGTCGGTCGAAACCGAAAACAATGGACACAACCTTTCAGCACAGAACGGATTGTTCGTCTGTTTGAAATGATCCAATATTGTTGTCCTAATAGAGACTCTAGACCTTGCGCACAAACATGCATATGCTTATCATGAAAGTGTTTAATGAGGGCCTTTGTAAATGGGTGTTGCGACGGCAACAGAATGGGGTGTTTCTGGGCGTATTCTAAATTAGCATGCTCCAGCCGGCCACCGACCCGAATTATACCTTCAGTATCAATAAACGGGACTAACGACTTAATTGGGGATCGACAAACTTTCCCTTGTTGTAGTTGTGATAGTTCATCCTGTAGTCCTTCTGATTGAGCCAACAGGACGACTTTGGCTTGTGCCCGGACAAGCTCTTCTGGTGAAAACACATCAGCACCTTTTCGTTTGCCTGAAGAGATGTCTCTCCACCGTAAACAATAAGCCATAGTTCGCACCATCCGATTATAGTTGGACATTGCATTGAAAAAACTGAACTGCTGTACTGTTTTCAATGTTAGGCTTTTGACAATCTCTGTCTGAGCAGAGTTCGTTTGATCTTCGTCAAGTTGAACCACTTCACCTTATGGCCAACACGAGTAAGGTTGTTGTAACCACTCTGGTCCCTTTATCCAGAGAGTACATGTCTTGAAAATTAGAGGACTGAGACCTCTAGAACCTACGTCGGCCGCATTGTGTTCCGACGCTACATGACGCCAGTGTTCACTCGGAAAACTTGTTTGTATTTGAGCGACTCGATTACCCACAAATGTTTTCAGAGTGTGTGGTTCCTTGCGCAACCAGGCAAGAACTATCATAGAGTCCGAGAAGCAATGTACAGCCTCCGGTTGTTTTGGAATATTTTCGAGAATATTCTCGAGAAGTTTGGCGAGAAGATGCGCCGCACATAATTCCAAACGAGGTATAGTAATTTTTTGAAAGGCGCTACACGCGTCTTTGCACAGAGCAATTGCACCACTGGTTTATCGTTTAGATAACTTCTAACATAGACAACGGCACAGTAGCCTCGCTCGGAGGCATCCGCAAATCCGATAAGATCGAATTTAGAACCCAAACAGGCTAACCTTGGTATCGAATAGTTGGATATACAATCGATCTCGTTCAGAAACAAGTTCCACTCCGAGACAATATGAGCGGGAGGTTCTTCATCCCATTCTACCTTTGATTTCCAAAGCTCTTGCATGATGAGTTTAAGAAACATCACCAATGGGGACATAATGCCTAATGGATCATAGATCCTTGCAATGCAGGACAAAATGTTTCTTTTTGTGCATAAATCGTCGGGTTTTGAGACCGTATACTCGTAGCAGTCGGACTTGCAAACCCATTTGACACCTAACAATTTCACTGACTCGTCGTCATTGAAGTGGACATCTTTCACTGCGCGTGCATTGTCTGGTAGTTCATCCAGTATTGTTTGAGAATTACTGGCCCATTTTCGGAGGGTGAATCCTCCCTTTTCGTATATATCCGTGAGTTCACGGCGCAGTGTCAGTGCTGACTGAATATCTTCAGATCCGGTCACAACATCGTCCATATAGACATCATTTTGCAGGACTTTAGCTGCTAAGGGATATTGATTCCCTTCGTCTTGAGCCAACTGCTCAACTGTACGCAACGCCAAGAACGGCGAACAATTCAAACCAAAGCAGATAGTGTTGAATTGGTACACAATAGGATGTGTGGCATCCGCAGGTTTCCAAATGAACCTTAGAAATCGTTGATGCTCGCGTACAAATCCCCCGTAATTAAAATAGGATAAAATCTATTTCGCAAATGAAGAGTGAAGATACTCTTCTGTAGTACCGGACCAGGATACAAGTAGTCATTAATCGACTTTCCATTAGACGATGGCTTTGAAGCATTGAACACAATGCGTACCGGTGTCGTCGCACTATCAGGTTTAACCACTGCATGGTGTGGAATATAGTACGAATCCTGATCATTCAAATTGGGTTGCACATCAAGTTTCGTGACGTAACCCTTTTGCAAATATTCTTCGAATATTGCATCATAAGCCTTGAGTAACTCTGGGTCTTTACTCAAGCGAGTCAGCTGTGCGTGACAAATGGACAAAGCTTTCTTGTAAGAATTGCCTAGTACTGGTGGGTACTGTTTAAAAGGTAAAGAAACCGTGTATTTTCCCTCGGAGTCTCTTTGGGTAGTATTGACAAAATGGTCCTCCACCATTTTATCCTCGGGTTTAGTGACAACCGATGGAGTTGGAACATTTTCCAATTCCCAAAATTTAGACAATAGTTCGTGTGTATCTTCTTGTGTGTATGTATGATAGGACACCACAGCATTGCTTGTTTGCTTGCTGGTATATTCTCCCATAACCACCCAACCAAAGATTGTTTTGATGGCGGTAAGTGTGCCATCGACTCCTTTCTTAACTCCGTTACGAATGACCTGACCCCAAATATCAGCTCCTAACAGCATGCCTATTCGTTGAGATTTATAGCATTCAGGATCCGAAAGTTGGATATTCCCAAATTGTTTAAAGGTATCCCGAGATATTGGATAATCTGGGATTCTGCCTGTAATGTTGTCGATTACAATGCAACTCAAATCGAGAACTGGAGTTTCTCTACGACATGGTTTGATTTTGGTATGTATAATACCACTAGTGTCCTTGACGTGGGTGTCACTGATTGACATAATCTTTGTTTGACACGCTTCAATAGACAGATTCAAATTGTGGACACAACGACTTGTTATGTAGGATTTCTGCGATCCTGTATCCAATAAGGCACGTACAACATGTACCTTTCCTGCACTGTTAAATATATGCAGCTTTGCAGTGGGTAGTAATACCGAAGTATGTTTTCTGTGTTGACTTAGTGAATAAGTCCTAGCAGACATTGACGTAGTAGTTTCAGAATTACTACTACTGGCTTGAGAGTTTGCATCACTCTTGGGTGATGACGGACGATTGGTTTGCTCAGCTTTTTTATCACGTTTGGGTGATAACGACTAGTTTGACCTTTCACCAAAATGCAGCAGCGTATGGTGAGGTTTGTTGCACGTTCTGCATGTGGCTGTACTAGGACAGTTCGGGCGTATGTGACCCATTCTAAGACAGTTGAAACACATTTTGTGTTTAATTGCAGCATCATGTCTTCCTTTAGGTTTAAGAGCTATAAACCCTTCACACTGACTGATTTAGTGAGACTTTCTGCAATACGGACAATTCGTATCAGTTACCAATGTCATCGCTCGGGATGCTGGCTTGTGCCCTTTGAATTGTTTGATTGGCTCGTGAGTTTTGACTGGTGTGTCTGGCTCAACCTCTAAGCTTGCAACTTGCTTAGTCAAGAACGCAATTAACTCTACATGAGTGGGCTTGGAGTCAGAATCCAATGTTAGTTCCCACTGTCGTCTAGTAGCCGAATCTAGCTTACGACAAATCATGTTTTCCAAAATGACCCCACATGAGTCAACATCAACCTCTACGTTTTTCAAAGCAGCGATGTTTTGCGTGCTGTGTTCAACAACGATTTTAGTGTAGGAGCGTCTGCCTGCTTGACCTTTTGCACATCTTGGAGTGCATTCAGATGTACCGACCTCAACAACCTAGGACGATAATATTCATCTGTGATGGCGTTCCATGCAATATCAAAACTATCAGCTTTGACGGGGATATTTGTAATAAGCCTAGCGGCTTCCCCTTTTAAAGATAACTTGAGATATTGAAGTCGTTCAATATCTGACAAACTGTCCCGATTTATCACCAACTGTGTGAATAAATCGTAAAAATTCATAAAAGTTATTTTCTCCCCATCGAATGTTGGGCGATTCAATTTAGGCAAGCTGGGTTGCATATATCGCAAAGATTGTGCTGATTGAATCGAATGTGATTCTGATTTAGCTCTGTCGGACCCTGACTGTGATCCGGTGTCTCCACTGAACATAAGTTTGTAATTGACACGTATGTCGCAAATGAGTTCTTTTATTTCATTGAACAATTTCTTAACTCGGGAAATTTCTGCCAATATATCCTCGTCGGGATTTTTGGTTTGTTTTAACTTTGAAGAATATTCACAATAAGTACGATTGAATTCTTGTTCCCAAGCTGCGAGAGACGGAAAAGTTACCTCAAATTTCACTTTACTTTTTTCATCAGTCTCTGAAGAATAGACTGATAGACGACGAATATCTTCTGTCACAACCTCTAATTGTTTGTGCAGTAGTTTAGCCATTTTAGAGTGTGCTAATAAATGCAATTACTAATACCAAAGTAACTAGAAACTATAATTATCTCCGAATACCGCCAAATCCGGCTCGAAGGACCAAATGTTGCGTCCCTCCGGTGCGAAGGACTAAGTAGTAAGGACCTAGGGGCTCGAAGGACCAAATGTTCAATACCTAAACCAGCGAATCCGGTCTAGAAGAACCAAAATGTTTTGATCCTGCTCGCAAGCCCAAATGTGATGTCTCTAGATCAGCGAATCCGGTCTAGAAGCACCAACAATGTGTTTGATGTTAAATTCAATGAATAAAACAAAACTATATGTAAACCAAAATTAATTACAACCTTCGATAGCTGGTTCACATCACTGGACTTGGCCAATATCTGGGAGAATAATAATTTGTGAAACGTACTAATTAACAACGAACGAAGGACCAGATAGTTTTACGAACTAACAAACGTGCTAAGTATAATTGCAACAAAATAACAAACAACTGAAAACCAATTCTGAGAGATATGTGATAACGTATTGAATATAAGTGACATATACAATAATAAACCAAAGATAAAACAAATACGATATTTGTTGAAATTAACTAAATCATTTAATAAGTGTATGACCACACAAATTTAGTTAAACAATATTAAGAACTCTGAATGAACTTAATAATAACCAACTAGAATGCAAAACTTGTTGCCTTGACTGTACCTAGTCGACAATAACAGCAGATGCGCTGTGGATGACGTCACTCGAACGTGAACTTGTTCAAACAGGTTTACAAAGAAATAATAATAATTTCACCCAAGGAAATATGAATCAAATCCCTAACAACACGAGTTCACGTGAGAAATCAAATTGTACAGTTCGATTTTACAATTGATTCCTGAGATGTGTCTATTAGCTGCATATATTGGCGCCGGAAAGTATTCACGGACTATAAAGTACCAAATTAAATGAAAACCGAACGATAACTCCTTGAATTAGTCGTGCTAGGCTAATCAAGCTACGCGTACGATAATTAAACAACAAATTACTTTACTGACCATATGAAAATCAGAAAGTTAATGCAAAATGGTGGAAAACCACTCTCGCGGACGACGACGTGATACGTGTTTACCGTTTGCAAGCCAGAGACACTCTGAGTTGGTCGATGCTGTAGCGGCACTACCTTGGCGCGGGGGTGCGCGCGCACTCGCGTGAAACCAGATGCAATAATAATAATGTTAATAAATAGTTTAAGATACTACAACTATTTCAAACAATTCTAAAATTAAACTTAAACACGTAAAAAATATATAACTAATTTTTCCAAGTAACAGAAACAGATTTCTATTTATTTATTGACTTATTTAAATAGAGTCAGGGTGGGTTAACCGTTCTATTCCCATGTGCAGCGGGTTGCTACCTCAAGGGGTTAATATTTTCCAAATTCCTCTCATTTAAAACATATTAGTTTTAAACAGATATAAATATCGAAAATTCAACATAAAAAACCAAACTTATTAAAACTTGATTTAGAATCTCACATGTCTACTGTGGGTGCTTGTGTTTCGTGCTCTCACGTAGTTTACGCCCCTGGTATTCAGTTAAATACTTAATATTTTGTATAAAGTAAATTAATCTACACTACAGCAATGTTTGCTTATTACGAACCCGGTTATAGCGATCTTCCGAATAAAACAAACTAATTTAAAAGTACAAACTGTGTAAGAAGAGTGCTATTCTTTTCGTTTATAAAGAATCGTTTTTGCCGGACCCGTCGCATTCGTTTGAAGGGAACATTATTGTTTGGCCCAGTTGCATAAAACATTGTTAACTTTAATCACGTTGTTAACTTTGACAAGGCTCTTTTTCCAATGTATTTTTGATACTTATCCATGGTTACAATGTGTAGTTAAACATATGATTAGACAACAACTTTTTATGCAACTGGCCCTATATCTATTTGTTTTTACCTTCCATCATACCGTAAGTAAGGGAGGTAACGTAATCGTTCCAAAAAAATCGATGGTGAGTTTTCAGTAAATAAGCACGAATTAGGGTCCCCAGAACACGTTTTTACTATTTTTACGATGATGTGTGTGTGTGTGTGTGTGTGTATGTGTGTGTGTGTGTGTGTGTGTGTGTGTGTGTGTGTGTGTGTGTGTGTGTGTGTGTGTGTACGTGTCGATAACTCTTATAACAAACTTCCAAATATATCTATTTTCCGTATTCAAGCTTCCTGCATTCATATAACGATTTAATATTACAGACTTTTCTATTTATTGGAACAACAAATTAGATTTTGTTTACAAACGATCAACCGGACGTGATCCTTTACTTAAAGTTCATTGCTATTTCAAACATGGAATTGACGGGAGGTCATGTGTTGGCTACATCAGAGTTATATATATATATATATATATATATATATATATATATATATATATATATATATATATATATATATATAGAAAATAAATCCTTTCCATTTTCTGTGTCAAAAATGAAACACATTATGTAAAAATCTTTCACAAAAAATGTTTATGCGCATAACTATATGAATAAGTACAAGAACATTTCTTCGAACTACACTTGCATGCAAATATTTATTAATTAAATAATAAAAAAATATAATTATTATCATTATTATTTTGCTATGCATTGTTATTACAATTGTTCTTTGCGTGACTGTACTTGATACATTTTATTTTTTAATGTTTATCAGATGAAATTATATGGGTAGGTAATATAAATGGATTAAAAAAATTGTAATGTAACTTTGTTACAATAAATAAAAATAAGTAATTATTCATCGATATAATTCTTGTATAATTGTCATTGATTCTGGCTAATAAATAATAAATGTCTCGATTAAATAAAGTCCCTGCTCCAATTCTTAATCAGCTAACCTTAATTTCATCCGATTCTGAGATAAGCCTATGATTTGGGCATAACGAACCCAAAACCTCAAGCTCATAATTCTCCTATTGAAACATTCAACTCCGCGACATTAAACCAGGATTGGAATTATTGGAAAGCAATATTGTCGAGTTTAATGCGTTACTAGAAATGTACTAGAAAATTATATAATATGACTGATTAATTATAAATGATACTTTACAAACTGCGTTGCATTATTCATTTAATAATTGCAAGTGCAATTTGTAACATATTCATGAATACACATCATTATGTTTATTACATACTTCAGCCAATTTAATTTTAATAGTATTGTTGAAAATTTAATTGATAGTCCCACGCTTTTAAATAATAAAAACGCGGTTGGCGTGGACAGAATTTGTTTCAAATATTGTTTATATTAATTAATATTAATTATATGTGGATGCATATTCACTGATAATAGTTTATAACATGGTTGCACTATAATATTTAACGTGAATATAATACAAAATTATTTCTACACTATGCTGTGGAACATTATTATTTTATAACAAATAAAGAATGGTAATAATCATAAAACTTTTTACAGAAATGTTTTGTGTGCTTCCATACAGTATAAATAATTTTTCGTAAAACCTACTACGAAAATATGACATTTATGCTATTGTTTTGTTGGTAGTAAGTGACAGTTTACAATCAAGAGACAGTTATCATCGGCAACGGGTTAAAATATTTCATTAGGTGTCTAGGGAAATAAAGTAAATTGTCTACAAATAGCTTTATGGGGATATCGCAAGTAATAAATTGTGGGATGTAGCATTTGCCGCCTTATGTATTCTGGAGACATGTTTTTGTTAAATAGTTATAAATTTATAACACAAAATTATAAATTGAACTGATACTGACACGTAACGCATTTGAGATTTTCATGTTGAAATAAGTACTATATGTTTGACAAGGATATCCAAAGTTCCACTACCTTCATTAATTATTGATATGACAGATGTGTATAAAAAATGAAATATACGCACTTTTATTTCACGTAAAATGATATAAAAGATTTGAGGTAAAATCTTATTTGCACCTCGAGTCTAACAGTGCAATTATTGGTGTTAAATACTAGCAGCATCTCGGCCCTATGGGCCTTAGTTGTAAACTGAATTCTCGACCGAAAAACTGCACCTACGACTGTTGGTACGTAAATAAATATTACGTATCTCTAAATCGTTCAGAAACATTTTGTTACCGATCTAAGCCAGTAAAAATTAGCTGCTTTTATGATTATAAGAAAGCAATACTATCAAGCTGCAGTATTAGCGCGTGTAACATTTATGTTCCTAAGATTATGTAAGTGAAATTTTTGGTATTATTATTATTGAAAAACAAATACTAAAACCTTTCTTTCGGTGAATTATTATGTCAAATACTTCGTGACTATTTTTTTACGAAGGTCTTAACCGCAAATATGCCCAGGAAAATCATAGTCGTTTGTGGAATCACTATTAAAAATAATATTACGACTTTTAAAACTTAAGTAGTATGAAAATTAGGGGTAAATTTATTGAATGTTGATGTTGTTTAAGTGTTAACAATTTGAAATTTCAGTTATACGGCATTTATTCTTACAAAACCGACGGTTCGGTATATAAATTTATACACTGTTGAATTACACCAAAACAGTCTTCTCTCATATAAATTTATACCTTCATCAGGTTAAGTAATATCCCACAGCTTTATAGTAATAATAATGTCACAGTAATTATTTTGCGTAAGATTATTTTTATTAAATTTATTATGTTTTGTCTCTAATTAGCTATTTAGGTACGTAACCGATGCTGTTGAATAAGAGCTACATTTAAAGATACTGGTATTCACGTATTTTATTTCAGTTTATTTTTAGATTTCAGTGTGAGAACATTGATATTGTAGTGATTCAGGTGAGAGAGTTAATCTAGCGTGTGTATGATTGTGGGTTTGCGTGTGAGCAGTACGGTGTACTGTAGTGGCCGCATCGTGTGAACCCGAGGGTCGCCAACGGTAGCAGGAGGGAAGGCTGTAGTGACCCGCATCTGTGGTCGCCAACGGTAGCAGCAGTTAGGGCTGTAGTGATCCGATCCAGTTGGTTAAGAGGAATGTCTCCGGATCACCACCGAAGCGGCAGTGGTTCCGTAGTGGCCGCACGTGTGAACCCGAGGGTCGCCAGCGTAGCAGCAAGGAAGACTGTAGTGACCCGCATCTGTGGTCGCCAGCGTAGCAGCAGTCAGGGCTGTCGTGATCTGATCCAGTTGGTTAAGAGGATTGTCTCCGGATCACCACGGAAGCGGCAGAGGTTCCGTAGTAACTAGCGGCACTGCCCGTAGTTGCCAACATGTGTGAATGCCTGTACCTTTTGTAAATGATTGCCTCCTCACTGAGTATTTCTCATGTGTTAATTCTTTTGCAGAAATAATCACGGCGTGGAGGAGGATTCCGCGTGACCAGGTTCGGCCAGGCGATGGTCATCTAGATTTGTTATTTTTTTGTATTAATACTGTATATACTGGTTTGGGTGATAAATGTGTTTTAATATTCTTATTTTCAGCGCTAACATTTAATCGTCATTTATAACAATAACAATAATAGTTATTTATGTATTAAGGGCATAATTAAAAGATTGTAGCACGGAGGAATGATTAAAGCTCGACGCGTGGCGGAGAGCTTTAATTCTCCCGACTGCTATAATCTTGATTATGCCTATTGTACATACAATGTTTTATTTTATTGTGGTGCTCGAAATTCAAGAATTCGATAGATTATGTATATTCGGGATCGTTATGCTGGCATTGTGAATTGTAAGATGCAGTGGTTTCTACATAATTTGTTGTTGTTGCTATGTTGTTTATTATAAACAATTATAATTTAGTAGCAAATAAAAATGACAGATATCGGTTACTTCAAAGAAATATTAGATGAATTTGAAGGTGTACAAGGCAAGTTGGTTCCACCGATGTCAAAAGACATATATGAGATAGGATACGAAAGATTTGCGAGTGGCGTGAATTTGGTGTGTTGTTTGAGATTTATCCATAAACCACAATTTTTATATGTTTGAATAGCTGTTGCCTGGCAACTTTATACGGCCTCGGACAATAAAAGCCAAATTGTGCCCACTTTTGAGGGCGAATATAAAAGTTTATGATTCCAAAATAAAATAAACTCATGTACAAACAAATGTATTCGTTTATAGGTTCAGTATTCAGTTTAACACACCTCGTACAAAAAATTTAAGAAAGAAAAAAATAGGAAAATATCTGTTTGTTCTCAAAATCGACTATATTATGTTGCGTTCTGAAGACATAATTATACAGGCGTCCCAAAAACGCGCCATGCATGGGGATCTTGAGAACTGAGAGATACAAAGTTGGTTAGATAAAAGTTGCACCATTCGTTTATTAGAAGGTCATTATTTGAAACAAAGTCACTAGATCTGGGCAATTTGTCCAATTGTAATATAAAATTTTTTCGTGATTGCAATATTTTTATTTAAAATTATAAATACCTCCATCGACATTCACAATGGTAAAGAATTACAATAATGTTTGAATATTGAATTAATATATTCGTCACTATTAATTAATTAAATATACAACATGTACAACGCAAAACAATTATGATATTACTGAAAATGAAAATTCTAATAATTGTAATTTGCTGATAAATATAAATATACTCTTTGTAACTAGATTAATTAAATTAATTTAAGCATATAAAATAAATTTATCAAATTTAGTTTTGTCACAATGGATACTCTTATTTCACCATCAACTTGAATAAAGTTTGTCCTTAGGTAGATTTTAGTTTAAGTGCTGCCTCCACACCAGATGCAGCTCTTTTTTAATCCTCTCATACAACAGTGAACATGGTCAGTATCTGGATATATGCAATCAGCCTCACAGTAACACTGTACGAGTCCAGGCTTCTAATAGGTCGGCCTGTTTACATTTTCAACAAACAAATTATAAAACCTGTATAAAAAATGTTTTATTATTATTTATTTTACAAATTTTACAAATTTGTATCTCTAATATTTTATTTTTAATATTCTACTGTTAAATATTATTATCCGTTTTTGTAACCTCTACCATACTTTAGAAACTATTCAAGGAGAAACTCAGAAAAAAATAAAATAAAAACAATGGTCATATACATATTATGTAGCTGGTATTCAAGTGTCATAATGTTATCTTTATCTGTACCCATTTTCAAATATTGAGATTAAAATATACTACTCTAGGTTCTAAGGTCATCTTCGAGGTATCAAGAATGATACATGCAAACATTTAACAATTATGAATTAGCCAATGGAACCATTTGGTAACACTAGAATTTAATTGATTAATAAATAAAATTAATAAATAAATATATCATCACGGCATATTACCCATTGTGTACATAGATTTCGATAATAATGGTGATATATTTGTATCGTGCAGACATTTACCAGACGTAACCTCACGGGCACTCATTGCTGGCGTCGAGAGTGCATTATAGGGGTCAATTTTTTGCTATTTAAAATTTGAAATATTTAGCGTCGGTCGGGATCGAACCCAGTTCCCCAGATTCGCGAACAGACACTCAGGCACGTGGCCACGTGACTCCATAAATGATTGATTAATATTAAAAATAAATTAGTAATATTATTGACCATTTGTTTGTTGCAAAAAGCAGCATAGAAATATTTAATGTTTGAAAGAAATACTAAACAAATTATTTGAACTCAAATATTTCTATTACGAATCTGAATTTCGTGCTTTCATCTTTATTAATAGGTTCCCACAAATTTCTGAATTCCTGGATTAATTTTTAATTAATAATAATTATGAAATACCTGAACCTATTCTGAGAAAACGCAAGCCCGCTAATTTAATAATGTGCTTATTGAACCAGTAATGAATTACTCATTTAAATAATAAATTCGACACAATTTGTCGTCTTTGAACTACATATAAAGAGAATAACTTTACAAATTGCGATCTGTTATTTCTTGTCATAGTATTTATACGAGTCTTTAAATTTTAAATTAACTCAAAATTATGTTACGTAATATTTGGAGCAAGATTTAGTATCACTTGCAAAACAATTTAAGTAATCGTCTTCACTTTGTTAAGGTAAATTTTACCCTACTCATTATGACATTTATATTAATAATTAATGGATATTGTAGATAAAAATATTTTAAAGCAAATGAAATAAAGGATTATCAAAAGGCTTTAAAATAAAGAAATATTCAATATTTTTAAGAAATATCCTTTGATAAGGCAAATATAAAATTAAAAATAATTTGCAAGTGTCAAATTTGACATGGGTCGATATCTAGGCCGTTCTAATGATAACCAGTCATCTAATGCACATAGTCATGCGAACCTATAATTGTAAATATTTCTTTTATTCCACAATAATATTTTTTTATCTTTTACTTTTTATTATTCTGAATTGCTATAATATTTTATATTTATTTTTTTAGTTTTGTGTTTAATAGCAAGAAATGGTGTATTACTTTTCAAAAATAGAATTGAAAGGAAAAATAAAAACTGTAGAAAATTGTTGGTAGTAAGATTATTTGCAAAAATTATGCATGAAATTATTTAGTGTTTATTTTCTGCTTGAGTTTATTGACTCATGCAATATTCCAATTTACACGCGTATGTAACCGAGGTTGCTATGCATAATAAATTTTCCTTAAACATAAAAACCTACATACGTATAACTTCATAATTGTTAATTTTATAACAGGCCGAAGGCCAACAAAATAAAAGGAAGCATAGTTTTAAACTTAGCAATGATTGAGTACTTAGGAAACTATAAATTTGTTTATATTACAAAAAATTATTATATATAAATTATGTAGACGCCCAGCCCTTATTGCATCATGCTTGGTAATTTTCCACTATGTAATATTAAACCCTACACAGCATAAAAGTCATACCACCCAAGGAGATAAATAGACATCTCCAACATGTAACCAGTAGTTTATGTCAGTCCGTAGAAACATTAAGTTCATAATATTCTAGTTGTATCTTGTATTGTAAAATAAAACTTTTTAAAAACATTAAATCGAATTCCATTGATTTAATTGGCGCAGTCGGTAGGATTTCTGGAGGGATTTTGGGTATAATGTTAAGTGCAGTGGGTTGTACAATTGGAGCTGTTGTCATTGTTGTATTTTACAATTATAATAAAATATTTAAAAATCAGAGAAAAATAGTAATAATGAAAGTTTGTAAATAGTAACTCACAGTAACACTACGAATGAGTTTATGATGGCCAACTTCATGGTCCAGGAGATGAAGGTTTGGTGGTCACTGATTTTCGCTCAGTGGGTGAAAGAGCTGGAGGTGCCGTCTGCTGCCGATGTGCTCTCGGTGAATCGGGCCTCTCGGAACTCACGGAATTAACGACGATATTGTGAGCCTTTCTTCGTCGGAGTTATGCAATTCTTGTAGAAGGCTTCTGTTGCACTTGGGATTGTTGATTGGAGTGTGAAATCTGTATTTTACTTCAGATTTTCGTAACACTCTGGAGAACGATGATTCGGATGCCGAATAAACACTTGAAAGTGACGACTTCACTTTTAAACGAATTGGACACTATTTTATTAGGTCTTCGAAGTAAAATCTTTCAGCAATCCTACCGTGACTGCGCCAATTAAATCAATGGAATTCGATTTAATTGGCGCAGTCACGGTAGGATTGCTGAAAGATTTTACTTCGAAGACCTAATAAAATAGTGTCCAATTCGTTTAAAAGTGAAGTCGTCACTTTCAAGTGTTTATTCGGCATCCGAATCATCGTTCTCCAGAGTGTTACGAAAATCTGAAGTAAAATACAGATTTCACACTCCAATCAACAATCCCAAGTGCAACAGAAGCCTTCTACAAGAATTGCATAACTCCGACGAAGAAAGGCTCACAATATCGTCGTTAATTCCGTGAGTTCCGAGAGGCCCGATTCACCGTGAGCACATCGGCAGCAGACGGCACCTCCAGCTCTTTCACCCACTGAGCGAAAATCAGTGACCACCAAACCTTCATCTCCTGGACCATGAAGTTGGCCATCATAAACTCATTCGTAGTGTTACTGTGAGTTACTATTTACAAACTTTCACTATTACTATTTTTCTCTGATTTTTAAATATTTTATTATAATTGTAAAATACAACAATGACCACAGCTCCAATTGTACAACCCACTGCACTTAACATTATACCCAAAATCCCTCCAGAAATCAAGGAACTAATAGAAATAATACCTGAGTACGATGGAAGTACTGGTACTTTACCATATTTCATAAATACATGCGACGAAATTCTCGGTATAATAGATAAACAAAATTTATCAATTATCGTAAAAAGAATTATTTTACACACTATTGGAAAAAAAATTGTTAGAGACGCGAATATAAAACTAGCAACAAAAACTTATCAAGATTGGGAATCCCTAAAAAACTTTTTAATTGAGGAATACGGAGACAAGAGAAATGAAGTACATTTTCTCACCGAATTATCCCATTTAGAACAAAAACAGAACGAAGATATCTTTTGTTATTTTGATAAATATGAAGACATTTATAACAGACTTATTAGCCTATTAAAATTGAAATTTAGCAACAGTTCAGAAAATGTTATAAATTTTATGTCGTCATACGCTTCACACAATTTTATAATAAATTGCAGAGAGCCATATAGAAGTCAGTTGGCCGCTAGAAATCCAAAATCCTTAAATGATATCCAGAATTTAATCAAAAATGACTTCCAGTACATTCACACAAACATACACAAACAAAACACTATCAAACCAAAGATAAACGCCCCAACACCTGTTTATAAAACTGTAACACAAAACCAAAATTCTTATCCAAATCAAAACCAATACCGATCACCAATGCTCCGATATCCTCAGCAACAACGAAATTTCCCGAGTCAACCGATACATCCTAAACCGAGAACAAACAATTATCCTCAACCCATGTCTATCAGCACAAATACTTTTAGACCTCAACAAAAAAGACAGAGACAGGACTTACAAATGCTAGACAGTAATACTGAAATCGTTGTCGACCCCAACAATGACAACCAATTATTCGAGTACTACGATTATGACCAAACAAACGATGAAGAACACATTGAAATAAACAATGAACCAGAGTCGCAAACCGAAAATTTTCGCATAGAACTATTAGAAGATTCGAAACCCTAGCAAATTATACCTCACGCTTACCATTTATCCAGTTTAAAAATTGCCGTGTATTAATTGACACCGGATCTTCCGAAAATTTTATTAGTCAAAATTTCGTTCATAATAATAAAAACAAATTCAAAATTTTTAATGAATATTTCGAGATACAAACCGCCAATGCTGTTTCAAACGGTACTCAATTCACATTTGTTGAACTACTTAAGAAAAATATAAAATGCTTTATTTTTGAATTCCATAAAGATTTTGATATCGTAATTGGAAATTCTGGCCTAAAATTGTTAAAAGCGAAAATTAATTATTCAGATGAATCTATTTCACTGGGTAAACGTAAATTTAAATTTAGCTATTTTCACAAAAACAAATTAGAAATGAATTGTCAAGAAATTTCAAAAAAATTAAATCTCAGAACAGATCATTTAGATAACACAGAAATCAAAGAATTAAATAAAATTCTTAAAGAATTCGAAGATTTGATTATCGATGACGACAAAAACTTAACTTTCACAAATGTCATAAAACACAAAATTAGGACAACCGACGAAACTCCAGCTTATCAAAGATCATATAAATATCCGGTTATTTACAAGGAAGAAGTTAATAAACAAATTAATAACTTATTAGATCAAAACATAATTAAACACTCATATTCCCCTTGGAGTAGTCCAATTTGGGTTGTTCCCAAAAAACAGGATGCTTCGGGTGAAACAAAATTTCGCGTGGTTATAGATTACCGCAAGTTAAACTCAAAGACTATAGACGATAAATTTCCGATACCCGATATCGCGGACATTTTGGACCAACTTGGTAAATGTAATTATTTCAGTACTATCGACCTAAAAAGCGGGTTCCACCAAATCGAAATGGATTCTGATTCAATAGAAAAAACAGCCTTTTCAACCGATCAAGGACACTTTGAATTCCTTAGAATGCCCTTTGGTCTCAAAAACGCACCGAGTACGTTCCAGAGACTAATGAATTTCGTTTTAAAAGGCCTCATTAATAAAGTTTGTTTTGTTTATTTGGATGATATAATTATTCTAGGCAAATCATTACAAGAACATATTCAAAATATCAAAATTGTTTTCCAAAGACTAAGAGAAGCGAATCTTAAATTACAGCTAGATAAGAGCGAATTTCTAAGAAAAGAAGTCGCGTATCTTGGACATATAATTACCACCGAAGGCGTAAAACCAAATGCAGATAAAATTGAAACTATAAAAAAACTTACTCTTCCAAAAACTCAAACAGAAATCAAATCATTTTTAGGCTTTCTTGGTTATTATCGTAGATTTATAAAAGACTTTTCCAAATTAACTAAACCATTTACCAAATATTTAAAGAAAAATGCCAAAATTAATATTGATGACAAAGAATACATTTCGTGCTTTGAAAAATGTAAATTATTACTTTCAAACGCACCAATATTACAGTATCCTGATTTTTCAAAACAACTTCGTTTAACGACCGACGCATCAAATTTCGCTTTAGGAGCAGTCCTATCACAAAACATAGACGGTAAAGATCTACCTATAGCTTACGCAAGCCGCACTCTCAACGATCATGAAGTAAATTATTCGACCATCGAAAAAGAATTACTCGCTATTGTGTGGGCTACGAAACATTTCCATCACTATCTGTACGGTCGCAAATTTAAACTAATTACCGATCACAAACCCCTTATTTGGTTAAACAGTCTAAAAGAACCTAATTCGAAACTCATTCGTTGGAAATTGAAATTATCACAATACAATTATGACATAGAGTATCAGAAAGGTAAACAAAATTACGTCGCGGACTATTTATCCAGAATTCCAAAATCTTCCGAGATAAATTACAAAACTTCAAATATTTTTGACCACAAGGAACCTATAATTCATTGCGTTTCTCAAGACTTTAAAATGGGTCAAGGTTTCGCAAAACAGATTAATGAAATGTACCACACCACCAACACCTTAGACAAAATAAAAATCGTAAATAATATCGCTATACAAACATCACCTAGATTAATAATACATTTAATTTCAAAAGAGAATTATTTTGACGAACCAAATTTAAAAGATATAAAAAATTGTTTAATACAATTAAGACATTATCTAATTGAAAATAATATTAATTCAATTAATATGCCAAAAATTGCATCTGGTTTAGACAAACAAAATTGGTCAGATATAGAAAATTTACTAAAACAAATTTTTGAGAATACAAATATACAAATTAACGTTTTTACTTTGAATAATATTGAAGCTTATGCAAACTCCGTTATCGCTGAAAAGGACACGGACAGTCATACGCAGCATTCTGATGACGAAGCCCCTATCAATGGCCTACACTATAAAGACATTCCTATAAATTTCGGTAAAAACCAAATTATTTTTAAATAAACAACTTCGAAAAGTACCGTAGAAATAACAAAAATGTTTGGACACGAAAAACAAAGATTTTATATTTACTTAAACAAGATTAATTTTAAAAATACTCTCTTAAAATTTATTAAAGAATACCTCGTACCTGGAATACATTATTATTGCATCGTTCCGGTACAATTTCAAACAATGTTAAATTCTATTTTGCAAATTTATTTTCAACCAGGCACTTATATTTTGACTAGTTGTAAAAATCAGTTACAAGACATAGAATTGTCAGATGAACAAATTGACTTAGTAAAAAACTATCATTTAGGCAAAACAAATCACCGTGGCATAATTGAAACCTACCAGAAATTAAAAAAGCAGTATTATTGGCCAAATATGCAGCAAACAGTTTCTAAATTCATAAATAACTGTGATGTTTGCCAGGAAAATAAATATGAAAGAAACCCCGTAAAAATACCCATTATAAAAACACAAACCGCGACCAAGCCCCTCGAAATTATCCACATGGATATTTTATCATTAAAGAAAGAAAAATTCCTAACTATAATCGACAGTTTCTCTAAGCACGCACAAATTTATCACTTGTCCGAAACCAATACAATAACTATAATACAAAAGTTAATAAAATATTTTTCTATTTTTGGTACTCCTAAATTAATAATATCTGATAACGGCCTACAATTTAACAACCAGCTGATCTACAATTTCTTATCAACTAAAAATATTCGTATTCACCTTATTAGTGTCAATAATCCAAAAAGTAATGGTAATATAGAAAGGTTCCATTCAACAATAATAGAACATGTTAGAATATTGGAACAAAATAAAGATTTCAACGATTTAAAAATCAGTAATAAAGTCCGTTATGCTCTTCAAGCTTACAACCAGACAATTCACTCCGTTACAAAACGTACACCCAATGAAATACTTTTTGGCCATTATAACGAAATAAAAGAAGAAATTTCTCCCGAAATCGTCACCGATAATTACGTTCAGACCCATAAAGAAATCATGAAGAAAATTTACGATGAAACTAAATTGTTATTAGATAACAGCAAAAAGAAATACGCTACGTCACAAGTTGATAGTATTAAATTACCTGATAAAGCATTCAAAGAACAAGCCAAGAGAAACACTGGTAAAGTTGAGAAACCTCGTTACAAAAAACAACAAATTAAAACATATGTAAAAGATAAGGCTCAAGTAATAACTGACAAGAACAAAAAAGTAAAAATTGACAAACTAAAACCTCTCCGTCAATTTACAGACTCATACGAACAACAACAACCATCGACCTCAAAGACGAAAGACACAACGCCGGAATTAACGTCCTCAAACTAGGAAATGCATTAATCTCAACTAATAATAAGTACATCTATGTTAAGCTTAATTTAGATAGAATTAAAGAAACATAATAACCTTACTTACCATTATAGTCAATTAAAATTAGAATTACACAATAAGTACGAGTATAATAAGAAAAATGTAGCAAGTTTAAATAATAACTTTATTATGTTAGAAAACTTTTTAGACATAGTAAATAGTAAAATTCAAATCCTCTTGTACGATAATAAAGAAAAACGTGGACTTATAAACGGAATCGGTTCTATAATAAAAAGTATCACTGGCAACTTAGACGCCACTGATCAAGAAAAATACGACAACGCCTTAAGATTAATTAAAGAAAATGAAAATATTTTGGAAGACAATTTAAATCAAGTAATTACCTTTAATAAAAATATTTCAGACTATTTTAATAAACAAGTTGAAAAAATTAACTCCAATAATATAATTATTGAAAATCAAATTAATGAGATGCATCTTGTTTTAAAAGAAATAATAGATACTAACGATAGACTCTATATCGATAATATAATAACTCAACTAACATTTGCAGCCACAAATCTAATAAGTATCCTTAATGAAATCGAAACTACATTCGCCTTTTGTGAAACAAACACTTTATACTTTGGTATTCTTTCGAGAGAAGATGTCAAAATAGAAATTGATAAATTACTACCAAATAGCTTGAAACACCTTGTAATAAAAAATTGGCAAAACCAACAGTTAGTAAAAACCTACTGTAAATATGAAAAACTTACTTTAGACATAATAATAGACATTCCTATTCCTTTAGTACAAAACGAACTTCTACAAATCACCCCCATACCTACTTTGCACAATAACACTTACGTTACATTAGATATCACCCCTGGCTATTACACGAAAACTAATACACACATTAATAAATTAAATAAATGTACTTTGGTAGAAGATAAACTTTATATTTGTAACAATGAAAATTCCCTACCAAATAAATGTATAGAAAATTTGTATTTTAATAGAAACAGTAATAGTTGTGAATATATTAAAGTACTTAACCACAACGAAATCATTTCAACACCAAACTCAAATATTGTATATCTCCTTGTACCTAATAAAGATGTAATAAATATCGAATGTGACCACGAAGTTCAAGATAAAGAAATTTCTGGAATTTACTCAATAAAAAACTGTTTAATAAACAAACAAAAATTATTCAAAAATGTCAAGTATGATAAAATCATTAACTTAAATATCGAACAAAATAAAAATAAAATAATCCTTAATAAGACATTGAATATAAAAAATCTAGAATCAATAAAAATTCCAAATCAACAAATAACTCATTTAAATGAAATTCATAACACAGAATCACATTCAATATTTTTTGATGTAATATTGTATATTGTAAGCATAGTTGTAGCCATGTTCTTAGTTTATAAAATTTGTGTAGAAATAAGAAAACGTAACTTAAGTAACCAAAATAAAATTAATGAACCCACAATTGAAACAACACCTATGGAATATCCAACAGGTATTCTTTCATCTTAGGGGGGAGGAATTATGTAGACGCCCAGCCCTTATTGCATCATGCTTGGTAATTTTCCACTAAGTAATATTACAATATACACAGCATAAAAGTCATACCACCCAAGGAGATAAATAGACATCTCCAACATGTAACCAGTAGTTTATGTCAGTCCGTAGAAACATTAAGTTCATATTATTCTAGTTGTATCTTGTATTGTAAAATAAAACTTTTTAAAAACATTAAATCGAATTCCATTGATTTAATTTATATATATATATATATATATATATATATATATATATATATATATATATATATATATATATATATATAAATAGAGCTCTTTGGGTCATATACTGGGTGGTAAGGTATGCAAATGTACATTGCATTACTCCCCAAATTATTTTAGACACAAATGGTTCAAATAAATGTATTAGAGCATTTAATTAATTTTGCATGATTTGTAAGAGCAGATATTCACCCCTATTTTGTAAGGAAGTTGTGAAATCTTAGCAACGTTTTTATTAATTTTAAAGAATAGAAACAAACATAAAGCCTGTCATTTTCATGTTTTATTCAGTTTTCGCAATTATTATTGGTTATTTGCTTTAACAACGTTGCTAAGAAATAATAACTTTTTTTACAAAATAGGGCTGATAAGGTATTTAGGAAAATATGGAAAATCTCCCCAAAAATAGCGATAGCCATGGAATTGAAACAAAAAATTATCAAATGTTAATGATTTATATACAGGTACATTAGTTTATTTTCGTTCGCATTTTCTGTACAGGTGAACAATTATTAATTTAGATTATTCAAAAAAATAATCTAAGATAATATACGGTGCGATAAGTCATACATGTGTACATAGTTATTTAACATTGAAAAGTAGTTTATCACTACGCGTTGCTCCCCAAATTGTTTCAGATAAATTTAAATAAACGTTATATAGAACACACAATTCTGCATTTTAATTTTGATCAGTAAGCTACATCAAAATAGAATGCTTTGTAACGGCAGAAATTAGGTATGAAAATTATCTGAAAAATAACGATAGCTATGAAATTGCAACAAATAATTTAAAAGTATTTACGGCTTATATGTCACATTAGATTAATTTATTTTATTAGGTATTATATGTAGTTTCTGTTCAAGTAAACAATTAATTAAAAAAATAATCATTTTTTATTATTTTCATGATCTTTTCAGATATACTACTGAAATAAATTAAACTCTACGTAATAAAAATATGTATATAAGGGCTGTTGCAAGAATTTTTATGTAACTTGTAAGTACCAAATTTTAAAAGATATTGTTTTTTTAAAGGCCTCAAATTTGAAAATATTCCGAAATATTCATTAGATTGAAAAAGTCACGTGATCTGGAAGCAGTGTGACGTCAGAGCACATACGTTTAACATGTGACAAACTATCGCTTATTTTTATAGTATGTTCCGTAACGCAACCGGTTCGATCAGGTTTACGGTTTTTTGATCCATAAGTCGTAAAATTATTTCTATTTGGAACGCGGTTCCTGAAAAAAGTTGGTAAAAGGTCGGACTATGGCGACCATAAAATAATCCTGGTTTCTCCGGTATTTTTACCTCAGCTACCGCTACTTTCAAACATCATCGTAACAAAATCAAACAATATACGTCAATGTCAAATTTCTAAACTGCATTAGTGGTATTACTAATAATTATTATAGATGTAAGTATGAAAACATTTATATTTGATATGTTGTTTGTGTTATTATTATTGGCATAAAATGTAACAGAATGTTCACTTTCGTTGTCATATTCAACGTTATTCATTTGGTTAAATTTTATTTTTGTTAGGTTGTGTCAATTTTAAATGTCCATCTGTCCCAAAATAGATGAAAATATTCAGAAACCATGATGTACCTGGAATCAAGATTCTGTTTTTTTTTTGTTGACTTACGGAACATAATATTATTTACATAAATAGCGAAGGTGATGAACAAACTGTTTTCCTATTGGTTATGAATAACGCACTGTATGTACTCGGACGTCAAAGGACTGGGTGATTGTTTTTCATGACTATATCTGGCGCCAATTTTTCTATATAAGTATTTACGAAAATAACAAAAAAATATTATTTTTTTATTATGAAATATGTTGTATAAACGTTTATTTAAAATACTTAAAAAAAATGTAAAATAGGCTTTCAGGTCACGCTTTTTATTTCTCATACTAGTAAAGCACGTTGCCAATGAGGTATGTGACTAAATTTCCATTTTTACAATATGATACTAGACAAAAAATAAAATACCCGTATTGATTTTAAATCTATTAATGAGCGACTCTACCATTTTTAATATCTATTTGTGTATTAAGAGCGCAAAATGGGACACTGTCGAGGAGCGCGGCATTCTCTCGAAATCGACAATGTCCATTTGCGCTCGAAACATACATAAGATTTTTTCTACAGTCGTCACAATGGGGCTTCCACCATGACAAAAATTTATTTATTTCAAGTACATTAAACTAATGTAGTGAAAAAATGGATGTCCATTGGGAAAGTTCACGCCAAAATATTGCAGGTGGAAGCACAACTGTTCACACAATTTATTTTATATTTAATTTTAATTTATCGTTATTTTCAAAAATTCTTAAGCTATTGCTTCAATCTAATCTAAGCATTTTATATTTCGTTTTTGTAAATGAATGCCTTATTTTATTTTCACAACACTGCGGCATTTTGTTTGGTTATGTAATATACCGACAAAGCAGTTACATATCAGATTGACTTGTGAAGGTGGTAAATGCTTAACTACAGTGCCATTAGTCCTGACTAAACGTTTCCATTAAGAATGTAGACAAGTGACATTTCTCAACATTGCATAATTAGAAATTGGGCAGCGAGTGTATCGTCTACTTTGTCGTGCATGAGCGGCAAACCCACCAACGTCCACCAAAGTATGAAAAAATAGATGTGACGACACGAATATGTTTTTTTTTTCATTTCGATACAGATTATCATTATGATACATATAAATTTTATAACCAATTTATACACTCGTTGCATAATATACTATTTCAAAGCAAACAGTTTTCTTTGTGGACCTAAATGTCGTTGAAGAATATGATATTTAAAAATTATATGCATAAATTAATATACACTGTATAAATCTGCATTCTTTATATTTGCAAATGTATTTAAATTATTAAGTTTATTACAAGATATTTATAATCAAATAAAAACTGTTTGAGAAAGCCAGTGGCGCGATTAATACTAACCCACTCCCTATTTGAAACTGTTTACTTCCATTGATTATATACCTGTGTAGGTGATTTTACGCAGTCTTCAATCGATCTTTTTTGGGTAAAGTCGCTATAATTGAATAGTTAAAAACGAGGACGCCGAGTAAAGCGAGGTGAAATTTTTTAACAGAACGGGTCTGATCTAATTTTAGCAATTTTATTGGCCTAAAAATATGAATACTTAGATAGGTGCATTTACAAAACAGATATAGGATAAAATAAACTAATAAGGACAAATGCATTAAAAATGAAAAAAGATACCAGAGCCGGACCTTTACTCCAAAAAAGGGGGCATGTCCGGTGAAAAGAGAACGTCTAGTAATTCTATATTGGAAAGGGAAGGAAACACATCATTACCCATAAAGTTATTTATTTTAGATAGGTATATCATATTATTTCTTTATTAATATTCATTATTAAGCATATACTTTTGGTTTATATTACTGCTCGCAAATCTAGAGACGTAGGTTCGATTTCGACTGACGCCAAAATTATATGAACCCTGCAACCCTCTATTTTATTTTCAGTAATTCTAGGGTGACCCTGGTGTATTTATAAACATTTTTAGAAAACTATGTACCATATTTTGTATAAATTCTACCAAACTAAATGTCTCCATTCATATATAATGCTTTGTTCAAACTTATAACTTAATATGTAGTGCAAAAGGCCATTATCATTTACCTACTTGTATATTTTGTACGTAATATAAATTCGGGTAATTCTAATAAATAAGTAAACAAATTTTCTCTCATCCCTCAATGGATCTCTTGTGCATGTTTAGCGCGCATCCTCGACATAACTAATAAGTAAGACAAATTATGAGTCTATTACTTACACACACACGCCGTCTATTAAGCCCCTGTACACATGAGACCAGATGTGTTACGTTGCAGTAGCCTAGCAACGCTGCTCTTATTGCTCCATCAATGTTTCATCTATTCTCAATTGTTTACAACTACACACCATGCAATATACTTAACAACAAATTGTATAAAAGAACTATTTATAATTTACTGCACATTTTCATGTTTGTAAGATATACATGCTTAATTGCTTAAATGTTTTACAAATGTTCATTAAAAGATGTTTAGAAGGAACATCATGAATTATAGCGATGTGATTGTTGTGGGTGTTCTATTACTTTTATATTTTCTTTCAGGCAAAAACTAGAGATATGATGCTGTGCTATGTTCCCTGGTTAATTCTATGTTTTCAATTACCACGATACTTAATAAAATAACTAAATACTAAAAAAAATGTTTAAACAAGTTATTGGTAACTTAAGTTTCGCAACTAAATATTTAAAAAATTGCAGGTAAATAACTTTTTAAGACAAAGGATAATTTTTTTAAATGATCAAGGAAACAATAGCATAGCTTATTTAAGTTTTTTTTTCACCGACTTCATCCTTTGTTAGCCGTCGGTCAAGGGAGGTATAGGGATCGTACTAAAAATCGCATATCGAGATTTTGGTAAATGACCGCGTTTTAAAGTCCCTAGAATCCAATTTTAACATTTTCACGATGATGTCTGTGTGTATGTGTGTGTGTATGTATGTGTGGATTCTCCACTCTAACTCAAATACTATCGTTCAGAATATTTTGAAACCTTGTATTTCGAACTTTTTCTATTATGGAAAGAGCCCAGATTTCGGTGTAAAAAAAAAACAGGAAATGGCATTTTATATGAAGCTCAAAATAGTTTTTCTTCGAAAAATACCTTTGAGTGTTATATTTTTGGATTAATGTTACTATAAAAATTAGAGATTATTAAATTTTCTACATATTTGCATTAATACTGTTTCTACATATTATGGATGAAGTTATAAAATTATCTATAATTTAAATCCCGATGCCTATGCTTTAACAATCAAAACTCCTTGGTTTTGCAGTTATTCAAATGTATGTAACTGACAGATAAATGTCACTGTCAAAGAACTAATTTCAAATTAATAATAGTAACGTTTTAAAAAGAAGAAAGTAAATTGAACAATAGGAAAGGAACTCAATACAATTTCCAGCATAAGTAAATATGTAGGTATGTATTTAGATTAATAAATATTAAAAATTCTCAAAAAAGTTTAAGCTAATTCTTATTTTTGGATTAGTGAATTCTATTCTATCCCGGTACTTAAAATTTAATTTTCATTTTATCACCAAAAAAGGTAGTTACTTAGATTAGATTAGACTATATTTTAAGAAATAAACTGCCAAAATTAGAATAAAATTCGCTAAACCAAAAATAAGGATTAGTTTAATTATTTTTTTGTGACTCGGGCGGTAAATGGCAGGAGGTATTGTGTTTGCTATATTTTGGGCGACGTATTTCCTTCATGTTTTACACGTTTTACGTCCACAGATGAAAGTTTTATTCTGATAATATACTTTTAGTAAAAAATTTGATAGTAATGCGTTGTGAGATACCTACTATACGTTGGTCGTAATAGTTACTGATTGTGGCAACACGCAGTATAAGAATCAAATGTCCTCAAACAGTCTCAGCCCAGCCATATGTACTCGCTTATTTATTCAGAGATGGCAAAATAAATATAAATAAATAAATATATCATCACGGCTTATTACCCATTGCTGGGTGTGCCAATCTGCATTGTACACAGATATCGGTAATAATGATATATTTGCACCGTGCGGGCGCTTACCAGGCGTCACCTCACGGGCACTCATTGCTGGCGTGGAGAGTGCACCACAGGGATCAATTTTGTGCCATTTAAAATTGGAAATATTTGGCGTCGGTCGGAATCGAACCCGGTTCCCCAAATTCGCGACCTGACACTCAGGCACGCGGCCACGAGACCCCATAAAATATGTAATATGTTTGTAATTAACTGTTTTTCGTAAGTCGTCAGAGTTCGTTCTCTAAAGTGTCTTATCTTTGTAATTTAATTTAAGTACGTTTGAGAACGTCGTTTACAAGTCAACACATAATAATGTTTTGTCCAATAGCAACCAACACGGATGCTGTGATAATAAGCAAAGCTTCCAAAACATTAAGATAAACGTATATCATTGTAAATACCACATACTTAATGCACATTTGCAAACGATAAGCGATAACTGAAAAAAATCCGGTTTTGACAAGAACGACCATTGTAAATCAGTGGTTAATACTAGTAATAAATTTTTTGAATGCAGCCTGCCATATTTGTAAATCCTTGAAAGATCATTGAGCCTATATGCACTTCAGAAAATTGCTTTAAAACATTTAATACGTAGTGATTCGTCATATGTCATTAAAAGTGTCGGTTTACTGTATTTAACATTTTATTGTAAATTATTAAACGTGTATTACAATATTCTCTTTTCGACATTTTTGTTTTGCCACTTTGCCGGTGTGTAAACTTTATGTGAATACAATAGGTATTGGAGTTTAAATAATAAGTTTAAAGTATAATATAACCAGGGCTGGATACATCACAATCGAATTTTTATGTGGCGACCGTTTTGACCATGTGGTACTATTAATTTCGATTTTTAATTGAGTTAATATAAATTTGACTTTTATATTTCTATTACGCTATTTACATGATATACTTTTAGTACATATTAGAGGTGGGCGCGTGAGTAACTTTTTGTTCACGATCACGCACGCTCACGGAACTGAAAATGTAATCACGACCAATCACGACCAATCACGCACGACTTTTTATGTTTGAGTCACGATCACTCACGCTCACGATTTTATTTTGGCACTCACGCCCGATCACGCCTGGCGGGTCACGTTCGTGTCACGTAATTGTTTCTATGTACATTTAAGCCTGTTTAACACAGTCATAAGTTGTTTTCAAATTTGTCAACAAATTGGTAATAAGTTAGGTAACAAATTCGTTTCATTGGAAACGAATGTTTATGGACAAATAGGTTGTTCTATTCCATCACAAATATCATTATAAATTTGGTAACAAATTTGTTAACAAAATTATGATCGTGTGAAACGGGCTTAAAGATTTGTATATCTTTAGTGAAATCGGAGCAACTGTGTAAACTATTATCACGAAAGATGACTATTCAAGGTCATTTGTGAGCCGCCTGATATAATATTACTTGCAGATAACTTCATTGCATTTCGTATGCATAGGCGTGCAACATGAAATATTTATGGACATATTTTAACTAAAAAAATAAGAGTAATTTATTTCAAAATTATGTTTCTTTCTAAATAATGCCTTTCTGAAAGATTTATGTTCTTCACTTATGTGTTTGCAAAATACAAAAACATTGACTTAACTTGTAAACTAAGGAATAATTTGATTTAAATATCAACGCCACTGGATAAATATTAGCACAGAGGGCAGTGTAGTAGATAATTAGGTATCTGTAATTTTACGACATACGTCATTATTATTTATAGTGTGTTAGAAAGTAATGCCACTATTTAAGTATATCTGTCACACCACATAAATTAAGTAGACATAGGTCAACTAATCTTTCTCTTTCTAATACAAAATGTTGCTAAGCTACTGCTATAAAGTGATGTGTATTCTATCTTCGAACAAATGACCTTGAATAGTCATCTTTCGTGATTAATAGTTTATCTTCGAACAAATGACCTTGAATAGTCATCTTTCGTGATTAATAGTTTATACAATTTTGGGTACAATAACACTGTTTTTATGCAAAATAAAATACTGTTGATGACATATTTGGACATAGTAATAACAAGAATGTAAAGTAAAAGATGGAAATTGACAATTTTTTAAATAAAAAATAGAAGAAAACTTGTTCTCACGCCCGATTAAATTTCAATCACGCCTGATCACGCACGATAATTTTTTAGTGCCTCACGCTCACGTCCAATCACGACGCAAAATTTAAATTATATTCACGATCACGCGGGTCACGTCGTGACCCATCGTGACAAGACAAAATCACGGCCCGCGCCCACCTCTAGTACATATTGTCAAAACTACCGACCGAGGTGGCTTGGTGTGAGCGTACTAGCTTCACGTGTCAGCGGTTTTGAGTTCGAATCCTGGGTAAGTTTGTGTGCGTCCTTTTCATTATCTCATCTTTATTAATGCATTATAAATAATGTGAATGATATACTTGTAAAAAATTAACTCACTCTCATATTTGTAATAAGATGTAAAATCTTGAATACAATAATAGTTATTTATGTATTAAGAGCATAATTAAAATACTATAGCACGGGGGAATGGTTAAAGCCCAACGCATTACGAAGAGCTTTTAATTTCCCGAGTGCTATAATCTTTTTTATGCCCGTGGCACATACAACGTTTTATTTTATTTTGGTTCTCGAAATTCAAAAATTCAATATGTACCTATACCTATAATTGTTATCGTTGTGCTGGCATTGTGAATTTTAAGTATGCTGTGGTTTCTGTGAAGATTGTTTGTTTATCAAAGAATAGAATTTATATAGTATTAAAAAAAATTCTAAATTAAAATTTTTTGTACGTACATGTGCTATCTATTTTTATCCATAATATTAACGAAAAGAACAATAACAAAACTAACGAACTACTAACTAAAAACTAAGAAAACTCGCACAACGAAAACTATGTACTCGTATTATGAAATATAACGCCAAAACACTATGAAAATTATATAAACGAAAAGAACAATAATATACTTAACAAACAGAACTGAACAGAAATTAATAATATGTAATAAATCATGACTTTGTTAACTTTTATTTATTTTATGTCAGACGTCAAAATAATTGATACAGTTGTCAAGCAATTTTAAATTTCGCGTCAATTATTTTACTGTGTAAACTCGGTTCACATTTGAACCAATCAGACAGCTAGAATCTTAGGCCCTATCTCACCCAACGCTCTATAGTTAAAACGGATAGAGTATAGTTTCATATAAAAATGACAGATATCGAATATTCAGAAGAAATATCGGATGTATTTAAGGCTGCACGCGGGACAAGTTGTTTCCACAGAAGTCAAAAGACGTATACGAGAAAAATACGAAAAGTTTTGCGATTGACGGTGATCAAAATATAGATTTATTATGTTTTGTCTATAAACTACAATTTTATTTATTTAAATAACTGTTGTTTAGCAACATTATACGCCCTCGGGCGATAAAAGCCAAATTGCGCCCGCTTTTGAGAGCGAACAAACAAATTTATGATTCCAAAATAAAATAAAAAATATTGTATTTAGTATGGGTAAATATTATCAAAATTGTTTTATATTATTTAACCAAATAAAATATACTGTTTTTATTATATAGTTTATTATTTCAGTGAATAATTTACAACACAGATTAACAGTTCATTGATATTCATCTGTTACTTTCATTGTCTCATAAAGTGCCAACTATTTCATTATTTTAAACATATGTGACAAAAACATTTAAATTTCTCTTAGTGATACTCCCCTATTTCAATAAAACTTTTCTCTAACACTACTATAGAATTCACACATTCTGTTACTGAAAACTGTTACAAAATGAACGCATTACGTAACACTGTTAAAGAATATCAAAGCCTACTATTTTTTAAATTCACCCATTTAAAATACATTAGAAAACCAAGGATGGTCTAATATTATAAAACACTGGTGGTAGTTTTCTTGAACAAAGTGGTGTTTGTGTTGTGATCTTAGTGAATAAATACTTTAAGTGAGATATTTGCATAATAAAAGGCAATATGCCGTCTTCTTGTAGTGCGCTTGGGTGCACAAATAGATATAGCAAGAATAACCCTCGACAATTTTTCAAGTAACTATTGTTGTCCATATATATGTATACATATTTATTCATACTATTGTTTTAAAATATTTTACACATTTCCTTTAAATATTAGTGGTATATTACAATTGTGGATAGATGCCATAAAAACAAAAGATTTCACACCTACGAAAGCATAAAAAATTTGCAGTGATCATTTTCTTGAACCTGATTATTTGAAAAGGCCTGTAACATACATAAGAAGATTAAAACCAGACTCAGCACCTTCTGTATTTCCAAATATTTCACCACATTTGCAAAAGGCATCTATTTAAAAAAGCAAATATAATTTTTAAATTCATAGTCTTATTTTATTGTGTATTTGCTATATATGTATGTAATAAATATATATTATTAAAATAATGACTATAATTTTTAAAATATACTTAAAAAATCTTTTAATTCATCCCATTGATGCTGCCTAACCTACCTATATGAAATGGCTGGTCCTCGGTAAAAATACTTTGTTTATTTTAAAAATGACTTTTTTTATAGAAAACAATTTTCACATTAATTTTTATTGCGTGTTTCAGACATAGGATCACTAGGAATAACGACCTACAAAAATTCAGTGAGTAAAAATTCCAAATGTTATTTATTAAACTGTATGTGTATGAAGCACTCACAAACGTAATGAAAAGTGTGTAATTGAATTGTTTGGTGACCCCTGAATGCTGTTCTGGCGTGCCTAACAATATTAAACATCCACGATGATAAAATTTCATTCCCGTTGAAATATTTTTTTAGAAAAATGTCACCCTCGTTATTATTGAAATTGTTCGCATGTTTGAAATGAGCTACAGATAATTTTCAATATTTAGGGAGGGCGTGCGTAACATGATTAAAAATAATGGCAATACTATTTTATTTGCATAATTCACAAAGAAACAGCCAGAATGAGATATTTTGCTTTATTGATCACCTTTGCGTTTTCAAGGAGAATTCACTTTGAAAATTATGCTTAATAAATATTGTCGGAATTATACAAAACTTCGGTCATTTGTTCAAGAAATAATTATAACTCATTCTTATTCATGAAAATATATTATTTTTATTATTTACAGCGTTGATTGTATCAAGCATTTGTTTGGCGAAATCGTAAATTATATTTCACTCATTTTGACCATAAAGTATAACCATTTATGAAAACAATACGTGCACTTTTTTATTTTTAACAAAAATATTGTATAAATTCAAAATATTTTGTGACGTGCATGTTTGAGATCTAAAATCATTAAGATGTTATAGATTTCCATGTAATTATAATCAGGTAGTGTTTCAAAAAATCCTAACTCGGCGTAGGATATGAACAAAGAGACGTATGCTTGATTATTATTCAATAGACCTTTTCAATTTAACAGCTATCTCTTTCTATCGCCGTAAATAGTAAGTAAAATGGCGCCAACAACTGCCAGTTGGGCTGTCAAACGAAACGTCAAAAATATTGCATTCACTAAAATACCTGTATTCTCGGTAAAACTTTACATCGGTAGACATTTTAGACCAATAAAAGCTTTTGTAACTTCTTTCGAGAAGTTTTTCAAAGTTGTCACAGATTTTTCTCACATTTTACGTCTAGATTTGAAGAAACAAACGTAAGAAAGCACATAACTATGCTCCCGCCGTTTGTTCTTATTATGCGCAGATCCCCATTGCACATATATCTTCTATCTCTGTAAATTGAAAACGTCTTTTCAAAAGTCAAATTATTAAAATTGATATTGAAATGTAATTTATTTCCACTTCTAAATTAATATTCAAGAAGAAAAGCTTTGATTTTTTAAATAATATTTTTGACAATAACTCGTGTCAAATTGACATTTAATTATATATTTTTAAATTGAAATACGTTTATTTGTTCATAGCCTACTCCGTGTTAGGTTTTTTTCTTAAACAGACTGGGTGCTATTCTTGTGTCAACGTTAAAATAGCTTAGAGACGGTCTCTAGCTAAAGGTGACCTTTAGTGTTTAGAGTTGATGTTATTCTACTGTCAGTAAATGACCTATACCTTGTTCCATTTAAGCCATTCAGTATTGCGGAGCATGGGGAATAGTTTCGATCTCTCTGATTGGCTGAAATTAGAGATAAGAAACAAGTTTACCCAATGTAATTTCGGCTACTTCAGATTTGCGCTGTTGCCAGCTCCATCTACTGAATGGCTTAAATGGAACAGTGTATACGGTAACTAACAGTGATCTTTAAGCAAAACAATACTTGACAACACTGTATTATCTGTCAAAACTTGAACGTTACAAAGTGTGAAATCATACTTCATCAATCATAATTCATAATATTAATAGTTTGATCAAATAAACATATTAGAAATACATACATTAAAACACTTTTGTTTATTTACTTTGTTAATATACAGATATAACACTTTAATAAATTAGTAGGTAGGTACTAAATAATTATACATAATATAGAATGTAACAAATTTAAAATTAATATTTATTTATTGTAATGGGAACGATTGTACGCTTCTTCAGCTGGAGATTGAGGATTGATCAGAGGTGTTAATAAATACTCGTAACTACGATGACATGGTTATCCACCGTCGCTCAAAATAAATCCAGAATACATTGAATCCTATAAAATAATATTTAGTAACAAACTATTTTCATGTTTCAAAATAATTACCTCGAACTTTTCCTTCAGTGTACGTCTAGAATTCTGCTCTGCTCCTCGCATCACAGACCACTTGCACATTTAGGGAATAAAATCCCGTCCTGTTGCAATATAACATTGGGTTTTCTTTGCTGGGGTTTTTAATTCAAACATGGGTACAATCCACGCATCCAACGATCTTAGGAAAACCAGCAATGCTATACAGAACTCTGTCTTCAGCTCTTCCATTCGTTCTAGAAACTTCACAAATCTGTGTAAAACTGTTGCAAGGGAGTGTGATACCCTAGCTGCGTCGTAGGTTGACTTACGCCATGCAGATCTAAAATGTAATGTATTATTATAAAAAAAAACAAATAAAATGTTTTAAAATTTACTGTTTTGCCCTTTGTATGTATTAAATAATAAGTACTGTTAAATTTTAAGGTTATGTTGTGTATAAAATTATGCATTTTACGTACTTAGTTCAACTTGGTAGCATCCTTTCGCAAAAAATCTAAGTGATATTAACAGTTGTAGTTCTGGAGTAATATTTATTTCTTGCTGTGAAATGGATTCTGTCTTCCCTAACCAAATCATTTACAAAATTGACAGTTTCTTTCCTCAATCTGCATCTTCGTCTAAATTCTTCATCAAACTGTTGAAAATGATTTATTCTTTCACGTTCAACACTAATTCTTCCACAATTTAAGTCTAAAACGTTTCTAACATCTTGAATATCGACGCAGTCACCCTTTTCGTCTGCCAAGTTACCCAGCAGCACCTTTAGGTTTAGAGGTGACCTCTAGCGTTAGCGGCGGTAAAAACTGACACTAGAATACAATTTTTTAGAGTTCAGCTCTAAACTGCGCTAACGGTGACCTTTAAGTTTTAACATTGACAGCAGAATAGCACTCACTGTATTTACTTCTTAAATTATATTTTTTCATAACAAATATCAACATATGAATTTTATTTAATGTTATTTTTGTAAACATAATATTACCTAAACAACAGAAATCACGCCTGTAATAATATGACCGTTTATTGCCTTTTTTGAGTTTTATATACAAGGTGTTATGTAAGTAGCGTGCCATGTTTATCAGTTAATATACAAGGTTGCAATAATGTGCTTGTTGCAATTATAAAATCACTTCTATATGGACCAATATTAATTATTTATTTGAATAAAAGATAATTTAAAATTTTTAATGTAAAAAATACGTTATTTTTAAAAGTTTAAAGTCAGAGGCACAATATGGATAAGACACATTTTATTAATGGCTACTGCTTTGGCGCACTTATCCATAAAACAAATGTATGTCGGTGTATTCTTGATTAGTAAAAGTAACAGGCGTTTCTAAATATCTAAGTACTGCGCCACTTATTGCAAGTTTAACATAATTATAACAACAAACAAATATTGTTATTTTGCAGCAACTTGATTTAGGGATTTTAGTTTATTAAGAAGCTGGTTCGTAATTGGTCGGTTTTGCAGTCCTACAACTTTTACAACTTGGCAGATTGTGCAGAATATATTTCAGAATATAACTTTTTTCAGTTCTCTTTATCATACTATGAACTACTCTTATGGAACATTTGTAAAAACGCGGTGTGCTTTGTTAGGTTACTCTTATTAAGGTATGTTTAGAAAAATTCAAGGCCAGTAATGTTGTAAACAAATCCCTTTTAAATTATCTCAAATCAATACTTTACGAAATTTCCGTTCAAAATTGGAATCAGAATGAATATTTCAAATTTGCCCGGTCTTATTCGTCCTAACGCAATTCGTACAGGCATGCAGATCTACATATGCCCGTTTTCCGGTTTCTCCAGTTCATATGAAAAGACATCATCGTGAAATGCGAAAATTAGTTTTTAAAACAATCGAACATACCTAAAAAATCAAATTATGCAATTTTAACACAAGAGCAAAAGTTTAGATTATTACTCTGTAATGTTAGCATTCATACAACATTCATTACTTGTGGAGTACGCCTTTTATTAAAAGAGGAATAAATAATTAATTCCTATTAAGTAAAAAAATCGCATTCATTCTTTGTAAAAATAATTTCGCGGTAAATTAGCGGCATATTACTTTAAATTACAGTAAACAATGGCGTCCCCTTAAAGAGAAAAAACGATCGTAGGAGCTTGTGGAGACGCCCGACGCCGCTTCGCTAATGTTCTCATTGCCCCCACTAATTTCACTTTGTATTAAATAGACAAAGGAACAAAGCAAATGAACAAAATGAAACGCACCAACTTGTAATTAAGGTGAAATTTACATTAACCATATGTGGAAGTGTAGAAATATGATTAAATAACAATCACGAATCGGGGCTAAGACAATTGAACCCGACCCCAACTCCAGCCCGACATTCCATTGTTATTGTACGGTATAGCACAGAAATTAGTTACTCAATTCACAATTATGCTAAAGATTATGCCATTATTAATTCATGATAATAAGAGCAACAACAGTGGTTGAATAGTTGCAATGTTTGCATAATGAACGGGGATATTAAGTTATGTGGTTAAAATACTATATCGAACTTCATACGAGTAAATTTTGAATGCCTCGAATATTTGTTACCTGGATTTAGGTAAACTTTACAGGAGACATAATTATATTAAAAACTACCGTCCACTCTTTAGGGGGGGCCTGCCCTCTTTTGTTCTACTATTCTTGTTCTCCTTTGAAAATAACCTCTTTTTTACTTGCTTGCAACCTTTGTCTTCCTAACATAGGACAAACAGTTTTTTTTTTAAATATATTTTTTTGTTATTTATTGTTAAGTAAAAATTACCGTGTCATTGGTAAAACTTTGAGTATTCCATTGGAGTGGTAACAAAAAAACACATGTAATGCTGTTCTAGGCGGTTATACAATGAACTCGTGAATTGAACGAATTTATAAATAATCATTAGATTGGTTTTTATTTACGATACACGGAAAAATATCTTATTCATTTTCGCAACCAGTCATCTGGACAAAAAGTTTTTCGCTCTGACTTTTCTAAATATATTTTAACGTTTATTGATACATATACAATTGATACATGTTACAAAAAACTCATTTTGGCTTTTTGTTGGTTACTAACCGACCAAGAGGTTGGAAGAAAGGACACAGGATTTATTGTTGCAAAATTATACAGAAGTAAAGAATACACAACCATACAAAAAAAAGAAAGGTGAGAGGGGGATCTTCACGTGGCTTCCCTGGGACGTGGAATCGGATTTGATTCCCGGCTGTTTCCCTCTATGTTAGGGTTGGGATGAGTGCTCGACGTCACCATAAGTGAGCCTTGAAAATCTTATGCAAGCCTCACCTGATGTAAGTATGGATACATGAGCTCTCCAATAACCAAGGGAGCTATAACGTTTGGGCCGTGGGCATTTCCAGCTAACCTGAACATCTCAAATGATGAGTTGATTTATGATTGTTAGATGACCAAGTTCGACATGAAGAGGGTGCCGTCCTGGTGATAAACGCGTAGCTTTGACTGTTATCCAGTCCTTTGCTCTGTACCGGGCTACCTTATGCATAACCTCGTTAGAGGTTGCGGTATGTGCAGTAAGGCAGAGCCTACAGTCCCGCTCACTGAACTTTTAATGGGCTCGCAGATGAGGGCCGTAGTAGATAGTATTCCCTCTTCTGGGAGAAGGACAAGTCTGTCCCCAATAATGGATGAGTTAAAGATTAATCAGTTAACAGTTTCGTGGGTTAATATTTTTCTCACGTAACTTATTTGCAATATAACCAGTGATGTGTCTTTCTTGAATGAGTCGTTTATTTTGAACGCCTCTTAGTTCGCACAGTACGGCACATGGCTCATCAGTTCATACTATCCGTGTGTTCGTTCTCGCGCTGTACCATCGTTCACGTTCTGTGCTCTTTAGATCGTTCATCGTTCGTTAAATAACACACTAGCACAGATGACTCAGCGCTCACCAAATAGCACAGCTGCACAAAATACAGCACGGAGCAAGGAATAAAACTAAGATAATTCTAAGATCTACACTACGAGTGAGCACAGCAGTCTCAGAAAGAGTCGTGAACGACTCATTTTACTAAGCAAAGCAAAATAAACTGACGCACTAAAATTGAACTAACGAACGAATTTTACTTGCTATTTTAGTGATGTGAGTGGTCAACCCACAGGCTACAAGGCACCGACTGCTTATTGACCTCCGAATGTCTCAGCGCAGCTGTTTCTGGTTACCAATTAAACTCATGTGGGATATGGGAAAAGAATCCACAGCTGTCTGTCTAAAATGCTATCGTTTAAAGTCTATGAGCCAAGCTCATAACCTTTTACTAATTATTAGTAGCGCTACTAATGATTGCAACTACTCACTATTAAATTATTTGTGCTCATAAAGTAAAACTAGTGCAAGTATAACTTAGTAGTATCTAATAAAAGAGAGATTTAGTAGTGATAATTAGTAGAACCAAAGGCTATTTTAAGTACTATTACCATCAATGGAAAGATTGTCGTTATAATAATTTAAAAAAATAAATGGATAGAAATATAGGTGAATTAAGAGAAAATCACTTGCCAAAAAAATATATACAGAAAAACATACAGAAAATGAATTTAGGAAAATATACAAATATTTATTACATAGTTTTTCTGACTATCATATTGCAAACAATACTTGTAATATTCTTATATTGATTACAATAATGGATATTTACAGTCCAAGAGCATTGATTACGACTATGAATCAAAAATCCAACAAAGGAAATTTCATTAATATTTCAATACTAGCATATAGCGTAGAATAAAAAATAAAGCATATGCATTAAGCATTAGGTACTGTAACATATATTTTTACTTTTCAGTTAAAAAACACGAAATTTTAAATAAATACACCTCAAACGTCAATCTCTCAAATGAAATTCACATACATTTAAAAAAGTTATATCAGATATTTCATGTTTTCTTTGGCTAATTTCCATATTCAAAATTGGTTAACCAATCTTGTCATATTAAAAATCGCAAATATTATTTCTTGCTAGGTATGTTCAATTTTCCCCACGCTTCGTTAATTTGCCATTTTCTTTAATATGTAATCTTATTTTTCTTCGCTTCACTTCACAATTCACAATTTCACCGCTCTCACCTCACAACTGTCAAATCTGTTGTTATTTTACAGGTTTATTAGTAGTAATTGAACCTGTATTAACAGATCTTTCATTTCATGCTAACATATTTATTTTTGTATATTACTATCTCTTTCATTCAACGTTTTCATTAATAGTACAGGGTTGTCATATATACTTTACTACTAGTTAAAATAAGCTAGTAGTGGAATTATGAGCACCAGTATCGCTAGTATTATATTAATCTATTTTAGTAAGTAACTCCTAGTTGTAAAATTTAGTGAAAGGTTATGAGCTCGGCTCTATATGATTAATTTAAAATTAAATGGTACGTATAAATTATTTTTCAAATGATTGATTATCAAAGGCAATAATTTTCATAATTAATAGATATTTTTTAAGAATGCAAATAATTCAGGACAAGTACTAAAATGCGTATATTACCGAGGCTCCAAAATGATAACAAAAAATACAAGTAAAACTAGTCATGAGACGAGATATTTCTTACTCGTTATTTCTCATATATGCTAAAATTATTGTATAATATTTTATCTTTCTAATTTTTCCTGAGAACGTATTTACTCCAAGAATCTAATGATGTTAAACTACTTGAAGTTTATAAATATATTAATTGCCGCGAAATAAAAAATGGCCAATAAAACAAGACAACAAAATCGCATCAACTAATAAATATCTGAGAGCAGAAAGTTTTTAAAGAATAACGCAAGTTTCAGTTTGACTTAGTTTACAAGTTCCCGGAAACTTAGTCGAAAAACTTTAACTTTTCTTTAAATTTCAACATAGAACTTCATTCTCCACTGCACTACAAATACGAAAAAATATAAAATATACACCGTCTAGTCACTTAGGAAGTAGGAAGATTCAGTTAAGTAGTTCCACGATAAATAAAAAGTAATCAGTGAGTTCAAATACCGCATCAAGTAGGTACGTTACTTGGTAACGAATAAATAATGCAACTTGCATTAAGAAACCTGTATTATAATTTACATTTTACAATAAAATTACAAATAACTATACTTTCGCTTGCAATTCAACTAAACACAAGAAAAATAAATATACAAAAGTCACCTTTGGAAATCTCGGGGCGAATTTTGTACGTTAAGGTATATTTAGTTGAATTGCAAGCGATAATAATTGTAAAGTAATCTTTACATATTCCGGGCAGTATTCATCATCCCATTATGTACTTTTACTGTAATATACACAGTTAGAACAGAATATATATATATATATATATATATATATATATATATATATATATATATATATATATATATATATCTGTTCGCGCGTTTTTACAAGGGCTGGTATATAAATAAATCTAGACCGCCATTCTTATTGTTACATTTTTTGTTATATGTTGTTATGTATAAAAAATACAAGAGTTGTGTAACTCCTTTCATCGCGGTTAGTTGCATTTTTCTTATATCCATTCATGTAAAAACTATTTGTAAAACACAACTAGAGGTAACGAGTTGGTTGCCTTCAAATAAATTTCATTTACTATGATTTATTTATTTCATTTACAATTTAACTAAACCAATATTTGTTTTACAAGACGTGGTAGCGGAGAGGTCTACCCGTCATTTTTTATTAAGAGCTTAGCATTATAGCTCTTCCTAGTGTGCAGCGAGGTGATCCTGGTTATACGCTACCTTTCGTAAGTGTTGTGTTAGTGCAAGTGCTTCGAGGTAATTCTGTCAAGAGCCACAAGTCTTGATCGTCGAGTCAGCCCCCCTTGGTGGAGTTGGCTTCCCAAGGTTTGGATCTTCAAGGGACAGCAGGCAAAGAGACCTGCTGTGAACGTCTCCACTAGCAGAGGCCCTTCGAAGACGGCTATAAGCTCCTCCAGCCGCTGTCTGATGACGACGCGGATTCCATCTGCGTAGCTGAGGAGCTCCATTCCAGTCATCTTCGTCGCTGGGACAATAAGGTACTAGAATTCGTTTCATTTAAATGCAATTGTTTGTATACCAGTCTCGCTCGTATCACTAGTTCTTTACCTCTCTGGTCCTTCGAGTAAATTTGTCAAATGTTGACATTTTAAATTATTAATTCATATTCCACTGTCTAGTAATACTCCCCCTTAAATTTATACAGTCCATTTGAAGTTATTACTAAACAATACCTATACATTGTAATGTTAAACAATTTTGTTAAGAGGTCAATCTTACAATCTCCAGTTCAAATTTTAACTACTAGTTTAATAAAGAAAACTGAAACGAAATGATCAGTCAAGTGACAAATTTATTATTGCTGGCAACAATCCAATTTAATATATCTGGGAGTTAAAATTTTAGAAACTATAAATTGTAAGATTAGCCCTTAATATTGTAATACTCCTAATATAATATTGTGTTTTATTCCATATTATCTTAGGTCTGGTATTTTTATCTCTAGTTAAACTGTCTGTTAACTGTCAGTTAAAACGAGAAATATAGCATCGCTATTATAGCACAAATGGTAAAAATTACGTATGTGACAATTTTTCGATTCGACATTTTTCATTTTAGCTGACAGTTAACAGATGGTTTAACTAGTTATGAAAATACCAGGCCCTAGTAGACAAAAAGTTTACTGCCTAATATTCTTTTAAAGTGGAGTGATACATGCACTGAAAAGTTTTGGGGTAGAACCAGGGAAGGTGAATCTCCAAATGAGTTGCTGAATCTTCCTTAGAGTTCATTTAGGGTAGGAAGGTCGAAAGATGGTAAGAAAAAGGTAAAAAAATTTGGTAGGGCAGATTCTAGTCACTTAAAGGCACCCGTATTGCACTGTGAGTATATTAGGTAGGTAGCTTTGTAACACGTTTAGACCTTCACGGTTGATTCGAGCTGTACCTTCTGCGTTAAATTTGAGGTACAGTTCCTATCATAATAAATATCACGTAACAATGTAATATGTGGAAATTTCAAAGGACTTATAGATAAACCGTAACAAAAATAAAATAAAATATTCAGTTTTACTAAATTTTGTAACTAATTGTCCTTACACTGTTAATACAAATCTAATTTGTTAATTAATATTAGGTATTATATTTTTTTTTATAATTCCAAAGTTTTCTCCTTTACTTATTAGAAAACAATTAGTAGCAAACTATTGAATATACATAGCATGTTACAGGATAGATAAATGAATATGTGAAATGCAAAACATAACAGATTACAATTGATTTAAAATATTATTTACCAGTGCTCACAAAATCATGTGAAAAATTATAATTTTCCATGAAACATATCTGACTATGTGTAGACTTATTTATAGGTATATAACTAAATGGAAAATTATATTAGTTATTTGTAAGAATTTGTTAGAAATAAAAATTGATGGAACAAAGCTTTCGTATTTCTCAGAATATGTGTTTGTTGGGCCAGAATTAAAAGATTTTTCGATGAATCATGAACGGTAAATATTGGGTATGGGACGGAACAAAACAGAGATGACGACAGTCGCCATAACAACACTTGAAATTCAGGTTTATATTTTTAATTGTCTATAATACTAAACGATTAGAATCACTATCTATAGTTATATCTATATATATATATATATATATATATATATATATATATATATATATATATATATATATATATATATATATATATGAATTCATCACGACGATCGCCCAACTTTAGACAAGGCTACAGCTTAAACGGTTCGACCGATGTTCATGAAATTTGTACCAAGATGTAGGAAATGATTGCCTTCAGGGCCGTTCTAATGGGACGAATTTCTGTAGGATGCATAGTTTTCGAGTAAAAAATTATTAAAGATTGAAAATTGGGACAGAAACAATATTTTTCACAGTAACGATCACAGTTTTCCTTGAAAATTTAAGACGAAGAACGCCATGTTTGACATATCATTTCAAACCTTTAAATGAAAATATTTATGAAATGGAGACAATTTGAAAGAAATTTAATTCATAATTATAAATTTTGAGAATGGGCAATTATATCCTCACAGGTAAAAAGGCCTAAAACATTTTAATTAAAAATTATAAATTTTGACGTTTCATATGTACTTGAACAGTGTTGCCAAATATGTCATAAGTAACTAGGTAAAAAACAAATATTCCTAACTAAACAATATTTTTCACAGTAACGATCACAGTTTTCCTTGAAAATTTAAGACGATAAACGCTGTTATGTCAATGTCAATGATGACAAATTATCTGTTTTCTTCTTTTTAAATGCAATAAAATGTTTAAATATAATAATTAAAGAAAAGATGATGAATTTAACAAGGTACGTATATGTAATGATTTTAAGCCATGTTTATTATTATGTTACATATTTTATTTTGTAAATAGAATTTTGGAAAATGTGTAAGGAAACACGTCGAAAAGGATCAGAAAGGTAGGAATAATATCACAATCTATGTACAAAATTAAAACGATAAACATTGTCATGTCATATTTGATATGTTAATGACAAATTATGTATGTCGTATCAATACTAAAAACATAGTCTGGAAGTAAACATGCAAAACAGAATATACGTGTTTAAATGAAACCCAAAAAGATTTGGTGCTAAACACAGGACAAAGGATTAAACACTACAGAATAAAAAATAAAAATAAGGAAGGAGGGCACCATAAAGGAACTCTGTACACAATGAAGAAAGGCTATACCTATTTTACCTATTTTAAGACGTATGTTTATTGTTAATTTATATATTTTATTTTGTAAATATATTTAACAATGCCAGGCTGAGAAAGACATAATAAACATCACAATCGACAAAGAACACATGTACAATATCTAATACGTATTTAGAAGCAAGAATAAAAATTAAATCCTACAAGAAAACCATAAAATCTGGAACAAGACAATTCAATAATTTTAGATAGTATGTTTTAATCTGTTCTTTTTTTGTAATTCATTTTCTTACATTACGTTTCAAATTATTTCAGATTATACATAATTCGATATGTATCTTAAAACGGTACAGAATTTAATCTATTTTATTTTCTTATATTACGTTAAAATTATCTATATTAAAATTCTTTTATTCTCAATTATTGTATCGTACTAATAAAAAATCTTTTAAATTACATAATCACACAGCATGAGCCAGAAAAGTCATCTTATGATTTTTGCATTCTATCCTCTTATTAACAATCCAAACTTTATTGATATATTTTCAAATTCGTTGTAAAGTTTCAGATCTAATGTAATGTAAATACTTACTTTTCTGCAGTTTGTAAACTGTTTACTCTAGAATTAAAATATCACATCTTTTAGTTTTGTTTGACTTATCTTTATCTTTAAATTTAGTATTGTGTACTCATATACATGTTACTAATACAGGGTGCGCATTTTAAAAGTTCCCGCCTGAAAATTCATGATTAGGCAATCCATGATACATTTCATAAGTGAGTAAAAAGTTTAATCAACACGGGTCCGATCTTTTATAGTTTCCGAGATTTATTTATTTATATAATTATTTATTTATATATTTATTTATTTGTATATTTATTTATTTGCATATTTATTTATTAATTTTTTAATTTATCAATTTATCAATTTATCAATTTATCAATTTATCAATTTATTAATTTATCAATTTATCAATTTATTGATGAAATTTGTACCAAGTCGTAGGAAATGATTGGCTTCAGGGCCCTTCTAATGGGACGAATTTCTGTAGGATGCATAGTTTTCGAGTAAAAAATTATTAAACGTAAAATAAAACAATGGATCGTAGAATACATGTAAAAATTTAGAAGATAAAAATGCTGTCATGTGTAAAATTTGGCATGATGTCAATGTCAATAATGACAAATTATGAATGTCGTATGGGTTGTCGACCATTTCAATGCTAAATATAAATAAATATATTGTGTAAAATTGAAGAAAAGAATATGAATTAAACGAGGTAGGTATACGTAATGAATTTAAGCAATAATTATTGTTAATTTAGATTTTATTTTGTAAATGGATTTTACGAAATGTCAGAAGTTACTAAAAACTACGAAAACGTTGATAAAGATTAGAAGAGTTTCACAATCGAACGAAGAATACATGTGTAAAATTAAAAAGATAAATACTGTCTTCTGTCACATTTGATATGTTAATGACAAACTACAGAAAATAATCGGTTTAAAATTGAAGATAAGAATGTGAGAATTAAACGACGTAAGGTACGCTTTGAATGTAAGATATGTTTATTCTTATTTTATAAATTATTTTGTAAATAGATTGTTGAAAATGTTCGAGGTTATTAAACGACGAAATGGACAAGAAATGTAGGAACAAAAACAATAGGTCACAGTAACGATCACAGTTTTCATTGAAAAATTTAAGAAGATAAACGCGTTCATGTCATATGGTATGTCAATGTCAACAATTACATATTATCGGTTTTCATCCTTCTAAATGCAAAAAAATGCTTAAATAATATGTGAAATTGAAGAAAAGATTATGCATTAAACGAGGTAGGTATATAAAATGATTTTAAGCCATGTTTTATATTAATGTATTATATATTTTATTTTGTAATTAGAATTTTGGAAAATGAATAAGGAAACTCGACGAAAAGGATAAGAAGAGCAGGAATCGGTCGAAGATTATACATACAAAATTAAAAACAAACATTGTCATTTGTCATATTTGATATGTTAATGACAAAAAATTATGAATGTCGTACCGGTTGTTCTTTTCAATACTAAAAATATTTAACTATGTAAAATTGAAGAAAAGAATGTAGGTAGGTATATATAAAAAAGCACTGTAAACGTGGAAGAAGAATTGCAAAAATATGGGTATACCCTTGGAAGTTCAAACAATTTACAGTTTATGCTTTGCAGATGATCAACTACTTATTACACAAGACTACAACGATAGTGAATACATGATACGAAAATTTATAGAAGAACACCGTAGCTGAGGTCTAGAAATACACATACATACAGCGAATGCGTAATGAGAGGCTTCCTAAACAAATACTACAGTAAACATCTACCGGCAAAAATAAAAGAGACCTAGAAGTTGGGTAGCAGGAGTCCAAGAAGGAATAAGAGAGAGAGAGAGAGAGAGAGAGAGAGAGAGGGAATTAAATGAAGATATATGGCAAGATAGAGAGCTGTGGAGAAATGGCATCGGAAGACATCGTAGAACGAAGTATATGTAATGCTTTTAAGTCATGTTTATTGTTAATTTATATATTTTATTTTGTAAATAGATTTAAAAAAATGTCAGGCTGAGAAAGACATACGCGTTAGTTAGTTGTTCTTCATCGAATCCAGCCAGAAATGTGTTACTCATTGGATACACCAAAAATCCTACAGGAAAATCATGTCCTAATGTTTGGAACAAGACAATTCAATAATTTTAGATGGTATGTTTTAATCTGTTCTTTTTTGCAATTCATTTTCTTACATTACGTTTAAAATTATTTCACATTAAACATAATTCAATAAATAAATAAATATATCATCACGGCATATTACCGATTGCTGGGTGTGCCAATCTGCTTTGTACGCAGATGTCGGTAATGATGATGACATATTTGTACCGTGCGTGCGTTTACCAGTCGTCATCTCACGGGCACTCATTGCTGGCGTGGAGAGTGCACCATAATTCAATATCTATCTTAAAACGGTACAGATTTTAATCTGCATTTCATTTTGTTATATTACGTTCAGAATTATCTATTTTAAAATTCTTTTATTGCCAATTAGTAAAAATCTTTATAATTACATAGGGCCATAAAACGTTGTTAGCTGATCATATGCACAATGTAACCGTGGATACGTATCAAAAATACAATGGAAAAGAAGTCTTGTCAAAGTTAACAAAGTGATTAAAGTTAACAATATTTTATGCAACTGGGCCATAATCATACAGTATAAGCCACAAAATAATCTTGTATACCTATGAGTCTTGCATTTTTCCCCTTTAATAACAATCCAAACTTTATTAATGTAATGTAACTACTTACTTTTCTACATTTTGTAACTAATTGTTTACTTTGGAATTAAAATATCACATTTTTGAGTTTTGTTTGATTTATTTTTACCTTTAAATTTAGTATTGTGTACTAATAGACGTGTTATTAATATTATGTTTATGCAGTGTGTTCAAAAAAAATCCTAACACAGAGTAGGCTATGAACAGAGAAACGTGTGTCTGATCAATATTCAATTCAAAAGTCAAGTTGTCAAAGGATACAGTTTATCGACATTCGCCGTTTTCTAATTTGAAAAGCTTTGATTTCTTTGCAAAACATTTTTGACAATATTTTAAGTCAAATTGACAGTTAATTAATTGACATACGTCCCTTTGTACATAGCCTACTCCGAATTTTTTGAACACACTGTATTTATCCTGTAATTAAGACATTTTGTCCTGTTTGCTCGCATAAAACGCGCAGCATTTGTTCATTTCAATATATGTTTTTATCAGTTCCTACCAATCACTTTGTATACATAAGCATTTAACATGGTAAAACAGTTTTCCGTAACGCGTTGTCCCCCAAATTATTATAGAAAAAAATGATTCAAATAAAAGTTGTAGAGCATAAAATTCTACTTTCATATTAATAAACAAAATCCATTTCCTATGTTTAGTAACTCTAGAAATTAAATATGAAAATTTTAGTTTAATAGCACTAGCCATGGAATTAAAACAAACAGACAAACAAATGATTGATGTTTTAACTGTCAAATATTGAGACTTTTAATCACATAAAAAATTACATTTGTTATGTTGTTTGTTTTAATTTTATGGCTATCACTATTTTTGACGTGATTTTCGATATTTTCATTTGCAATTTCTGCCGTTACAAAGCATGCACAATTAATTTTTTTCTTGATTCAAATGCAGAATTTCATGATCTACAACTTTTATTTGAAGTATTTTTTCAAAAATAATTTGGAAAGCAACGCGCGAGGTAAAACTGTTTTTCCATGTTAAATGCCTATGTAACGGATTTGGAGTGCCACCTGGTATGTAGGTATGTCGAAAAATTATATTTAACTGCATTTTTTGATTATACTTCTGAAATATTATTGACAACTTTTTGCAAGAAAACGGTAGCCGACTGAGCTGTCGTATTTTTGACATTTCTCCATGATAGTCCTTGACAAAACATTTCTTGTTGTTTGTCAGAAATATATTTTGTTCGGTATTAAATGAAAAGTTTTCTGCCTGTCGTGATTGGGATCAACTAAAATTTTGTCTGCTGATATGGAAGTGTTAACAATTAGACATCTCAGTCGGCTTTTGTTTTGTGCATAAAGATGTTAGAAATATGTCGTGTTTGGTATCAAATGAGAGAGGTCTAATTAAGGACTGTTAGATACATGTGTCAAAATTGCTGACACGTTCATTGGCTTTTGTTTTATGCATAAAGTTAAATCGTTTGAGAGAATTTAGGTATCTGACAAGACTGCTGGCGTTAGCACTTTGGTTTTAAATTGTGCGTAGACAGATTGGATGTACGTATAGTCTATCATAAAACACTATCGGCGGAGCCCTAGGGTAAACTCTGCGAAGCCGAGGTTAGGCTAGTCCTAATACTAAATGATTAGATTCAATATAGTTATATATATATTTGAATTAATCAAAAAGCCAATCGCCAACCTTTGAACAACTCTACAGCCTGAATGGTACGACCGATTTTCGTGAAATTTGTTTCAAATTGTAGGATTTGATTGTCTCGAGTGCCCTCGTAATAACATAAATTTCTGTAGGATGCATAGTTTTTGAGTAAAAAATTATTAAAGATTGAAAATTGGGACAAAAACAATAGGTCACAGTAACGATCACAGTTCTCATTGAAAAATTTAAGAAGATAAACGCTGTCACAGCATATGGTATGTCAATGTCAATGATTACAAATTATCGGTTTTCATCCTTTTAAATGCAAAGAAATGTTTCAATAATATGTAACATTAAAGAAAAGATGATGAATTTAACGAGGTAGGTATATGTAATGATTTTAAGCCATGTTTTATGTTAATTTATTATATATTTTATTTTTTTTAATAGAATTTTGGAAAATGTATAAGGAAACACGTCGAAAAGGATCAGAAAGGCAGAATTATTATCACAATCGATCGGAGTACATATGCAAAATTAAAAGGATAAACATTGTCATCCGTCATATTGGATGTACGTATAGTCTATCATAAAACACTATCGGCGGAGCCCTAGGCTGAACTCGGCGAAGCCGAGTTTAGGCTAGTCCTAATACTAAAAGGTTAGAATCACTATCTATAGTTATATCTATATATATATATATATATATATATATATATATATATATATATATATATAAATATATATATATATATATATATATATATATATATATATATATATATATATATATATATATATATATATATATATATATTTGAATTCATCACGACGATCGCCCAACTTTAGACAAGGCTACAGCTTAAACAGTTCGACTGATTTTCATGAAATTTGTACCAAGATGTAGGAAATGATTGCCTTCAGGGCCCTTCTAATGGGACGAATTTCTGTAGGATGCATAGTTTTCGAGTAAAAAATTATTAAAGATTGAAAATTGGGACAGAAACAATATTTTTCACAGTAACGATCACAGTTTTCCTTGAAAATTTAAGACGAAGAACGCCATGTTTGTCATGTCATTTTGAACCTTTAAATGGAAATATTTATGAAATGGAGACAATTTGATAGAAGTTTAATTCATAATTATAAATTTTGAGAATGGGCAATTATATCCGCACAGGTAAAAAGGCCTAAACCATTTTAATTGAAAATTATAAAATTTGCCGGTTCATATGTACTTGGACAGTGTTACCAAATGTGTCATAAGTAACTAGGTAAAAAACAAATATTTCTAACTAAACAATATTTTTCACAGTAACGATCACAGTTTTCCTTGAAAATTTAAGACGATAAACGCTGTTATGTCAATTTCAATGATGACAAATTATCAGTTTTCTTCCTTTTAAATGCAATAAAATGTTTATATAATATGTAATAATTAAAGAAAAGATGATGAATTTAACAAGGTAGGTATATGTAATGATTTTAAGCCATGTTTATTATTATGTTACATATTTTATTTTGTAAATAGAATTTTGGAAAATGTATAAGGAAACACGTCGAAAAGGATCAGAAAGGTAGGAATAATATCACAATCGATGTACAAAATTAAAAAGATAAACATTGTCATGTCATATTTGATATATTAATGACAAATTATGCATGTCGTATCAATACTAAAAACATAGTCTGGAAGTAAACATGCAAAACAGAATATACGTGTTTAAATGGAACCCAAAAATATTTGGTGCTAAACACAGGTCAAAGGATTAAACACTACAGAATAAAAAAATAAAAATAAGAAATGAGGGCACCATAAAGGAACTCTGTACACAATGAAGAAAGGCTATACCTATTTTACCTATTTTAAGACGTATGTTTATTGTTAATTTATATATTTTATTTTGTAAATAGATTTAACAATGTCAGGCTGAGAAAGACATAATAAACATCACAGTCGCCAAAGAACACATGTACAATATCTAATACGTATTTAGAGGCAAGAATAAAAATTAAATACTACAGGAAAATCATAAAATCTGGAACAAGACAATTCAATAATTTTAGATAGTATGTTTTAATCTGTTATTTTTTTTGTAATTCATTATCTTACATTACGTTTAAAATTATTTCAGATTATACATAATTCGATATCTATCTTAAAACGGTACAGAATTTAATCTGTATTTTATTTTCTTATATTACGTTAAAATTATCTATATTAAAAAAAATTTATTCCCAATTATTGTATCGTACTAATAAAAAATCTTTTAAATTACATAATCATACAGCATGTGCCAGAAAAGTCATCTTATGATTTTTGCATTCTATCCCCTTATTAACAATCCAAACTTTATTGAAATATTTTCAAATTCGTTGTAAAAGTTCAGATCTAATGTAAGTACTTACTTTTCTGCAGTTTGTAAACTGTTTACTCTAGAATTAAAATATCACATCTTTTAGTTTTGTTTGATTTATTTTTAACTTTAAATTTAGTATTGTGTACTCATATACATGTTACTAATACAGGCTGCGCATTTTAAAAGTTCCCCCCTGAAAATTCATGTTTAGGCAATCCATGATACATTTCATAAGTGACTTGGTTTTTAAAATTTTGTTTTGCTCTTATACCTACTGTGATTATTCGATTTAAAGTACTAATATTAATCAAGTGGCTTATGAAATGTATTTGGTTTTGCTTCTTCTTAAAATTTTAGGCGGGAACATATAAAATGGGCACCCTGTATTATGTTTATATTTATCCTGTAATTGGGACATTTTGTCCTGTTTGCTCGCATAAAATGCACATTTTATTATATGTTTTAATCAGTTCCTACCACGGTGTAGTATCTATAGGTACGAGATGCGTTGACATAACTAGCTGGTACAAAAGACGCTAACGCGACCCGTTACCATTTGACAGGCGTTTGGCAGTTGGTGTGCCGATTGCGGTTAAAATAAGTTCGCGTTTAAATAGAAAATGTTGTGCTATAGGATGCACAACAGGGTATGGATCAAATAAAGATATATATACCCGAATTTTCACCTCTTGAAGTAACGTTACTTCAGAAGTAGCGCTATTTCGATTTTTAATTTAATTTATTTTATGAATAGATAAGAATAGGTTTCATATTTTTGTAAGTGAAACCTATGACATTTGAAATAAATGCTTTTTACAATTTAATTTATTTTTATATCTCTAATTTTAATGTTAAAGTTGACATTTAACAGTTGAAGTAGCGATTTTTCGAAAGTAGCGCTACTTTAAGATGTAAAAATACGGGCCATAGTCTTTTTAAGGTGCCAAAATGTGCGATTTTGTAGCAGCCAGCCATGCTATAACCATAGAAACAGGTACTACGATTAAGAAAATTCTGATTGGAAGATGTCAGTGTCAAGTACATGACATAATGTTTATTTTATAATTTTACTGAAAATATAGAAGCCTTCTGTATGGAATTTGTCCAAAATACATACATAGAACTGACAAAAGATAAAAGGTAATGTATTGAAAATATAAAATATTGTGCGTTATATAGGAATAATTTACTATTTTAAATATTTGTAAAAACCGGATCGCAAAAAACCTGACATCTAGCAGCATACTGTATGAACTAACCCGGTTATTTAGCCATTGTTTGTAATACATTATACATCGTGCACTCAGCTATAGATACTACATTTCCGAAATATTACTGACAATTTTATAAAAAAAAAACAATAGCCGATCGAGCTGTCGTATTTTTGACAATTCTCTATGACAGTCCCTGAGAAAACATTTATTGTTTTTCGTATAAATTTGTCAGAAATACAGGGTGTTTCAATTTACTATGTAAGGCTTCGGAGTATAAATTCTAGACACCAACATGAAAAAAAAATCCAATAAACATTGGTGCTAGAACGCTTCATAACAGAGATACTGAGGATTTATCTTAAATGAAGCGTAATACTGAAATAGAAAATAGTTGGCTGATTGCATTTGTTTAATTCATTTAAAATTTAAATGATATTTAATTAATTAAAAATTCTACTCATTTCAATCCGATAATTATTTAATTATTACACCTGTTATTTAATATTTTGATAATATTTCTAATACAAAAAAGTATTGCCAAGCTCTGTATTTAATAAAAATGTAATATTTTAATAATTTACCGTAGTATTTTTAAATAATGCTGATTTATTTATTGAATGTAATGGCTTTCATTTTGAACACTTGCTCTCGGATTCTTTTTATAAATTAGTATATTATGATATAAGTGTATAAGCTAGCCTTTAAAGCACGCACGACAAGTTTAAAGCCGCGACGCGTAGCGGAGTGGCTTTAATGTCGTAGTGCTTTAAAGGGTAGCTTATACACGTGTATCATACGCTATTTTTTATTATAAATGCATCATAACCATTTAAAACTGAAAATTATTGCAAATCATACGGTTTTGATTTTTGATCCAGTGAGTTTAAGCGTTTCCAAGGAGACAGTTAGCAATTATTCGTATTGTTTAAGTTGTCAACAAGTCAATATTTTTTCACGTGATTGTGAGAGTGAGAAATGAATGAAATTAAAGAATTAGCTGAACAGGCGGAGTTAAGATTAATTCCGCCTAAATCTAAAGACGTGTATTATAAGGAATACGAAAAATTAAATAAATGGATGGAAAATAAAAATGCCGTAACTGTGGATGAAACACTCATGCTGGCCTATATGAACCAAATGGTATAACGGTAACTTGTGAAATTTATTGTACTTATTTTGTGTTTCGTTATAGTGAATCAGTATAAACCTTCATCATTATGGTGCATTCATTCCAAATTACAAGCAATGCTAAAACTTAAGAAAGGAGTAAACATAGCTACTTTTCATAAATTGCATGCTTTCATGAAAAGCGTTAATAAAGGCTACGAGCCAAAAAAATTTTTCGTATTTTCGGAAGTTAAGGAAATTTTTTATTGAAGCCCCAGATAATACCTACTTATTTTTGAAGGTAAGCGCGAGATTATGATATTTTTTACAAAATTTAATAAATATTTTATTTTAAAGGTGGTAGCCATATGTGGAATATTTGGCTCATGCAGGAGATATGAATTATGTGATTTGCGCCTGTCTGATATTAAAAAAGAAGGTTCTGTTTTAATTATTAATATTCGACCATCAAAAACCGAAAAAGGTCGAAAGTTTGCTGTGGTTGATAATGATGACATATCGTATGTCAAATTATTTAACAAATACCTATCTCTACGTCCAGAAAATATATCTACGGATAGAGTATTTTTGAAATACGCCAATGGAAAATGCATTAAACAAGTCGTTGGAATTAATACTTTTGGAAAATGTCCTTCTCTTCTGGCGCGTTTCTTAAATCTTCCTGACGCTACAAAGTATACCGGACACGCGTTCAGGCGCAATTCTGCCACAATCATGGCAAACAGCGGAATGAGTGTGGATGAACTGAAGCGCCAAGTAGGATGGAAATCATCAACGGTAGCGAGTGGATATATTGAAGAATCCATACAGAACAAAATATCAGTCACGAAACGCATTGGAGAGGCACTTACCAGTACACAAACTATATTAAAAGATAATATAGACATTCCAGCAAACGGCGACAGCGAAACTATAAATACCCAGCTAAAATCCTGTAATTTCCATATTGCTGACAACAAAAATTGTAATTTTTATATAAGTTTAAATAAAAACCAATAATAATAATTGTTTTAGTTGTTATTCATATTAATTGTCATTTTTCGTTACCTAGGTAACTCAAAAATTTAGCGTGTTTTTATGGTCGATTTAAACACGCTTTGGCGTGTTTTAAAGAGGGATTATGATGCATGTATAATAAAAAAATATTTATGGCCCAATACAAAATAAATAAAACTAACCTATTTCCTGTTTTTTTTTAAAAAAAATAAAATCCTGGGCATCTCTGTTAGTCAGCGTTATAGCACCAATGTTTATTGGGATTTTTCCCCCTTTTGGTATCAGAATTCATACTCCTACGCCTTGCACTCTTATATGAAACACCTGTATATCCTGTTTAGTATTAAATGAAAAGTTTTCTGCATGGCTAAACAATAGAACTTTAAAAATTTTGACATCAACTTGACCGGCTTTTGTTTTTCACATAAAGTTGTCAGAACCATGTCGTGATTAGGATCAAGTGAATTTTTTTCTGCAGGGCTATAACATAGAAGTGGCAACAAATAGACATCTCGGTCGGCTTTTGTTTCTGTATAAAGGTGCTAGAAATATGTCGTGGTTGGTATCAAATGAGAGGTCTGGTTACGAACTTTTAGACACAAGTGTGGAAATTTATAACAGGTTGATTGGCTTCTGTTTTATGCATAACGCTAATTCGTTTGATAGAACGGGGACCTTAGGTATCTGACAAGACTGTTGGCGTTACCACTTTGGTTTTAAATTATGCGTAGACAGATTGGATGTACGTATAAACTATTATAAAACACTATCGGCGAAGCCCTAGGGTAAACTCGGCGAAGCCGAGGTTAGGCTAGTCCTAATACTAAACGATCAGATTCACTATCTCACTATAGATTCTTTAATCACGACGATCGCCCAACTTTAGACAAGGCTACAGCTTAAACGGTGCAACCGATTTTCATGAAAGTTGTAACAAACTGTAGGAAATGATTGGCTTTAGGGCCCTTCTAATGGGACGAATTTCTGTAGGATGCATAGTTTTCTTGTAAAAAATTATTAAACGTAAAATGAAACAGTGGATCGTAGAATACATGTAAAAATTTAGAAGATAAAAATGCTGTCATGTGTAACATTTGGAAAGATGTCAATGTCAATAATGACAAATTATGAATGTCGTATGGGTTGTCGACCATCCTTTCAATGCTAAATATAAATAAATATATTGTGTAAAATTGAAGAAAAGAATATGAATTAAACGAGGTAGGTATACGTAATGAATTTAAGCAATATTTATTGTTAATTTAGATTTTATTCTGTAAATAGATTTTACTTTTACGAAATGTCAGAAGTTACTAAAAACTACGAAAACGTTGATAAAGACTAGAAGAGTTTCACAATCGAACGAAGAATACATGTGTAAAATTAAAAAGATAAATACGGTCTTCTGTCACATTTGAAATGTTAATGACAAATTTGAACTACAGAAAATAGTCAGTTTAAAATTGAAGAAAAGAATGTAGGAATTAAACGACGTAAGGTATGCTATGAATGTAAGATATGTTTATTCTTATTTTATAAATTATTTTGAAAATAGATTGTTGAATATGTTAGAGGTTATTAAACGACGAAATGGACGAGAAATGTAGGAAAAGCATCAACGACAAGAAAGACTGTGGAGGACAAATTGTACAGTGTACAGAGAGAATGTCAAGGATTATTTTCTGTGCCGGTCAGTGTATTAATCTAAGATAGATAATAGATTTTACAAAACTGACAAAAAGAAACTGGTAGTATTTGGGCTGGCGGTCCAGCGTACTTTATTCGCACAGCTTTACCCGTACGTTCTAATCCTAAACCGTAAACAAATAACGGAGTGTGTGGGGCTCTTTAGGGCAGTTTGCATGGGCAGTTTGGGTTAGCAGTTTGGGTTGCGTGGGCATGTTGCGTGGGTAGTTTGGGTGGGCATGTTGCGTGGGTAGTTTGGGTGGGCATGTTGCGTGGGCAGTTTGAGTGGGCATGTTGCGTGGGTAGTTTGGGTGGGCATGTTGCGTGGGCATGTTGCGTGGGTAGTTTGGGTGGGCATGTTGCGTGGGCAGTTTGGGTGGGCATGTTGCGTGAGTAGTTTGGGTGGGCATGTTGCGTGGGTAGTTTGGGTGGGCATGTTGCGTGGGCATGTTGCGTGGGCAGTTTGGGTGGGCATGTTGCGTGGGTAGTTTGGGTGGGCATGTTGCGTGGGCAGTTTGGGTGGGCATGTTGCGTGAGTAGTTTGGGTGGGTATGTTGCGTGGGTAGTTTGGGTGGGCATGTTGCGTGGGCAGTTTGGGTGGGCATGTTGCGTGGGTAGTTTGGGTGGGCATGTTGCGTGGGTAATTTGGGTGGGCATGTTGCGTGGGCAGTTTGGGTGGCATGTTGTGTGGGCAGTTCGGGTGGGCAGTTTGGGTGGGCATGTTGCGTGGGTAGTTTGGGTGGGCATGTTGCGTGGGCAGTTTGGGTGGACATGTTGCGTGGGCAGTTTGGGTGGGCATGTTGCGTGGGCATGTTGCGTGAGCAGTTTGGGTGGGCAGTTTGGGTGGGTATGTTGCGTGGGCAGTTTGAGTGGGCATGTTGCGTGGGCATCATAAACCACTATCGGCGGAGCCCTAGGGAAAACTCGGCGAAGCCGAGGTTACGCTAGTATAAATACTAATTTCTTATATTTTTAGCTTTATCTTGATGTAGTGCGATAAAAAATAACATGCATGTAAATTGAATGGAACTTAAATAAATAACTCTTTTGTTCGCGAATATTTATTAGACACAGCAATACAATAATTTTGCCTTGTCTGCTACAAGAAGATCCAAGGAAACTGAATGAATATTTCTCCAAGACCTATAAAAACTGGAGGAATAGCCAGTTAACGTGTAATTTTTGGATACCTTATTTTATAAATAAAAATAATAAATATATAATCACGGCATATTACCCATTTCTAGGTGTGCCAATTTGCTTTGTTCGCAGATATCGTAATAAATAATGATATATTCGTACCGCGTGAGCGTTTACCAGGCTTCATATCGAAGTTAAAACATATTATGTAACTTACGATATACCTGATTTAATTTATGTATTTTTGTTTATAAGCAAATAAATTTATTATTATATATAATTTATTATTTTTCCTGAATCCTAATACAATATACTTTTCAAGGAATTTGCAATGTGTCTACCTGAGAGAGAGGCAGGTTTTCCTAACCTAAACAGAGATTGGTGCATCAACCTTTTAAAAAGGAATAATTGTCCTACCTTGGGGTTGAATATAGTTTCAACCCAAAAAGGTAGCTGCGGCTACGTCAAAACTTTACAGTGTATGAACAGGCTATCGTCATGATTTTATTCAGCCATCTCTTCATCTCTACATGTTTTTTATTAATTATTAATTTTGAATTTCGTTTAATGAAAAAGTGTGGAAGAGGAAGGTATATTATTAATAACTCGTAACACTCGATTTTTATTTAAAAGATTAAATGACAAATAGTCCATAAACCCCGAATATCGAAAATATCTTACGTAAAAATAATTCTGAAAAGCGCATATACGAAATTCTAAATTAAGAATTAGGTATGAAAGGTTCTACGCGGACTCATTTTGAACAAAAAACGTTTTCACGTATATTTCCAAATGTACATTTAAAAAAAATTGCATTAAACTGGAAGAAAAATTAATTCAAAATAATAAAAAAAATCATTTTTACCTCCCGTCGTACCGTAGGTAAGGGAGGTAATGTAAGCGTGCCGAAAATTCTATGGTGAGTTTTTAGTAAATAAGCATGAATTAGGGTCCCCACAACACGTTTTTACTATTTTTACGATGATGTCTGTGTATATGCGCCTGTGTGTACGTGTGTGTGTGTGTGTATGTGTGACGATTTTTTCGTCCACGATAACTCATAAAAACTTCCAAATATTTGTATTTTTCGTATTTAAGCTTTCTGCATTCATATAAAGAGTTGATTAGATTTTGGGTAAAATTGGATAACCGGAAGTGACTGTTTACTTGAAGCCCATAACAGTTTTTAATGAAAAACTATATTAAAATATAATCCGAAACTTTTCAATTTTAGTATTGCTAATCAAGGGGAACAACATATTAGATTCTGGCTAAAATTAACAAACCAGAAGTGATACTTTACTTGAAGCTCTGAACAGATTTTCGTGAAAAATATATTATGATATACTCCACAACTTGTCAAGTTTAGTATTTAAGACTTTTTATATGAAGAAAAACAACTTATTAATTTTTGGCTAAAATTGATAATCCGCAAATGATACTTTACTTGAAGTTCTCAACAGATTTTCAACTTTTCAAATTTGGTATTTAAGATTTTTATATTAATGAGAACGATATACTAGATGTTTTCTAATATTGATAAACTACTTTATAGGAAGCTAAAAACAGATTTTTTTTGAAAAAATATATTAAAACACGATTCAAAACTTCTCTAATTTGATATTTAAAACTCGTGTATAATTTGAAACATTAGATTTTGACTATACCTATATGATAAACAGGAAGTGGTACTTAATTTGGAGCTCTTAACAGATTTTCGAGAAAAAACATAAAAAATAATGCAAAATTTGGTATTACAGACTTTTCTATTTATTGGAACAACAAATTAGAGTTTACTTCATTTATTAAATTATAAGTTGTTTCTTTTCCTTGATGGTACATTTTAAATATATATTTATTTTAATTATTACTATTACTCATCAAGAGGTAGTAATAATTAAAATAAATATAAATTAGATTTTGTTTACAAACGATCAACTGGAAGTAATACTTTACTTAAAGCTCATTGCTATTTTAAACATGAAATTGACGGAAGGTCATATGTTCGCCACATCAGATTTTTTTTTTCATAAAATCGTGTACGAATCTAGTTTTTATCTCCCGTCATACCGTAGGTAAGGAAGGTAATGTAATCGTGCCAAAAATTCGATGGTTAGTTTTCAGTAAAGAAGCACGAAATAGGGTCCTCACAACACGTTTTTACTATTTTTACGATGATGTCTGTGGGGGTGGGGGTGTGGGTGTGGGTGTGGGTGTGGGTGTGTGTGTGTGTGTGTGCGTGCGTGCGTGCGTGCGTGCATGTGCGTGTGTGTGTGTAACGATTTTTTCGTCCACGATAACTCTTACAACAGACTGCCGAAAATATCTATTTTCCGTATTTAAGCTTCGTACATTCACGTAGCGAGTTTGTTAGATTTTGGATAAAATTAGACAACCGGAAGTGATACTTTACTCGAAGACCGTAACAGTTTTTAATAAAAAATTATATTAAAATATAATCCAAAACTTTTCAGTTTTAGTATTTAAGACTTTTATACCAAAGGGAATAATAACATTACATTTTGGCTAAAATTAACAAACCAGAAGTGATAGTTTACTTGAAGCTCTGAACAGATTTTCGTGAAAAATATATTGATATATTCAAAAACTTTTTAAATTCAATATTTAAAATTTTTATATAAAAGGAAATAACATATTAGATTTTGGCTGAAATTGATAAACCGGAAATGATACTTTACTTAAAGCTCTGAACAGATTTTCATAAAAAATATATTATGATATATACAAACAATCAATTGGAAGCTCATTGCTATTTTAAACATGGAATTGACAGGAGTTTATGTCTTGGACACATTAGATCTTTTATAAATGTTACAAGTAGGGTGTAAGGGAGATTACATCATAAACTAGTTATGAGACCCCATTTCACTTTCTGAATTATCAATACAAGATTTTATGAAGGCACACAACTGCACAGAATGCAATCTGAGACGTGCGCCTTTAGATCCTGTACCCTTCTTGTAATGCAGAAGGACAAATGACAAGGCATCAGCTCAGATTATATCCTAAACTGGTTGTGGGGCCACATTTTACTTTCAAAATTAGCAATACAAGAGCTTATGACGTCAAAAAACTGCATAGAATACAATATGATACGTGAGCCTATGGGTATCTTATTTAATACTCTCGTCTAGCTATAAAAACACACAAATTCACGCAACTGCATACAACGCTATCTGAATCAGGTGCCATTGGGGCATTTGCTATTCCACAAATGCAGAAGGACAAATGACAAGACGTTAGCTCAAATTGTATCTTAAACTAGTTCTGGGGCCCAATTTACATTCTTACTAAGCAACACACATGAAGATAAACAATTGAATAGGATATAATCTACACAAATGCAGAAAGACAAATGACATGGCGTCAGTCAGATTGTATCCTATATTGGTTGTGGAGCCCCATTTTACATTCTCACCAAGCAATACGAACATATATGAAGTTACACAACTGCATATATATAGAATACAGTCTGAGACTGACGCCTCTGGGGCAATTGCCATTCTAACAATTCAGCAATACAAACACAGATGAAGTCACACAACTACATACATTTAGAATGCAGTCTAAAACGGACGCCTTTGGGGCTTTTGCCATTAGTCAAATGCAGAAGATCAAATGACATGGAGTCAGCTCATATTACATCCTAAGTTGACTGTCACCTCATTTTACATACTCACTATGAAATACAAACACACATATGAAGTCACACAAATGCATAGAATGCAGAAGAACAAATGGTATGGCGTTAGCTCCGATTCTACCCTAATATTACTGTTGGGCCTTATTTTACATTCTTACAAAGCATTAAAAACACACATGATATTACACAACTGCATAGAGTTCAATCTGAAACGGGCGCTTTTGAGTCTTATCATCCTAAACTGGTTGTGGGACCCTATTCAATATTCTCACTAAGCAATAATTCAAACATACATAAAGACAAACTGCATGGATTTATTATATATGTTTACATAGGTATATGCATTCTTTTTAGACTTCTTGTGGCCAGTTGCACAACTTATAGTTAAAGCCTTAACTAAAAGTTATCAAAAAAGTGTATATCGAATTTTTACAATAATACTTAATAACTCATTTGACACTTCGTTTCCATACGATATTGTCACTTTGCTAAAAGTTAAAATTTATTTAGAAACGGTGCAATTAACACGAATGAGAAAAATATTTACTTACATTTACGAACACAATGCTTTCAACTGAGAGTGTACTCATTAAATATTCACATCCACACCATTTCATTTTCTTTGTGCATAAATATACGAAGCATCCATTATCTCATTAACTTATAATATGCAAATTGTAATAATTCAAAAAATATGAACGTTTTGCTAAAACTGTTCCCCGGTTGCAAATTCTCGTCACTTTGCAGAGAATGCAAAATTGAATTATCTATAGTAACACCCACTGATTATTAGGTATTATTAAAATATTGTTTTTGTAAAACTATAGCAATGCCAAAATTTATATTTAAACATTGATAAATTGTTTCATTACAGACGACTCATTTGGGGCATTTGCCAGCCCACAACTTCAAAAGGAAAAATCACATGGGATCTTAAATTGGTTGTGGGGCCCTATTTTAGATTCTATATTATCAATACATGGGCATATAAAATCAAACAACTGCATAAAAAACAATCCAAGACGTGCACCTTTGGGTCTTGTACCCTTCTGGTTTTGTAGAAGGACAAATAACAAGGCATCAGCTCAGGTTACATCCTAAACTGGTTGTGGGTCCCCATTTTACATACAAGAGCTTATGAAGTCAAACAACTGCGTAGAAAACAATCCAAAACGTACGCCTGTGTTATTGGACCGTTCTAGTAAAACAAAAAGGCAAATGACAAGGCATGAGCTTATATTAAATACTAAACTGGTTGAGAGGTACCACTTTACATTCTAAATTAGGAATATAAGGGCTTATGAAGTCACAAAACTGCATACAATGAAATCTGAGTCGTGCTACAATAGGCCTCGTTCCTTTTTAATAAAGCTGAAGAACAAATAACATGGTATCAGCTCATTTACTTTAATTTTTATTTCTGAACATTTTATATATTTACACTTTTGTTCTAACAATAATAGGACAGCCTAATACAAATTGTACCATTGTACTTCCTATTGTCCAAAAAAAGTTGACACCAGTGATAATAATATCAATAATTCACGCTCTCAAAAACCACTTCTTAAATATTATATTAAATATAATATGTTTCATTCCTAGTACAGAAAATTAGGAAAAAAATATGTCAATATAATAAGTTGCAATTTAAATCTGACGGGAAAACATTAAAAATAATAATACAAAATATATGAAATAGATAGAAACGAACAAATTTTATGCAAGTAAACAGTAAATCTATTGAAACTAAATAAAGAGTATACCTCCAGAAAAGAAAAAAGTGTTAAATTACGACGAGACTAATTCATCTATCTGGATAAAATGGTGTATATTCACAGACCACCATTTGTTGAATGTAGATTCAATAAACGAAGCTCATTGCTCCTGAAGTTATGGGCAGTTGTAATTTTTGTTATGTAGGTACTTAAATATAAATCTCATTAACTTTTTTAATTGACTGTACATTCTACATTCAATAAATGGTGGTCTATGAATACGGGCCAATATATTTTGTTGTTTTAGGATGTACGAACAGGTAAAATTTCTGTTTCAGTTCTACGTAGAAGGGGAATTCATACGAGACACTCCGTATATGAACAACTTAGTTTAGATTGAGAGTCAGAAAAATAAAAACTGAATTAGCTCTTGATGTGTATCCTTCTCTTGACGGCAGTTGCGAAGTGAACTTCTCTGGAAACTTTTTGTTTAAGTTTTTAAACGCTTGTCGACTTCTTTTAATTGCGTGTTCTCGACAACTCGTAATACTTTCTACCCATTAAGCTTTTATCTATTGATTTTTTTGTTAATGAATATTTGCTGCATTTACTTTTCGAATAAGCCTCTCCAGCTAATGAATTTCTACTTTTGGTTAAAAGTTTTTAATTAGCACAATTCTGCTTCTTTCCAACTTTACTTTAATTCAGTCACAGACGAGAATAAAAATACAAATGCTTCACAACTTAGAAGAAGGGAGTTATAATATTTATTAAAATGTTGTTATATTAAATTGAGGTAACTTTTGATAAGTATGAGTATGAGGATTAAATTTATTTAATTTGGAGAAGTTATCTACTATACTTTGCTTTTAATCTATTTAGGAGGAGTAAAATAATTTTTTTTTTCTGATTGGCTATACGCGGTGTGGAGAGTAATGAGAATAATTTTTCCCCTATTGTGGCAACTCTGCGACATGCTACCACAGACCATATTATACCTTGGTCCTGAAATCTCTTAATCTGGAGTAGCTGCTTGACAAACGAACATGTGCTTATATTACTCGTCGCAAAAATGGATTATTGACCCGTGGTATGTCATATTCCGTTTTTGTGTGTGAAACTAGGTGAAAATGCCACAACGTTTTGGTAAACCTTAGCAGGCTTTTGAATATGATGTTATGTCAATAGCACAAACCTTTCCGACAACTGGAATCTTCATCTCGATAATTGGTCGTTCCGTATTTCACTGTTTTAGAGATGTTTTTGAAGTTCAAAGGCAATCGCAGCCCCTTTATTCACTAAGCATCGCCCCGTGCGAGGCATACGCACAACGTCTTTCAACAAATTTTTATTTACCTATTACTTTCTGGATGTGGTATTTCCAAAATAAATATAAAGCTGCGAATAATAAATAATTGTGTGATATAGAATGTGAAACCGGCTCGATTTCACATTTTTTATAAAGTATTTTAAATGAAAGGTTCTGCAATATTTTTCATAGTAATATAGAAAATAATAATAATAGTTTATAGGTTGGTGCCACCCCTGTGACGTCGGAGCACATATAGTATGTCATTCGTAGCCAATAAGAAAACAGTTTACGTTATTTGTATAAAAAAAGTAGACGACAGTTTGTCACATGTTAAACTGTGTGTGCTCTGCCATCACATTCTGTTTCATATCACGTGACTTACTCAAAATATTACGCAAATTTCAATAATTCATTGTAAAATATCTAATGAATGTTTCGTTATATTTCTAAGATTTAAGCCTCTTTAAAGTACAATATCTTTTAAAATTTAGTACTTAGAAGTCATATAAAAATTCTTCTTCTTTAATTTGCTACAAATATTTTTTATAATGTTTTTATGGGTATGATTTTCTAATTTACTCTTCCTAGATGAAAAATGCTGCTATTTATCGGGTCAGTACCTTCACACAATTTTGGTTAGAATTGTAAATAAATTTATAACATAACGATAGTACAGAATGTAAATGGTCAGTATTTTACCCATCAATACAAAACATGTCGGTATTTTATTTAAAATGTTGATAAATATAATAATTTTCAGAATTTTAAATAAATGGTTAGTATTTTTAATAAAATATCAATATAACAAAATTATATTATAAATAACAAATTATTGTCAGTAAAGACCGCTGCAGCCAGGGAACCAGTTAGACATACTAATAAAGGTATTGAAGTAAATTACTAAGCCGAGAGCGAATTTTTCCCTACAAAAATACAGAATTGAATTATAAAACTACACAAGTAGGATAATACCTAACCATATCGTAATCTATTCATAACTTAACCTAACCTTACATGAAAAAGATATTTACATATACACAGACTGTCTATTTATTTTACAAAATGCCAACTGTCCTTGAATATTATATTGACAAAAGGCGACACAACTAGCGGCGAAGAAAAGAACTTCTCGGAAGAGTACTCTTTGTTTGTTGTTACATTCGTCAACATGAGCGACTTATATAAATCTTGTAAAAAAGCGTATAAATCTCGCACGAATTATGTTTTTTGATGTCAATCAAGGAGGGACAATGATAAAAGTTAATTTTATAATTTCCCTAAAAGAGATGATATTTTTGTTGTAATAACTACAAATCAATGTATTGAACAACGAATGGACAGAAGTCAAGCATGGGAATATATTTGAAGTGGAAAGACAATTAATATATAAGTACTTTCCCTTCATTTTTAAAAAGATACTTTTGTCTTTCCAGAAAACTGTTAAAAAAGCAAATATAGTATTTTCTAGTGATCGTAATTGTAACCTAGAAATTAACCTATTTGTCGATAATTATCTTAAAAAAAACTTCAAAAATGCTGAAATATCATTGGATCTACCAAATATAAACTTGAAAATCCAACTGAAAAACAAAGAGCGGGCACAACGACGAGTACTGGTTCGGCAATCTTAACAGAAAGAATGTGAAATTTCAAAACATTAAAATAAAGATTTATCCGAATCAGTTATTAATATCAATGGCGTAAACAATATTTCTTTCACTAATTAATTCTGAAGTAAAAGGAGACAAATTAAACAGACTTGGACAAATTGGCACTTGTTACTTCAGTGATACAATAAACGAAAAAAAAAACAGTTTTAAACAGTGAAACATTAGTCACCATTCATTCATTAGGTACCTTCATTTATACACCGAAACACCGGTAGCTTACCGTAGTATTTAAAAATCGAAAATGTTTTACTACACTTAATTTTATTTCGCGTGTTTACACATGTTTACAATGGCAAACACTCAACAGTATTTACTTCTTCGAGTTCAGCTGCTGAAGCGATAGTGCTGTCTCTATCAGTAATGTCAGTTAATCTAACCTACCCTAATGTAAACTAACCTTACCATTACCTAACCTAAAATCTCTACCTTATCTAAGTTAACCTTATTCTAACCTAACTATAACTTAATCTGACCTAGCATGAACCAGATATTGCAAACTTAGACCATAAATTAAATATCAAAGGCGCATCTACACATTCGTACTCGTGTTTCGCCTTATTACTCGCCGAAATTCGCGAGTGGCATTCGCACGTTCGTCCCCACAAAGCGAATGACCGTTTCACACTTGCTGAGTGTAAAGACAGATTTCGCCGCATCGCTACGAGCCTTTGACTCGTCCCCAAAAACCGCTCCCGGAGTGAGCGCTACAAGCGGCAAGGCGAGGAACGAGGCGAATGACAAATGAAAAGACTACACTAGGTTTGCAATTCGACGCGCCATTCCTGCGAATGTGTAGATGCGTTGTAACAAGACATGATGCTACGGCTATGTGTTAAAGAATTTCGTATGACGGAATGAAGAACCTGACTAAATTAGAAAACAATCTGTCATTCGCCTCGTTATATATATATATATATATATATATATATATATATATATATATATATATAAATATTATGGTGAATAGATAGCAAATAGGTCGTATTCCAATTGCATTTAATCATACTATTTATTTTTACGTGTGGAAACATTTTAATTATGCAAAATAATATTGGAATCCCTAGTGACACATACATACAATCCATGTAAAACGAGTAATAAATAATTTCCGCCCGTATTTTTAGTGTAACAGCATCGGCAGTAATATTAAATTTATGTATTTAAATTTGACATGATGTTATTAATTTATATAGCATGGAAAATATATTCGCGAGTCTTTATTATTTATCAACGTCTGGGGGAGTGGAATATTTATCGAGTGCCTGTGTTATTTTGAAAATGTAAGTTTATCATTTATATCCCATAAAAGAAGAGCTTTGTATGCTATGCTATATCGGATCGTGTGCTGCGCTGAAGAAGGTAAATGGTTAAGGAATATGTATGAAACGTAATAAATATTAATACGTTCCGAACGCTCGTGTAGGATTATTAAAATTCCTTTGCTTGGCTTCTTCACAACGCGGAACGAGGATGCATAAGCGATGCCGCCATTTACTTTCAGATACAACCCGATATGTTCTCACAACTTAATAACTACTTATATATGAGTTTCCTTTATTTCTTCGCTTAACATATGGTAATATTTCTCATTTTAATGTAGTTTTACTTATTTCACAAAAACAAATTTTCCAGGTAATAGTATCAACAAATGATTTTTATATTATGTAATGTTTTAATCAGTAAGTAAATATATAAGGTAACGGTGGTTAAAATAAATACATAGTGCAACTCAGTTGATTCCGATTTGACGTGATTAGTCCTAGTCCAGATTACCAAAAGTGAGAATAATCAGGATAATATTGTGAGTACTTTAAATAGGCGATGGAGAAAAAGAAATTAAGATAAGACAATACACTCTTTAAGCACCAAATTATGTCTATTAGCAAAATTGACTAAACAAGTTTTAAAACTGAAGGTAAGATGGAAGTGTATGGAAGTACCGAGAAAATAAATAGATACTGCGTTAATACAGCACTGCTTGTGGCTATCTTATGTTTATCAAAAGTTATTCAAATTAATGAGTAAAAATAAATTTTCACGCTCTTCCATGATGTAAAGTTTGAGAATCACGTATTTACAGATACGCATGGGCGCCGACTACATGGAGGCAGCGGAGCGCGTGCTCCCATAGAAAGATTTGACGAGCCGAGTTGTAGGTAACGGTAGGTACGAGATAGATTTAGTGCGAGAATATTGAAATATGCCTTGCACCGCACATGTAAGGCGTATCTACACATTCGCACTCGTCTTTCGCTATGAGCGGCAAGGCGAGGAACGATGCGAATGACAAGTGAACAGACTACAAATTTGCGCCGCCACTCGTCTTACGACTCAAGTCGTCATTTCTGTGAATTTGTATGTGCGTTTTACGATGTAGCAGCGCCCACCACCGAAATAAATAAGAGCATATTATCACGTTTCAACTTGTTTTGTTCATATCGTACTTTTATGCACCTCTTTCAGGTAGTTTGGCTTCACGCAAATTTTGTTTTTATATTTTGCATTCATAATGAAGTCATTACGATATGCAATTGCGTATCATATTGACCTTCATTTCGATACGCAATTTTTTGTTTTAGACGGTTGGTACTAGATGACGTTTCTTTAACCCATTTTTACCTAATTTATTTTTAGTTAATTGACAATTCATTTTAATAATATAATGTCGAAATTATTATTTTTTATTATTATTTAGGGAAGATTATTTACATGAAAATGTACATATGGTTACAAATATAATTACAAATTTAGTAAGTAAATGCTATTGTAGAAGGCGCAAAATATAAAAAATAGTATAAAGAACTCATTTTATAAGACTTTCCTTCGCACTTGTCAATTAGAAAACTCGCTAACGCTCGTTTTCTAAATTTTGACGCGTGCAAAAAAAACATGTCTTATAAAACACGTTCTTTAATATACTATTATTTAACATATTATAATTATTTCTTTAATTGTGTCAGCTCATAATTATATTATTGTTACTAAAGCAGGTAATTAAGGCAGATTATGCTTGAAATCTATCAAAAATGTTAATCATATTTATATTTATTGTGCATAACAGTAGTCCAGGCCAAAGGGAGGCTCTGTGCCGTATGCGCTCTGTGAATCTGTTTTATTAATTATATTATTTTATTAACTATATTATTACTTATATTAATTTCTATTACATTTTTAGAAACAAATATTTTTTAATAAATTTGCTTGATAAAACCTTTTTTTTTTTGGAAAAAATATTTTTGTATCCCGGTTTTTTATATTTTAATTAGAGCGCTTGACCTTGAAAATTTCAAAAATATAATAAAAGGTACTTCGGTATCAATGGCCCTACGTACGACCCTGCCCCTATAGAATTTTTTAAAATTCGGTACCCATGCAGATACGCAGACATAAAAGTAAATAATCATAAAATATATAATTTTATAAAACACCTATCCTTCATTCAACGAGAGAACAAACCTGCTTAGAAGAAGAAACTTTAAAATTTGGGTGAAGGAATTTATACCGGAATTGTAGTTCTATTATGTTTACAGTACTTTAATTATATAAATCTGAAAATAGTAAAAATTCCACTCCAATTATGTATGACTTCTCCCGCCCAATTTTTAAAGTATCCTGCGCGAAACAGGGAGGTGAATTGTAAAATGATGAGGTAATTAACTTGGATATTTCTTTAAGGCCCAGTATTTATATCTCTGATTAACTTAACTGTAAGTTAAAATAAAAATATAACATTGATATTAATTATAGCATAAATTATGTGACGTACCTACACCTGTGTTGGGTTTGTTGTTACTGCTTTCGGGCACCAATCTATGAACTGTCTTTTTTAGGGGTAGTTTAGGATTGCGGATAGCTAGTCGGAGGTCCAGGATTAATATTTATAAATGTTTGAGCAATTAGTAAAACTTAAACCATATATTAACACACACCAAATGTACAAACATGTAACAAGAATAAATAATATGTCTTGGAAATCGGTATGTTTGACTCTAACTTTGAATTTGACTTGGTATTTCTTTACTATACTTGATTGGAATCCTGTCTCTGTTCGCGACACGCGTGTCGTTGACTTCTAGGCTACAGAAGTTGTAGATCCTCTTGTTTAGCCGAAGCAGCTATCGGAAGAAGTGACTTCTTAGTTAGCCGATGCAGCTATTATAAGAAGTCACTTCTTAAGCTCCGCAAGTGATATTTATACCCAAATTTGGTTACATTTGGTTGAAATTTGCGCGTTGAAAGAAGGAGATGTTACCAGCCATATTATTGGTGCGGAGACGGAGTTGTGTTGCGATGTCTGATTGGCTGATGGCCGGGGTTTGTATTTTTTTTTTTTTGCTTTAAGATACAAGCAAAAAATAATTTTCCAGCTTTTCTGATTATCGAGTGGAATCTACAATTAAGTATTACATGAATACAATAAATAAACAATATTAAATGTCTCAGTTTCCCTTGAAGTCCGTGGCTGGCCGTATATAGCGCTAGCATCGTTCAGCTGTGGAAGTTGTCAAATGGATTTCCAAGTGATTTTCTCCAAGTTCTGTCAATGGAATTGTATTCTTAATGGTCCTATTCTTGTCCAGACAGTTAGGCCCGGCCCGTGGATTATGGGTATGCCAGCTGGCAGTAGTTGTACATCCTCACTTGTAACCTGTAAGTTTTCTAATTGTGCTTTGACAAAAAAACATCATTTTCATCCCAATTTCTTAGCAAAATCCGAAAAATAGTATTAGATGACGTTCTCTGCCCTGATTACAAAGCCCACGGACCGGCTAGGAAGAATGGAAATCGCTGTGAAGACTGTGAACTTGGAGCTTTGACCAACTCGTGTCTATGGAGAACTATGGCTCTGTGTGTCGTCTTTTGCCGGGAAATTTGAAGAAAATGGACGAAAATATGTGACTTTGTCACAGTTATTATTAAGAGTATGCTAGATGTCAACTTACGAGCACTCATACCTATTACCAAAATTGTACCAAAACTTTGCCTGTCAGTGCTATAGCTATTTTATAATAAATTCAGTGAAGCATTCAACTCAATAGAAACCATAACCTGATAGCAGGTATTATTGAAAAACGAATAAAACGATAATGGAACGGTTTAAACCTATATTTTATGTAAAATAAATGGGTATGAAGATTCAGCAGGTATTACATTTATTAGATTATAAAAGCAGTGTATTATAAAATTTAGTGGATACCAAAAACAGAATTAATTTTAGCAATTTGCTATAAAAATAAGCGTAATGGATGCATTAGCCATTTCGAAAATATAAAACTGGTGTGTTAGAGCTTGGATAATCTTCCGTCTAATAACAGTGCGATGTGTTACGTGGTTCACCACGTCACGTCAATCGATCCCCCACCCCGAGAGGATATTATGCAAATGTTATGTTCGATTTATACCCGTGCGATATAAACATAACATGCGACCGGTCTGTGGAATTGAATTAATTTTCGATACACTTACCTCTGATCAAATTCCCAGTTCATTCCCTCGTAAAATCAAACGCAGATTAATGTGCCAGCTACATGGAAAATATTTATTTTTCTACCTACCCTACTACTAATGTATTCTAAGCCTTTAGAAATTATAATCAATAAAAGCAAATCCCTTGCCATACTATGCAAAGCGCATGTACTTTTAGTTTGTTGCAAAACTTGTAATACACTGATTATTAAACTTTGATTAAAATTTTCGTCAATACGAGGAAATAAGATTTACAAAGATTAATACTTGACATAATTTTTTTTGCCTCTTTGCACCACCGACACACCAACACTTAAATGCAACTTGTTTTTTTTTTAAATAATTTAATGTTAATTTCAATTGAAAAATTTATTACTCGTAACTGCAGTATAAAATTGAATTGACTATTGAATAAAACCAAGTTTAAATTTTTAAAGTTAGTGGTGCAATTGGGTTTTATTGTATTATTTTATTAATGCCTAATTAATTTTTAAATAGTACACTTCGTCTAGATGGCTGTTAAGGTTAATACTACGTAGGTAAGTCAATAATTATAAACACTGATGCTATTAGAACCTACAAAATCCGTTGCCGGATCTGGGTATGGGTATGGCGTGGCTCACTTTTCGTACGCCATTTACCTGCCTCTGTCACTTGTGTTGTTTTTGGGCAAATTATTGTGAATTATAAAGGCTATTTATTTAATTTTAATCAAATACACATTTAGATTTAGTTTTCATGTTTATTTGATTTGTAAGTAATATTACAATATTGTGACAAGGCGAGGGTAAGAGCGATAATAGATAAATAACTTTTTATAAAATATTCTAAATTATAGTTTCAATATTCATATTTTAACTCTGTTTATCTACTTATGTCAAAATTCAATTTTGAAATTCTTCTTGTATTATGATAGTCACGACATTTATTTGTTTGTTGATCATTAGGTTTAGAAATTATTGTGTATACGTGCGTGACTTTGAATGCCCTAGCCTATGCACCCTGTACCCCTAAAATAATCCTGTCCTGAAGATAGCGTTTTTGAATAGTCGAATTTAGTTACTCATGGAGTAAACATGAGAGAGTCTGGATTAGTTCGTCTCGTCGGGAAGACGTTTCTTGTTTTTGAACATGTAGTGTTTTAGTTTTTGGGGCGCGTGTTAAACGCTTGGCCGCTGGGTTACAGAATGTAACATGTTAGACTTAGTTGAATTAGTGTAAACCTTTAGTAATCAGTAAATATCAGTAGTGTGCATATCATAATGTAAGTGTTCATCAGTGTAAAGTGTAAGTGTATGTGTGTTCTTCCTTCTCAAGAAATCCTTGTCATGAAATCCTTCTCACGAAGTCGTGGACGCCAATCATCCAAGCGTCCACCAGTTAGAATAGAGAGTGTCATCGCTGGAGTAAAAAGTATTAGTATCATCATCATACTCCGCACTCCCCTCGTGTTACAATATTGTAATATAATGTCAACCCAATGTGTATTACTTACGCAAATAAACGATTAATATATATTAATATGTAATATATTTATTTAACTTACAAATTAAAATAACTCTTACGTCTAACGTTTCAAACTTAACCTCACAAAGTACTATCCTGAAGAAGAATTAAAGTATAATAATAATAATAATAATAATAATAATAATAATAATAATAATAATAATAATAAACTTTATTTAGCATTGTGCTATACAATAACAATAATAATATAAATACTTAAAACATTTCATTAACTTAGTAATTTACCTCTGTTAAATTCTGAGTTTTATTTAAATTAAATATCCTTAGCTTTTAATTTAAAGTTTCTTAAATTTAAATTCCTAAGATTATCAGATAGCTTATTATATATTTGTACTCCTTTGAACAGCAGTGCATTTTGTCCTTGTGCAGTGTTTTTTTTTTTTTTTTTCGTGATATAGTACTGATTTTTGTTACGAGTATTGTAATTGTGACTTCAATTTTAATTAATTTATTTCTAAAATATTCTGGTTGCAGTCCTATTTTAATTTTATGTATCAGTACAATTACTTGTAATTAATAATAAATATTTTACATTACACCATCTTAATTCACTTAACATTGAATTTACATTGGTATTGCATTGTAATATTGTTCGCATTGCCCTGATTTGAATTAATTGCAATTTATTTATATTACTTTGATTACATAAATATAATACAGAGCCAGCAAAGTAAAAATGTGAGAGAATAATAGTATTATAAATACTCATAAACTTGTTTGTATACCAAAATTTCAAATATTTTTGCCATGGCAGGCAATACATTTACAGGTCTAACGTTTCAAACTTAACCTCACAAAGTACTATCCTGAAGAAGAATTAAAGTAATTACCAAACATTCACATTAACTAACTAGTATATCATTTATCAGCTTTCCATCATCTTTTTTGCTGTCTGGACATATAAAAGTATTAATTAAACTCAAATTTTAAAATTAGAGTAAAACCAATAGGTACGTGTCTCTACGTAAAAGCACTGGAACAAACTGCCGTGTAATTTGAAAATTATATAGTACACTAATTATATTTAATACTCTACATTCAAATAACTTTAGTAGGTTAAATCCTGTAAGCTAATTTAATTATCATAAATATTTTCTGTCCAAAATTAGCTAGTTATTTATGCTGAGCGAATTGAAACCCCTGGAATTTGTTACTCAATATGAGCAATTATTTTACCCGCAATGAGCTTTAGTACTTATCGTATTGAAATGCATTAAATATAGTGTATGTTTGCAACATGTATAGGCGCACGTATATTATATATTTAAATGGCATTACCGGACCGTTATCGCGGGATCTCCAGTTCAGGCCAGCGCGATTGCAAGCATTATCGACGCTGTAATTTTCATCACGGATTCAATAAAGCAAACATTAGGTAAACTCTCCCTAATTGCCACTTTGTTGTATGAAAAAAGGCAATACAATTGTTCCTACATACTTTTCAGGAAGAGATAAATGGATGGATAAAGCAAAAGAATGAATACAAAGTTTGTAAAATATTTGTATGAGTTTCCTTCACTCCTTTACAAAGAATGAAATAATTTAATGAATTTCTGTTAAAAGGTTGTAGACAATGTTAAATTATTAAAGAATACTGGTTGGACTTGCATTGTCTTTATTCTTTTTATATTTAAAATATAACAACGTTTCGACTGCTCCAGATCTACAGTCGTCATCAGGTTACAAAATAATAATAATAATAATAATAATAATAATAATAATAATAATAATATAATTATAAAACATAGTTTTATGAAAGTCTGTATTATACAATTTATATATTTATTATTTATTTTATGTTTTATAATTATATTATTATTATTATTATTATTATTATTATTATTATTATTATTATTATTATTATTATTATTATTATTTTGTAACCTGATGACGACTAGATCTGTAGCAGTCGAAACGTTGTTATATTTCAAATATAAAAAGAATAAAGACAATGCAAGTCCAACCAGTATTCTTTAATAATTTAATGAATATTTCAGCGATTTTATTCCTCATCCCTATGAAACATATTTTTTCATAGTTACGTAAACAATTGAAGCATTTAATTTGAAATGGCTATAAATGTCATTGCTTTATTGTAAAATCATTAGAACATATATTTACTTACGAGCACAAATTTTCTTCATATAATTAAAAACCACTGAACTAAATACGAGAAAGCTTATGTCCTATATCCTATATCACATAAGCATTTCCAGCACTCGATAGGAGACCGCCATAATACTCTACTTCTAGTTTATTTCATTATTTCGGATTTGCTTTTATGGATATTTTAAAGCTATGTTACTTGTAAACTCTTGTACTGCCATATTCATCATTGTTTTGATTTTTAAATAATCTCTTTCCTTGACTGCGAAGGAGTGGAGTATTTAAACTTTTTTAAATCTATTGTGATCGCCTAGTTTTGTAATAATTCAAAAAAAAATTATGAAAAATTTATATCATGATAATGATCAGCTGTTCATAACAGCAGTTGGTGAAGATGGCAATGAAAAGCAATCAAATTAATTAATTGCAAGATCATATTGTAAAATTCGCTTTTACAATTTAACGTTCCTCCATTCAAAGAAGTAGACAGAATTTTTGGGTGGAGCAAATATAAGAACATCTTTTGATAAACTATGTACTTTATTCTTGCATCAAAGATAAATTACTATTAAATATTGACCTGTTTTAATTTTACCTTTACACTAATCCTTTTTATTATATTTGTGTTTTCCTTGCTGTCCTTCGATTCATTTTATTTTTCGAATCTATTACTCGTATAATCAAATCAAAAATACAAAATTCGCGGTTTTAAAAAGCGGAGGTAGAGCAGTATGACGGTTTCCTATGACGCGCAAATTGAATCTTAAAGCGAGGTCCCGTTTTATATTTAGTTCAGTGGTAAAAATATACCTAAGTAACAGGTAGGTGCCCCAAAAAAATTGTTTTATCACCTAAAAAACTAATTTTTAATAAATAGTATTTAATTACATTTTATATCTTTAGCAGGTATATTAAATTCTATTTCCAACCTTGTCCAATTTTACCTCCCGCTACCCTTGGTAAGTGAGGTATAGGAATCGCATATCGAAATTTTGTAAATGACGACGTTTTAAGGTTTCTAGAATCCAGATTAAACATTTTCACGATGATGTCTGTGTTCATGTGTGTGGATTCTCGACTCTAACTCAAATACTATCATTCAGAAAATTTTGAAACCTTGTATTTCTACCTTATTCTAATATGGAAAAAGGCTATTAGATTTTTGTGTAAATCAGATAACTGGAAATAGCATTTTACTTGAAGCTCAAAATAGTTTTTCTTCGAAAAATTCCTTTAAATGTAAATTATGTTATTATAAAAATTAAAGATTATTAAATTTTCTACAGGTTTGCATTAATACTTTTTCTATATATTTTATGGACAAATTCATAAAATTATCCATAATTTAAATCCCGGAGCCTATGCTTTAAACAAACACAAGTCCTTGGTTACACAGTTCATATTTCAAATGTATGTAATTGACAGATAAATGTCACTGTCAAAGAACTAATCATTTCAAATTAATAATAATGTTTAAAAAAAAATAGTAAATAGAGCCATAATTATATGGAATGGAACCTAATACAGTTTCCAGCGTAACTTAATGTGTAAGCAGTAAATATGTATATTGAAATTAATAAAAATTAAATGGCGGGAGATATTGTGTTGGCCACATCAGATTTTTCATTATAAACATATGTAAGAATTTTTTTTAAATAAATGCTCTTAGACCCAAGCCACAATATGCGTTTTGGTGGGACCGGTACAACCGCTTCCGGTTAAACGGGATGGATAATATAGCGCCAACATATATCCCACTAAACAGGACAGTAGCAATGACAACACTATTCGGACACATTCGGACCAACATCTGATCAGTGCAGAGCCCAAATAGTATACGTTGTCTTTTGAAAAACAAAACTACACCCTTGGGAACGCTGGAATTATCTCCAATGTGTGGTAGTTGTCAGTTGTCATGCGGCAAATTAACCTTGCGGTCAAACCGCAACGTGCTGCGGTAGTATCCTGCAACCGGACCGCAACCGCATCGGTGTGGACGCATTCATTTAAAACAATAAGTTGTTGTTTTCCCGTTCAACCGGTCTTGTTAAACCGGTCCCGCCAAAACGCATAGCGTGGCCCTGGCCTTATGGAAATATTAAAGTTAAACACTGGAAATAACATAAATTATAAGAAAATACATACACCCGTTATACTAATGAGATATATAATATGCAGGTGATTCACAACTTCGGGTATAAATTTTAAGGGCATATTACCAAAATAAGTAAAAAAGTTTGATCAACATAGGTTTGTTCTTAAACTGTTTCCGAGAAAAAGGCCATTTTGCAATACAGTCGATGAATTGAAGAAAAACTGAAAAAGATTGTGATCGATCAAAATTTTGTCTATGCCCATAAATAACCTACGAGTATGCATATAATAAAATTTTAAATGAAACATTTTTCTCAATTTCTAATTGTTAAGAATTTATTTGAAAATTAAATATTGGGCAAGGTCGCCATAATATTTTCTTAGTAAATTTAATTTTATTAAAACAAAAGCAAATATAAAATAAACTCTCAGAAAGTCTCATTTAATCGAAGACGTGAAGAATTCGAGAAAGCAGAGGTAAACCCCGTAATTAATTTTTCACTGCAATATATTTCGGAACTTATTGAAGATCGGACCAATGCTGATTACTTTTTTACTCATTTTGGTCAGTACTATATGACAAACGATTTTTTTTGCATTGCATAACGTTATGAATAATTGCATAAAAACAAGTATTTTGTCGTTCTATTTGTCGTTAGTACAAATATATCCTAACATGCAAATTTTAATGTATGGTATTTTGAAATAACGTTTAAATTTTATTTTATTTTTTAAACCATACAGTTTAAACTTTAAACTACAAGTAATTTTTTACAGTGCAAGTTTTTTACAAATGTGCTTAATATTCTTTACATTGTTATTTAGTCGTATTTTACTGTGAATGTACTTTTTTATTGTGCAAATAAATTGGACCCTGTAATAATGATCTGCCATATGCACTTGGTTAATTAACACGTACCATGTTACTTTTGACAAATGAGTAATTAATTTTCTTACAAAGTTTTATAATAATATATAGTTGAATTGAGGATGTCATGTAAAATTCAAATTTTTTACCATCCCAATGAGGCGGGTTGCAAATAAATATTTGAAATAAAACATGTTAAAATAAATTATGTATGTTTTTGATAGTTTTTGCAACGTCTAAAAAACCTTAATTACCATATAAATTATATTTAATAGCTTTGTTTATGTTATTTTCGTATTTACAATGACCTATTAATTATTAGAGTTAATTATGAAATAAAATCAATGACATCATACTGGTAAACATTGTATTTAATATCAATTTACCTCGTTCCGTTAGTGAATAAATTTATTAACTACATTCCCCTAACTGATTCAGTTTATCAAAAATATTTACTCGTATTTCATAAAATATTAAATTAAAAATGTAGTATTTTGAGGCTATTGGCGTGGAACGAAATTGACGTCATCTTGGAACAAATTACATTTTCTAGCGTTAAAAATTCATAAATTTAATGCATCTGAATAATGTAGAGGCACAAAGGGCATACTGCGCGAGAGTCGTATGCTCGTAAAAACTCAAGCGGTTTTTATTTTCAGCTGGCCAGCGGCTAGAAGCTCTAGCATGGCTTTCTCTGATTTTGCGGTCATGCTTTCTCCAGGATGCGAAATTTTATACCCTACTACAAGTTGGACTAGAACTCCTATACCTGTAGGATGAATGGTAATCGACGAAATAACTGTTTGGAGGATTTTTGACAAAAGTATGGTATTATTATATTATATTATTTTGGATAGATAAAATTCTACAATTTTGGTTATATTAATAAAAACTTAGATTCACTATTAACAAGAGTAACGAAAATTATATTTATTTTAAAGAATGAATACAAGCATATTTAATATTACTTTAATGAAACATCGCTAGATGTGAAGGAAAAGTACATGGTGCATGAACACTATGTGGTATAAAACAATGTTTTAAGAAAGCCTAAGAAAACAAGTACATAAAATAACATTAATTTCAAATTTCTATAGTTCGTATTTTTCTTCTTTTCGTTAGTCGTGGAAAAAGTATGCTGTACAACTCGAGTAGAATGTCTACATCGCCTTTGGATGATTGAACACTCCGCCTTAGCACGATTTGGTACAAAACAATGTTTTGTACAAGAAAGCAGTACTCAATTTATAACTTTATAAAAACTACAATGATATTCTACAAATATATGTTATTCTAACTAAATATAAAATCATATCAAATAAAATTTATAAAATAATTTGTAAATCACTAATAATTGTGTAAAAATAAATATTTATGTATAGATTAATATAGATCGCGCAGCTTATCATTCTGCGCATAAAGGACAGAAATAATAAATATATAAATATGCATTCGTAAATTCAAGGGGTTACATCTCTTATAGTCTTTTACTGTATAAAAGGAAGTTTTTTTATTCATTGGCGTATAATGCGCATTAGTACTAATTTCATTATTTCGTTTTTTAATTCAGCGCTTGAACGTATATGGAATCTATTGCACCATTTCAAATTTCAGTGCTTTACTCATCAGACTCATCGTTTTAATCGTACTTGAGAGTCGATGGATTGGTAGTGGGAGAAATGGTTTCTTATTATTTTCGATCACATTCAGTTTTGTATACATTTAGTATTATTCTCAGTATTATGGAGTTCAAAAATATATATTTACATATATCATGTTTTTACTGTTGAAGTGGATGCTATACTACTTAAAGGGAATTAATATTGGCTAGATTTTTATGCTATTTGTTAATTATTAATAAATACAAATAATTCTAAGCTGGTTAAATATTCACTCCCCTCATCAATAAAGGAAAAATCTGAAGAATTTAACAATTTACGGACCACTAAATAACTCGCTTCCATCTTAAAATTAAACAGGTTTTCATCACAACCGTTTCTTTAATAATACTTCATCTTTTCAATCATCGTTTTATCAATGATCTTATTTTAAAACGCGCAGATATTCAGCGCTAAATTTTTTATGAATAAAAACGCCTTAAATATTGTCGCTAAAATATTCCCAAAGCCGACTAGAATACCCACTATTAATTATTAACCTATAATGAAATATTTATTATGCAGAGTGTTTCTTGTGACAAGGCGAGGGTAAGCACAATAACAGATAAATAACTTTTTATAAACTCTTCTAAATTATAGTTTCAATATTCATATTTTAACTCTGTTTATCTATTTAAGTCAAAATTCAGTTTAGAAAATCTTATCATATTATGATAGTCACGACATTTATTTGTTGATCTTAAGTCTGGAAATTATTATATATACGAGCGTGACTTTAGAATGACCTCGCCTATGCACCCCATACCCCTAAGATAATCCTATCCTGGAGATAGCGTTTTTGTCTTAAGGCAGTCGGTATTAGTTAGCCATGAGAGTAACATGGAAGGGTCGACATCAGATAGTCGGAGTGAACATGTAGTGTTTTTAGTTTTGGGGCGCGTGAGCAGAATGCCCGCCCGCTATATTAGTTAAAAATGTAATCATTTAGTTCAAATGAAAATAAAATTAATTAGTTAGTAAAACCAAAAAGTATTTGTTCATTTCCGTAGTGTTCATTAGTGTAAAGTGAAAAAGTGAAGTGTCTGTGTGTTCTTCCATCACACGAAGTCGTGGACGCCAGCCATCCGAGGCGTCCACCAGTCATCAAAGTAGTATCATCAGCCAGTTCCACCCCCCTCGTGTTACATTCTATACTTTAAGGGAAGATAATACAGCTAAAGGTAAGTCAAAGTAAAAGTAAGGTAAAAAGTGTTAATCCGGAAAGTCCAATGATCAACTGTTTCCGGGACAGATCATCTAATTTACTATTTTTTTTTTCGTTTTCCTTTAATACACACAGACACAGTTACAACTTTAGTAAAATGATAATATTTGTTTATCTTTAAGAAGTCTTCTCGTATGGGTTTTTAATTTTCTTAAAAATTCTCAAAATATAGCATTTTCTTTTTGAGAATTGGATTTTGCTCTTTTTGAGATTTGGATTTTGCGGAATCAGACTTTTTGACTTACCTACTTTTAGCTGTGTTAGACATGTATGTATCACCCCTTAAAGTGTGATCCATAAGTATAGAAACACCTGTATATAAAAACAGAGCTTAATTAATCACTTTATTTGGCCTAATCTTTAATTAGGTGATATGTTTTTATCAAATATATATTTATATATATATATATATATATATATATATATATATATATATATATATATATATATATATATATATATATGTCGCGGGGTAGTATCACTGGCAAACTCTAAGTCGACCAACACTATTTCAGAACCACAGCGATAATATAAACGTGATGATCTCAGCGAGGCGGACTTGCACTCACTCCTGAGCACCGCTACACACTGATTCCATCCAAGCATTGTAGCCAAGAATGCTTGACGTTTCGATTACGACAATACAATTAAAAGATTATAAGTGATTCATGTAATACTTGATTCATTAAATGATCGCTACGACATGCTTTGATATTACAATCTCCGACACGGCCATTCTGACGTTTCACACGTCCTCGTGTGAACTATCTGAAAACAAAGAATTTATCCACAGTATTTTCGCTCGGCTATCTCTGACCAATAAGTGCTCAAATAGTTACAACTTTGTTCACATTTATATTAAGCTCAAAATTTAGCTATAGTACACTAAATTATTTAATGGACGCCTTTTTTACAAGACGCCAAACAAAACATAATTCTGTGACAATACATTTCACCAGTAAATACATGACTACCAATATCAGTTTTCAAGCATTGTTATAGCTTGTCCAACAGCGACAGACCATCATTGCTTAACCGGCAATTGATCGCTATTCCATCTTCGCTTAACCAGCGCAAGAAAACCATACCGTCATTGCTTACCCAGCAATGGTACACCCTTCCGTCATCGCTTAACCAGCTCGGGAAACCACACCGTCATTGCTTACCCAGCAATGGAACACTATACCGTCATCGCTTAACCAGCTCGGAAAACCACAGCGTCATTGCTTACCCAGCAATGGAACACTATTCCGTCATCGCTTAACCAGCTCGGAAAACCACACGACCTTCGGCAGAGGTATCACAGTAGCATACAAACACCATGACAGAGGCATCCAGTAGCATGTCATCTTCCATCACGGTTAATAATTCTAAAGAATTTAACGAAAATGTCCAATGTCCAGACCAACGCCTCAATTGCTCCTTAGCCACTTTTGTTATAAAAGTTTGTCGGCTCTTCAAAGTTTTTATTTTAAAGCAATTTGTTCCAGCGTCCATCACGCTGCACTTAGGCGTCCCAAACATTAAGACAAACATTTGAAAAGCAAGTCCCGTCTTGTCAGACTTCTCTGCTTCCAATGGCTGACAGATTTCTGTTGCTCAATTGTTTTTCAGGTAAAACAGTCGGCTTCGCAACCGTGGCAGGCTCCAGTCCGGGCACCAGCTGTCCTGTGCAACTCCTCTGCGGATAATCTAGCTTGCCACAATTTAAACATTCAACAAATTCACAATTTGACAAAACTGGCATGGTCACCCCGAAAACGGTCACGAGGAGCCTGATCGGCCACAACCCCATCAAAACTAAAACGCCAAGTTTTATAGCTACGACCATGCTCACCGGAAATTTAATAAAGTCATATAGTATGTTCTGGGAATAGACTCAGGGACTATTTCAAACCACTCCCATATTTGTACCTAAATTTCAATATTCATGAAAGTTCCATCCGTAACGACTCAGGGTTTTGGAAGATGGACGTGCAGTAACTTGAATAACTTCATACAAATTATACCATGAACAATTGATAAAAGTTCACTCAGAATTGAACTGTCTGCACAGCGCTATATTATTCACGCTAACACGGTACATCCAATACATTCTCTCACTATCAGTGCTACACATCACCTCATTCGTAGATCTTGGGCAGGATGCTCGCCCATTCTGGCTTATTATTTCGAGACAGACTGGTACAGACTTCGTCCATAATTACAGCTCTCCCGCCACTGTCGACAATATTTTTCCCAAATAGCATCATCGTACGGTAACTGATCGAATGCATCGATCTCTCACTTCAATCACATTACCCTTAATGTCAACGCAGATACCTGAAACCTGAATACTCAAAAGTTCACATGCACACTTTATACATTAACAAAATCATCAAAACAAATCCCGTAGCAGCCTCGGACACAAGCTGCTGTCCTTCTAGCAAAAACTAGAGATTGCAGGCTGAAACGAACCACTGGCCATACATCACCGTATTTGGACCAATGGTCACTCATGCATCGTTAGTAGGGCGGCCAAAATGTAACAAAACACAGCACAAGAGTCTTTGCGGAAGCGCAACGATAGTTTTTCTTTGTATCACATACCACAGGCGCTATGAATACCTGTCCAAGTGCAGTAATGGAATTGATTCTGGGGCTAACGTCTTTGCACTCTGCAAGACAAAACACTTCAAGCTTGGAGATCTCGTAGGCCACTCATAATTTCTAAAACAAAAAGCTACACAAGAGAGTTTTTGGTAATCGCCTTTAGTGGACAGTAGTAAGGACACTCTTCCAAATAGACTCTCTGTCCTGGTTTAAGGATATTTCTAAACTAGAGTCAGCAGAAACTGGATCGATTTTATTTGGTCCGTGCTGCCAAATAAAGAAATCCATACACAACGGTTTCATTATATCTCAAGCAATAAATCTGAGTGCTCAATAAACTTAAACAAGCTCTCAAAGGAGAAGCAATCTACATAACGTCAGATAACCAGGCTGCTTTCACTTGTGAATCAAAGCTAAAATGGGGACCGTAGTATAAGTGAGTCTTAGGCACTTCCTGTGGATACTTGAAAAGCCATAATTCATAGCCTGGAGATATTCATTTCACCCTCGACGATAACGTTAAACTGCTATTAGCTCTCAACAAAAGGGACTTTGAATTATGACAAGTATTTTTACTAGTCATTATTCTATAAAATACCAAATTTCAGTTCATCAAAACTTTGTAGTGGCTTCCAGACATTCAGTCGAAACACGCTACAGCAGATCTTACTGGTCGCGATGACAAAAGTCACCAGCGCTTATAGCCCTCAACCTAATAATGATAATAACAATATCATCTATCTACAATTTGTAGCTCAGTAAACTTTATCTGCAGTTAATAAAATATTAATCTTTAGCATAGTTTTCTAACATATTTCCACCTTTAACTTTCTTCCCTGAAGATCTCCAGTGAAATTTTCATGTTAATTTCTATTTCGGAACACCATGGTTCTGCACCCGCATCGGTCATATCTGGATAAAAAGTAAGTAACGATATATCAGGTGCTTCAAGGTTGCAGTGTACCTACTCAACGTGTCTGTTAGTTTGCGAAACTTGTACAATGAAAACATTTTACAATCTTTCTTGAAAAACCGAAACGCTTTAAGGAATTTGTACTAGTTCGTTTGTTATTTCACAAATAACTAACTAAATCGCAAACTGGTTGATACTCCCGATCTGTGACTACTTGACCTACATTCAGTTTAATAATATTGTCACGTCGCAGACGATGTAAAGGAGTAGAATCAAGCTACCAAAAACGAAATACTTATTACGTCATACAAGCTCAATGACAAAACATCAATCAAAATATAACAACTGCCATGAACACCTACTGTAATAAATAATATTTTAAATAACATATATGGAGATCGGTAATCCGGATTATCGGCCATCACAACATCATAAACAACAAACTCGACTTCGTCTCTCGTTTCTCAGCAAGCAACTGACCGAATTGCTTTTATTACAACAGCAACCCAATTGCCACCAACATAGCTCACAACGATATCTTGAGCTTTGTAATAAAATCTCTTACCAGTATTGGAAGACCGCTTAACATAAATTCAGTACTCATTACTCACGGTTCTACTTAACGAGCTCTTGTAATTGCGTCACCACTCTCTGGGTGGGACACAGACGGAATCCTTGTTACTGGTCAATGCCCTATGATGAAAACCTGCAAAAATTGCTAGACGGCCTTTCCATCTTAATCTGCTTGGCCCTACACTTCACTTTATAATTCACCAACAGAACACAAACCCACATACAATATTGTGGATCGCAGGCGAATCCCACTTCTGATGTCGCGGGGTAGTATCACTGGCAAACTCTAAGTCGACCAACACTATTTCAGAACCACAGCGATAATATAAACGTGATGATCTCAGCGAGGCGGACTTGCACTCACTCCTGAGCACCGCTACACACTGATTCCATCCAAGCATTGTAGCCAAAAATGCTTGACGTTTCGATTACGACAATACAATTAAAAGATTATAAGTGATTCATGTAATACTTGATTCATTAAATGATCGTTACGACATGCTTTGATATTACAATCTCCGACATATATATATATATATATATATATATATATATATATATATATATATACGAGGGTTGCCTTTTATATTTCGGGATTGGACAACCCTAGTGTTGCAATCTGGCAACTGACAGCTCTGTCGTAAAGTTTGACATTTTTGAGGTTATACGTACTCAGAACGTTTTGACATACGAGCGCTATTTGTGTGGTTTACAGTAACTTAAAAGATTCATCTCGGCCAAAAAATGGAATTAAATCGTGAACATTTTCGTGCGATTATTTTTTACAACTTTCGACGTGGATTAAGTCAACAACAGTGCATCGATGAACTTAATTTAATTTTTGGCGATGAAGCTCCATCAAGGACCAGTGTTTATCGATGGTATGTTGAATTCAACCGAGGTCGTAGTTCACTCCAAGACGAATTTCGTGAAGGTCGTCCAAAATCAGTTGTTGTTCCGGAAACCATTGATGCTGTGCGCGAACTGATATTGCAATATCGTCATGTGACCTATCGTGAGATTGAGGCAACCTTAGGCATTAGTGGGACCAGCATACATTCAATATTGCATGAACATTTGACTGTCAAAAAAAATTGTTCGCGTTGGATCCCACACAATTTGTCAATCGCTCAAAAAAAGGCTCGTGTCGATTGGTCGAAAAAATGCTCAAAAAATACGATCGCGGTGCTTCGAAACACGTCTGTGACAGCGTGACAGGTGATGAATCGTGGATTTACGCGTATGAGCCCGAAAGTAAACAGCAGTCGACTGTATGGGTGTTTCAAGATGAGCCAAATATCACAAAAGTTGTTCGCGCACGAAGCACTTCCAAGCAAATGGTCGCCTGTTTTTTCGGAAAAACTGGACATGTCGCAACCGTACCACTAGAACAACGCAGAACAGTCAATTCTGAGTGGTACACAACCATTTGTTTGCCAGTTGTCTTCCAAGAAATCAGGAAAACCAACCGCCGAAGACGGATCACTCTTCACCACGACAATGCGAGCTCTCACACATCGGCTCAAACAACTGCATTTTTGAGCACTCAAAACATCGATTTGATGAGTCATCCGCCGTATAGTCCTGACTTGGCACCGAATGACTTCTTTTTATTCCCGTACGTAAAAAATAAAATGTGAGGTCAACGTTTTTCGACACCTGAAGAAGCGGTTAATGCGTTCAGAATGCATGTTTTGGAGATACCTCAATCAGAGTGGCAAAAGTGCTTCGACAATTGGTTCAAACGCAAGCAAAAGTGTATAGATCTTAATGGGGAATATTTTGAAAAACAATAAAGCTATTTTCGATGATTAATATTTGTTTTTGTTCTCTAATCCCGAAATATAAAAGGGTACCCTCGTATATATATATATATATATATATATATATATATATATATATATATATATATATATATATATAGATTTGACAATTATAATTAAATTGAAAGTTGTTTTTAAAATTTGCAGGAAAATTTACCACTATAATAAGAATAAGCTTATAAGCTTATAATATGCTTTGCTTGTGAAAAGTTAAAGTGGTATTTTAATTACGAGAAACACGGTATGGTTATGAATTTATACGTATCACTAGAACATCAAAAAGTTAGAATACAGGGTGTTTCCTTCAAAACCAGCAGTGCTTACTTGTGCGAACTATTGACTTTAGAGAAAAATGTTATACGCAAAAAATACGAAAGAGCTAATTTAACAGTACCAAAACAGAAAATTCAACCAGTGGTTCTCAAACGGTAGAACAAAATTATATATTTTTATATGGTACCCTATACCATTTTAGCCCATTAGATAAAGGATTTTTTTCTGATTTATATAGTATAGAGTTGTATTACAATTATTTCGAGAAAATGGTATTAAAAATTAGAAATAATGTAATAATAAATGCGTTTACTACTAGCGTAACTAGGCAACAGAAAAATGGTATTAAAAATAATGTAATAAAAATCTGATGTGCACAACACACGACTTCCTTGTACACATGACCAATATGAAGTATAGACCCAAGTATAAAATTGCACGTATTTGACGTAATTTGACATTAGCATCTATTTTTAATTTTTTTGTTATTTTTGTCCTAATCCATAGCAAGCTTCATTACAAAAACCAAAAAGTATATGTTTTAAATATGCATATCTCGCTTATACAAAGGGCTAATTTAATAATACTTGATGTGCTAGACACAGAATTTAATTCTCAATTTTTTTTATTTGAAGCATTTATTTCTAAAATCATAATGAAACCATTTTATTGAAGAAAAACTGCTAACAACTTCAGGTAATATGTCACTTTCGGTTAGCCTGTTTTAACCAAAATCTACTGTTATTCCAATTGACATAAAAGTCTTACGTACGAAATTTGAAAAGTTTTAGATTATATTTTAAAATAGTTTTTTATTAAAATCTATTATAGGCTTCATATAAAGTACCATTTCTAGAAATTATGTAATGACCAAAAAGGGATTTGCACAACTAGATGTTATAGCAGTCCTAAATACAAAATTTCAACTTTCTACGGCTTACCGTTTTTGAGTTATGCGAGATACATATGCACGTACGCAGGTACGTACGTACGTACAGACGTCACGACGGAATTAGTCAAAATGGATTCAGGGATGGTCAAAAGGCATATTTCCGTTGAAATCTGAAAACCGAAATTTTTCCCGATTACAATACTTCCTTTAGGAAGTAAAAATGGGTTTACTACTAGCGTAACTAGGCAACAGACGTATCAACATTACATTACATTACATTAGTATACTTACTAGCCTAACCTCGGCTTCGCCGAGTTTACCCTAGGGCTCCGCCGATAGTGTTTTATAATAGTTTATACGTACATTTAATCTGTCTACGCACAATTTAAAACCAAAGTGGTAACGCCAACAGTCTTGTCAGATACCCAAGTTCCCCCTTCTATCAAACGAATTAACTTTATGCATAAAACAGAAGCCAATCGACCTGTTATAAATTTCCACACTTGTGTCTAAAAGTTCGTAACCAGACCTCTCATTTGATACCAAACACGACATATTTCTAGCACCTTTATACAGAAACAAAACCCGACCGACATGTCTATTTGTTGACACTTCTATGTTATAGCCCCGCAGAAAAAAATTCACTTGATCCTAATCACGACATGGTTCTAACAACTTTATGTGAAAAACAAAAGCCGGTCAAGTTGATGTCAAAATTTTGAAAGTTCTATTGTTTAGCCATGCAGAATACTTTTCATTTAATACTAAACAGGATATACAGGTATTTCATATAAGAGTGCAAGGCGTAGGGGTATGAATTCTGATACCAAAAGGGGGAAAAATCCCAATAAACATTGGTGCTATAACGCTTACTAACAGAGATACCCAGGATTTTATTAAAAAAAAAAAAAAACAGGAAATAGGTTAGTGTTATTTATTTTTGTATTGGATCATAAATAATTATTTATAAAAAGAATCCCAGAGCAAGTGTTCAAAATGAAAGCCATTACATTCAATAAATAAATCAGTATTATTTAAAAATACTACGGTAAGTTATTAAAATATTACATTTTTATTAAATACAGAAGGCTTGGCAATACTTTTTTGTATTAGAAATATTATCAAAATATTAAATAACAGGTGTAATAATTAAATAATTATCGGATTGAAATGAGTGGAATTTTTAATTAATTAAATCTCATTTAAATTTTAAATGAATTAAACAAATGCCATCAGCCAACTATTTTCTATTTCAGTATTACGCTTCATTTAAGATAAATCCTCGGTATCTCTGTTATGAAGCGTTCTAGCACCAATGTTTATTGGGATTTTTTTCATGTTGGTGTCTAGAATTCATACTCCGAAGCCTTACATAGTTACATGAACTGTATTTCTGACAAATTTATACGAAAAACAAGAAATGCTTTCTCATGGACTGTCATAGAGAATTGTCAAAAATACGACAGCTCGATTGGCTATTGTTTTTTTTACAAAATTGTCAGTAATATTTCGGAAATGTAGTATCTATAGCTGAGTGCACGATGTATAATGTATTACAAAGAATAGCTAAATAACCGGGTTAGTTCATACAGTATGCCGCTAGATGTCAGGTTTTTTGCGACCCGCTTTTTACAAAAATATTCAAAATAGTAAATTATTCCTATATAACGCACAATATTTTATATTTTCAATACATTACCTTTTATCTTTTGTCAGTTCTATGTATGTATTTTGTACAAATTCCATACAGAAGGCTTTTATATTATCAGTAAAATTATAAAATAAACATTGTCATGTAATTGACACTGACATCTTTCAATCAGAATTTTCTTAATTGTACTACCTGTTTCTATGTTTATAGCATGGCTGGCTGCTACAAAATTGCACATTTTGGCACCCTAAAAAGACTATGGCCCGTATTCTTACATCTTAAAGTAGCGCTACTTTCGAAAAATCGCTACTTCAACTGTTAAATGTCATAACATTAAAATTAGAGATATAAAAATAAATTAAATTGTAAAAAGCATTTATTTCCAATGTCATAGGTTTCATTTACAAAAATATGGAACCTATTCTTATCTATTCATAAAATAAAATAAATAAAAAATCGAAATAGCGCTACTTCCGAAGTAACGTTACTTCAAGAGGTGAGAATTCGGGTCTATATCTCTTTATTTGATCCATACCCTGTTGTGCATCCTATAGCACAGCATTTTCTATTTAAACGCGAACTTATTTTAACCGCAACCGGCACACTGCGGCACACCAACTGCCAAACGCCTGTCAAATGGTAACGGGTCGCGTTAGCGTCTTTTGTACCAGCTAGTTATGTCAACGCATCTCGTGCTCTAACCTATAGATACTACACCGTGGTAGGAACTGATGAAAACATATAATGAAATGAACAAATGCTGCGCATTTTATGCGAGCAAACAGGACAAAATGTCTCAATTACAGGATAAATATAAACATAATACAAGATGCCCATTTTATATGTTCCCACCTGAAATTTTAAGAATAAGCAAAACCAAATACATTTCATAAGCCACTTGGTGAATATTAGTACTTTAAATCGAATAATCACAGTAGGTATAAGAGCAAAACAAAATTTTAAAAACCAAGTCACTTATGAAATGTATCATGGATTGCCTAATCATGAATTTACAGGAGGGAACTTTTAAAATGCGCAACCTGTATTAGTAACATGTATATGAGTACACAATACTAAATTTAAAGATTAAAATAAATCAAACAAAACTAAAAGATGTGATATTTTAATTCTATAGTAAACAGTTTACAAACTGCAGAAAAGTAATTACTTACATTACATTAGATCTGAACTTTTACAACGAATTTGAAAATATATCAATAAAGTTTGGATTGTTATTAAGGGGGTAGAATGCAAAAATCATAGGTATTAAAGATGACTTTTCTGGCTCATGCTGTATGATTATGTAATTTAAAAGATTTTTTATTAGTACGATATAATAATTGGGAATAAAAGAATTTTAATGTAGATAATTTTAACGTAATATAAGAAAATAAAACACAGATTAAATTCTGTACCGTTTTAAGATAGATATCGAATTATGTATAATCTGAAAAAAAATTAAACGTAATAAGAAAATGAATTACAAAAAAAGAACAGATTAAAACATACTATCTAAAATTATGGAATTGTCTTGTTCCAGATTTTATGATTTTCCTGTAGGATTTAATTTTTATTCTTGCCTCTAAATACGTATTAGATATTGTACATGTGTTCTTTGTCGACTGTGATGTTTATTATGTCTTTCTCAGCCTGACATTGTTAAATCTATTTACAAAATAAAATATATAAATTAACATAAACATACGTCTTAAAATAGGTAAAATAGGTATAGCTTTTCTTCATTGTGTACAGAGTTCCTTTATGGTGCCATCATTCCTTATTTTTTTTTTATTCTGTAGTGTTTAATCCTTTGTCCTGTGTTTAGCACCAAATCTTTTTGGGTTCCATTTAAACACGTATATTCTGTTTTGCATATTTACTTCCAGACTATGTTTTTAGTATTGATACGACATGCATAATTTGTCATTAACATATCAAATATGACATGACAATGTTTATCTTTTTAATTTTGTACATCGATTGTGATATTATTGCTACCTTTCTGATCCTTTTCGACGTGTTTCCTTATACATTTTCCAAAATTCTATTTACAAAATAAAATATGTAACATAATAATAAACATGGCTTAAAATCATTACATATACCTACCTTGTTAAATTCATCATCTTTTTTTTAATTATTACATATTATTTAAACATTTTATTGCATTTAAAAGGAAGAAAACTGATAATTTGTCATCATTGACATAACAGCGTTTATCGTCTTAAATTTTCAAGGAAAACTGTGATCGTTACTGTGAAAAATATTGTTTAGTTAGGAATATTTGTTTTTTACCTAGTTACTTATGACACATTTGGCAACACTGTCCAAGTACATATGAACTGTCAAATTTTATAACTTTTAATTAGAATGGTTTAGGCCTTTTTAACCTGTGCGGATATAGTTGCATATTCTCAAAATTTATGATTATGAATTAAACTTCTTTCAACTTGTCTCCATTTCATAAATATTTCCATTTAAAGGTTTGAAATGATATGTCAAACATGGCGTTCTTCGTCTTAAATTTTCAAGGAAAACTGTGATCGTTACTGTGAAAAATATTGTTTCTGTCCCAATTTTCAATCTTTAATAATTTTTTATTCGAAAACTATGCATCCTACAGAAATTCGTCACATTAGAAGGGCCCTGAAGCCAATCATTTCCTACAATTTGATACAAATTTCATGAAAATCGGTCGCACCGTTTAAGCTGTAGCCTTGTCTAAAGTTTGGCGATCGTCGTGATGAATTCAAATATATATAGAACTATAGATAGTGAATCTGATCATTTAGTATTAAGGACTAGCCTAAGCTCGGCTTCGCCGAGTTTACCCTAGGGCTCCGCCGATAGTGTTTTATAATAGTTTATACGTACATCCAATCTGTCTACGCACAATTTAAAACCAAAGTGGTAACGCCAACAGTCTTGTCAGATACCCCAGTTCCCCCTTCTATGAAACGAATTAACTTTATGCATAAAACAAAAGCCAATCAACCTGTCATAAATTTCCACACTTGTGTCTAAAAGTTCGTAACCAGACCTCTCATTTGATACCAAACACTACATATTTCTAGCACCTTTATACAGAAACAAAAGCCGACCGAGATGTCTATTTGTTGACACTTCTATGTTATAGCCCTGCAGAAAAAAATTCACTTGATCCTAATCACGACATGGTTCTAACAACTTTATGTGAAAAACAAAAGCCGGTCAAGTTGATGTCAAAATTTTGAAAGTTCTATTGTTTAGCCATGCAGAAAACTTTTCATTTAATACTAAACAGGATATACAGGTGTTTCATATAAGAGTGCAAGGCGTAGGAGTATGAATTCTGATACCAAAAGGGGGAAAAATCCCAATAAACATTGGTGCTATAACGCTGACTAACAGAGATACCCAGGATTTTATTTTTTTTTTAAAAAAAAACAGGAAATAGGTTAGTTTTATTTATTTTGTATTGGGTCATAAATAATTATTTATAAAAAGAATCCCAGAGCAAGTGTTCAAAATGAAAGCCATTACATTCAATAAATAAATCAGTATTATTTAAAAATACTACGGTAAATTATTAAAATATTACATTTTTATTATATACAGAGAGCTTGGCAATACTTTTTTGTATTAGAAATATTATCAAAATATTAAATAACAGGTGTAATAATTAAATAATTATCGGATTGAAATGAGTAGAATTTTTAATTAATTAAATCTCATTTAAATTTTAAATGAATTAAACAAATGCCATCAGCCAACTATTTTCTATTTCAGTATTACGCTTCATTTAAGATAAATCCTCGGTATCTCTGTTATGAAGCGTTCTAGCACCAATGTTTATTGGATTTTTTTTCATGTTGGTGTCTAGAATTTATACTCCGAAGCCTTACTTAGTTAATTGAAACACCCTGTATTTCTGACAAATTTATACGAAAAACAATAAATGTTTTCTCAGGGACTGTCATAGAGAATTGTCAAAAATACGACAGCTCGATCGGCTATTTTTTTTTTTTTTATAAAATTGTCAGTAATTTTTCGGAAATGTAGTATCTTTAGCTGAGTGCACGATGTATAATGTATTACAAAGAATGGCTAAATAACCGGGTTAGTTCATACAGTATGCTGCTAGATGTCAGGTTTTGTGCGATCCGGTTTTTACAGATATTTAAAATAGTAAATTATTCCTATATAACGCACAATATTTTATATTTTCAATACATTACCTTTTATCTTTTGTCAGTTCTATGTATGTATTTTGGACAAATTCCATACAGAAGGCTTCTATATTTTCAGTAAAATTATAAAATAAACATTATGTCATGTACTTGACACTGACATCTTCCAATCAGAATTTTCTTAATCGTAGTACCTGTTTCTATGGTTATAGCATGGCTGGCTGCTACAAAATCGCACATTTTGGCACCTTAAAAAGACTATGGCCCGTAATTTTACATCTTAAAGTAGCGCTGCTTTCGAAAAATCGCTGCTTCAACTGTTAAATGTCAACTTTAACATTAAAATGAGAGATATAAAAATAAATTAAATTGTAAAAAGCATTTATTTCAAATATCATAGGTTTCATTTACAAAAATATGAAACCTATTCTTATCTATTCATAAAATAAAATAAATAAAAAATCGAAATAGCGCTACTTCTGAAGTAACGTTACTTCAAGAGGTGAAAATTCGGGTCTATATCTCTTTATTTGATCCATGCCCTGTTGTGCATCCTATAGCACAACATTTTCTATTTAAACGCGAACTTATTTTAACCGCAACCGGCACACCAACTGCCAAACGCCTGTCAAATGGTAACGGGTCGCGTTAGCGTCTTTTGTACCAGCTAGTTATGTCAACGCATCTCGAGCTCTCAACTATAGATACTACACCGTGGTTGGAACTGATTAAAACATATAATAAAATGTGCATTTTATGCGAGCAAACAGGACAAAATGTCCCAATTACAGGATAAATATAAACATAATACAGGGTGCCCATTTTATATGTTCCCGCCTAAAATTTTAAGAAGAAGCAAAACCAAATACATTTCATAAGCCACTTGATCAATATTAGTACTTTAAATCGAATAATCACAGTAGGTATAAGAGCAAAACAAAATTTTAAAAACCAACTCACTTATGAAATGTATCATGGATTGCCTAAACATGAATTTTCAGGCGGGAACTTTTAAAATGCGCAGCCTGTATTAGTAACATGTATATGAGTATACAATACTAAATTTAAAGATAAAAATAAATCAAACAAAACTAAAAGATGTGATATTTTAATTCTAGAGTAAACAGTTTACAAACTGCAGAAAAGTAAGTACTTACATTACATTAGATCTGAACTTTTACAACGAATTTGAAAATATATCAATAAAGTTTGGATTGTTAATAAGGGGATAGAATGCAAAAATCATAAGATGACTTTTCTGGAACATGCTGTATGATTATGTAATTTAAAAGATTTTTTATTAGTACGATACAATAATTGGGAATAAAATTTTTTTAATATAGATAATTTTAACGTAATATAAGAAAATAAAATACAGATTAAATTCTGTACCGTTTTAAGATAGATATCGAATTATGTATAATCTGAAATAATTTTAAACGTAATGTAAGATAATGAATTACAAAAAAAAGAACAGATTAAAACATACTATCTAAAATTATTGAATTGTCTTGTTCCAGATTTTATGATACTACCAGTTTCTTTTTGTCAGTTTTGTAAAATCTATTTACAAAATAAAATATAAATAAACATATCTTAAATTAATACACTGACCGGCACAGAAAATAATCCTTGACATTCTCTCTGTACACTGTACAGTTTGTCCTCCCAGTCTTTGTTGTCGTTGATGCTTTTCCTACATTTCTCGTCCATTTCGTCGTTTAATAACCTCGAACATTTTCAACAATCTATTTACAAAATAAATTATAAAATAAGAATAAACATATCTTTCATTCATAGCGTAACTTACGTCGTTTAATTCTCACATTCTTTTCTTCAATTTTAAACCGATTATTTTCTGTAGTTTAAATTTGTCATTAACATTTCAAATGTGACAGAAGACAGTATTTATCTTTTTAATTTTATACATGTATTCTTCGTTCGATTGTGAAACTCTTCTAGTCTGTATCAACGTTTTCGTAGTTTTTAGTAACTTCTGACATTTTGTAAAATCTATTTACAAAATAAAATCTAAATTAACAATAAATATTGATTAAATTCATTACGTATACATACCTCGTTAAATTCATATTCTTTTCTTCAATTTTACACAATATATTTATTTATATTTAGCATTGAATAGGTCAACAACCCATACGACATTCATAATTTGTCATTATTGACATTGACATCATGCCAAATTTTACACATGACAGCATTTTTATCTTCTAAATTTTTACATGTAATCTTCGATCAGTTGTTTCAATTTACGTTTAATAATTTTTTCCTCGAAAACTATGCATCCTACAGAAATTCATCCCATTAGAAGGGCCCTGAAGCCAATCATTTCCTACAGTTTGTTACAACTTTCATGAAAATCGGTTGCACCGTTTAAGCTGTAGCCTTGTCTAAAGTTGGGCGATCGTCGTGATTAAAGAATCTATAGTGAGATAGTGAATCTGATCATTTAGTATTAGGACTAGCGTAACCTCGGCTTCGCCGAGTTTACCCTAGGGCTCCGCCGATAGTGTTTTATGATAGACTATACGTACATCCAATCTGTCTACGCACAATTTAAAACCAAAATGCTAACGCCAGAAGTCTTGTCAGATACCCAAATTCTCTCAAACGATTTAACTTTATGCATAAAACAAAAGCCAATGAACGTGTCAGAAATTTTGACACATGTATCTAACAGTCCTTAATTAGACCTCTCATTTGATACCAAACACGACATATTTCTAACATTTTTACGCACAAAACAAAAGCCGACTGAGATGTCTAATTGTTATCACTTCCATATCAGCAGACAAAATTTCAGTTGATCCCAATCACGACAGGGTTCAGACAACTCTATGCGAAAAACAAAAGCCAATTGAGTTGATGTCTCAATTTTGGAAGTTCTATAATTTAGCCAAGCAGAAAACTTTTCATTTAATACCGAACAAAATATATTTCTGACAAACAACAAGAAATGTTTTGTCAAGGGCTATCATGGAGAAATGTCAAAAGTACGACAGCTCAGTCGGCTACAGGCTACAATTTTCTTGCAAAAAGTTGTCAATAATATTTCAGAAGTATAATCAAAAAATGCAGTTAAATATAATTTTTCGACATACCTACATACCAGGTGGCACTCCAAATCCGTTACATAGGCATTTAACATGGGAAAACAGTTTTACCTTGCGCGTTGCTTTACAAATTATTTTTGAAAAAATACTTCAAATAAAAGTTGTAGATCATGAAATTCTGCATTTGAATCAAGAAAAAAATTAATTGTGCATGCTTTGTAACGGTAGAAATTGCAAATGAAAATATCGAAAATCACGTCAAAAATAGTGATAGCCATAAAATTAAAACAAACATCATAACAAATGTAATTTTTTAGGTGATTGAAAAAGTCTCAATATTTGACAGTTAAAACATCGATCATTTGTTTGTCTGTTTGTTTTAATTCCATGGCTAGTGCTATTAAACTAAAATTTTCATATTTAATTTCTAGAGTTACTAAACATACAAAATGGATTTTGTTTATTAATATTAAAGTAGAATTTTATGCTCTACAACTTTTATTTGAATAATTTTTTTCTATAATAATTTGGGGGGCAACGCCTTACGGAAAACTGTTTTACCATGTTAAATGCTTATGTATACAAAGTGATTGGTAGGAACTGATAAAAACATATATTGAAATAAACAAATGCTGCGCGTTTTATGCGAGCAAACAGGACAAAATGTCTTAATTACAGGATAAATACAGTGTGTTCAAAAAAATTCGGAATAGGCTGTGTACAAAGACACGTATGTCAATTAATTAAATGTCAATTTGACTTAAAATATTGTCAAAAATGTTTTGCAAAGAAATCAAAGCTTTTCAAATTAGAAAACGGCGAATGTCGATAAACTGTATCCTTTGACAACTTGACTTTTGAATTGAATATTGATCAAACACACGTTTCTCTGTTCTCCGAGTTAGGATTTTTTTTAACACACTGTATGAACGTAATATTAATAACACGTCTATGAGTACACAATACTAAATTTAAAAGTAAAAATAAATCAAACAAAACTCAAAAATGTGATATTTTAATTCCAAAGTAAACAATTAGTTACAAACTGAAAAAAAGTAAGTAGTTACATTACATTAATAAAGTTTGGATTGCTATTAAAGAGGAAAAATGTAAGACTCATAGGTATACAAGATTACTTTTGTGGTTTATGCTGTATGATTATGGCCCAGTTGCATAAAACATTGTTAACTTTTATCACATTGTTAACTTTGACAAGACTTCTTTTCCATTGTATTTTTGATACGTATCCACGGTTACATTGTGCATATGATCAGCTAACAACGTTTTATGGCCCTATGTAATTTTAAAGATTTTTTATTAATTGGCAATAAAAGAATTTTAAAATAGATAATTCTAAACGTAATATAAGAAAATGAAATGCAGATTAAAATCTGTACCGTTTTAAGATAGATATTGAATTATGGTGCACTCTCCACGCTAGCAATGAGTGCCCATGAGGTGACGCCTGGTAAACGCACGCACGGTACAAATATGTCATCATCATTACCGATATCTGCGTACAAAGCAGACTGGCACACCCAGCAATGGGTAATATGCCGTGATGATATAATTATTTATTTATTTATTGAATTATGTTTAATCTGAAATAATTTTAAACGTAATGTAAGAAAATGAATTGCAGAAAAGAACAGATTAAAACATACCATCTAAAATTATTGAATTGTCTTGTTCCAAACATTAAGGCATGATTTTTCTGTAGGATTTTTGGTTTATCCAATGAATAACATATCTCTGGCTGGATTCGATGAAGAACAACTAACTAACGCGTATGTCATTCTCAACCTGATATTTTGTTAAATCTATTTACAAAATAAAATATATAAATTAACAATATACATGACTTAAAATCATTACATATACTTCGTTCTACGATGTCTTCCGATGCCATTTCTCCACTGCTCTCTATCTTGCCATATATCTTCATTTAATTCCCTCTCTCTCTTATTCCTTCTTGGACTCCTGCTACCCAACTTCTTCTAGGTCTCTTTTATTTTTGCCGGTAGGTGTCCACTGTAATATTTGTTTAGGAAGCCTCTCATTGCGCATTCGCTGTATGTATGTTTATTTCCAGACCTCAGCTACGGTTATCTTCTATAAATTTTCGTATCATGTATTCACTATCGTTGTAGCTTGTGCAATAAGTATTTCATCATCTGTAAAGCATAAAGTGTAAATTGTTTGAACTTCCAAGGGTATACCCATATTTTTGCAATTCTTCTTCCACGTTTACAGTGCTTTTTATATATACCTACCTATATTCTTTTCTTCAATTTTACATAGTTAAATATTTTTAGTATTGAAAAGAACAACCGGTACGACATTCATAATTTTTTGTCATTAACATATCAAATATGACAAATGACAATGTATATTTTTAATTTTGTATGTGTACTCTTCGACCGATTCCTGCCCTTGTTATCCTTTTCGTCGTGTTACCTTATTCATTTTCCAAAATTCTATATACAAAATAAAATATATAATACATTAATATAAAGCATGGCTTTAAATCATTTTATATACCTACCTCGTCTAATGCATAATCTTTTCTTCAATTTTACATATTATTTAAGCATTTTTTTTTGCATTTAAAAGGATGAAAACCGATAATATGTAAGCGTTGACATTGACATACCATATGACATGAGCCCCACACACTCCGTTATTTGTGTACGGTTTAGGTTTAGAACGTACGGGTAAATCTGTGCGAATAAAGTACGCTGGACCGCCAGCCCAAGTACTACCAGTTTCTTTTTGTCAGTTTTGTAAAATCTATTTACAAAATAAAATATAAACATATCTTAGATTAATACACTGACCGGCACAGAAAACAATCCTTGACATTCTTTCTGTACACTGTACACTTTGTCCTCCCAGTCTTTCTTGTCGTTGATGCTTTTCCTACATTTCTCGTCCATTTCGTCGTTTAATAACCTCGAACATTTACAATAAACATATCTTACATTCATAGCGTACCATACGTCGTTTAATTCTCACATTTTTTTCTTCAATTTTAAACCGATTATTTTCTGTAGTTCAAATTTGTCATTAACATATCAAATGTGGCAGAAGACAGTATTTATCTTTTTAATTTTACACATGTATTCTTCGTTCGATTGTGAAACTCTTCTAGTCTTTATCAACGTTTTCATAGTTTTTAAGCTTCTGACATTTCATAAAATCTATTTACAAAATAAAATCTAAATTAACAATAAATATTGCTTAAATTCATTACGTATACCTACCTCGTTTAATTCATATTCTTTTCTTCAATTTTACACAATATATTTATTTATATTTAGCATTGAAATGGTCGACAACCCATACGACATTCATAATTTGTCATTATTGACATTGACATCATGCCAAATGTTACACATGACAGCATTTTTATCTTCTAAATTTTTACATGTATTCTACGATCCATTGTTTAATTTTACGTTTAATAATTTTTTACTCGAAAACTATGCATCCTACAGAAATTCGTCCCATTAGAAGGGCCCTGAAGGCAATCATTTCCTACAACTTGGTACAAATTTCATGAAAATCGGTTGCACCGTTTAAGCTGTAGCCTTGTCTAAAGTTGGGCGATCGTCGTGATTAAAGAAAATATATATAGATAGTGAATCTAATCGTTTAGTATATAAGACTAGCGTAACCTCGGCTTCGCCGAGTTTTCCCTAGGGCTCCGCCGATAGTGGTTTATAATGCCCACGCAACATGCCCACCCAAACTGCCCACGCAACATGCCCACTCAAACTGCACACGCAACATGCCCACCCAAACTGCCCACGCAACATGCCCACCCAAACTGCCCACGCAACATGCCCACCCAAACTGCCCACGCAACATGCCCACTCAAACTGCCCACGCAATATGCCCACGCAATATGCCCACGCAACATGCCCACCCAAACTGCCCACGCAACATGCCCACCCAAACTGCCCACGCAACATGCCCACCCAAACTGCCCACGCAACATGCCCACCCAAACTGCCCACGCAACATGCCCACCCAAACTGCCCACGCAACATGCCCACCCAAACTGCCCACGCAACATGCCCACCCAAACTGCCCACACAACATGCCCACCCAAACTGCCCACGCAACATGCCCACCCAAATTGCCCACCCAAACTGCCCACGCAACTTGCCGACCCAAACTGCCCACGCAACATGCCCACCCAAACTGCCCACGCAACATGCCCACCCAAACTGCCCACGCAACTTGCCCACCCAAACTGCCGACGCAACATGCCCACCCAAACTGCCCACACAACATACCCACCCAAACTGCCCACGCAACATGCCCACCCAAACTGCCCACGCAACATGCCCACCCAAACTGCCCACGCAAAATGCCCACCCAAACTGCCCACGCAACATGCCCACCCAAACTGCCCACGCAACATGCCCACCCAAACTGCCCACGCAACATGCCCACCCAAACTGCCCACGCAACATGCCCACCCAAACTGCCCACACAACATACCCACCCAAACTGCCCACGCAACATGACCACCCAAACTGCCCACGCAAAATGCCCACCCAAACTGCCCACTCACACTCTCCTTGACTTTTCTGGCTCATGCTGTATGATTATGTAATTTAAAAGATTTTTATTAGTACGATACAATAATTAGCACCCCCCCCCCCGCAATGGCCTTGAGGATATATTTATTTATTTATAAATGAATAAATAACTAATTAATTAAATAAATAAAAGTTAATAAATAAGTAAATACATAAATAAGTAAATAAAAAAATAAATTAATAAATAAATACATAAATAAATACATAAATTAATAAATTAATAAATTAATAAATTAATAAATTAATAAATTAATAAATTAATAAATTAATAAATTAATAAATTAATAAATTAATAAATTAATAAATTAATAAATTAATAAATTAATAAATTAATAAATTAATAAATTAATAAATTAATAAATTAATAAATTAATAAATTAATAAATTAATAAATTAATAAATTAATAAATTAATAAATTAATAAATTAATAAATTAATAAATTAATAAATTAATAAATTAATAAATTAATAAATTAATAAATTAATAAATTAATAAATTAATAAATTAATAAATTAATAAATTAATAAATTAATAAATTAATAAATTAATAAATTAATAAATTAATAAATTAATAAATTAATAAATTAATAAATTAATAAATAATTAATTAATAAATTAATAAATTAATAAATTAATAAATTAATAAATTAATAAATTAATAAATTAATAAATTAATAAATTAATAAATTAATAAATTAATAAATTAATAAATTAATAAATTAATAAATTAATAAATTAATAAATTAATAAATTAATAAATTAATAAATTAATAAATTAATAAATTAATAAATTAATAAATTAATAAATTAATAAATTAATAAATTAATAAATTAATAAATTAATAAATTAATAAATTAATAAATTAATAAATTAATAAATTAATAAATTAATAAATTAATAAATTAATAAATTAATAAATTAATAAATTAATAAATTAATAAATTAATAAATTAATAAATTAATAAATTAATAAATTAATAAATTAATAAATTAATAAATTAATAAATTAATAAATTAATAAATTAATAAATTAATAAATTAATAAATTAATAAATTAATAAATTAATAAATTAATAAATTAATAAATTAATAAATTAATAAATTAATAAATTAATAAATTAATAAATTAATAAATTAATAAATTAATAAATTAATAAATTAATAAATTAATAAATTAATAAATTAATAAATTAATAAATTAATAAATTAATAAATTAATAAATTAATAAATTAATAAATTAATAAATTAATAAATTAATAAATTAATAAATTAATAAATTAATAAATTAATAAATTAATAAATTAATAAATTAATAAATTAATAAATTAATAAATTAATAAATTAATAAATTAATAAATTAATAAATTAATAAATTAATAAATTAATAAATTAATAAATTAATAAATTAATAAATTAATAAATTAATAAATTAATAAATTAATAAATTAATAAATTAATAAATTAATAAATTAATAAATTAATAAATTAATAAATTAATAAATTAATAAATTAATAAATTAATAAATTAATAAATTAATAAATTAATAAATTAATAAATTAATAAATTAATAAATTAATAAATTAATAAATTAATAAATTAATAAATTAATAAATTAATAAATTAATAAATTAATAAATTAATAAATTAATAAATTAATAAATTAATAAATTAATAAATTAATAAATTGATAAATTGATAAATTGATAAATTGATAAATTGATAAATTGATAAATTGATAAATTAATAAATTAATAAATTGATAAATTGATAAATTGATAAATTGATAAATTGATAAATTGATAAATTAATAAATTAATAAATTAATAAATTAATAAGTTAATAAATTAATAAATTAATGAATTAATAAATTAATAATATTATAGATGTTTGGCAACACTTGAGTACGGACTTCACATTAGTCTAGTTAGGAATATTTGTTTTTTACCTAGTTACTTATGATATATTTGGTAACACTGTTCAAGTACATATGAAATGTCAAAATTTATAATTTTCAATTAAAATGTTTTAGGCCTTTTTTACCTGTGCGGATATAATTTCCCATTCTCAAAATTTATAATTATGAATTAAACTTCTTTCAAATTGTCTCCATTTCATAAATATTTCCATTTAAAGGTTCAAAATGACATGACAAACATGGCGTTCTTCGTCTTAAATTTTCAAGGAAAACTGTGATCGTTACTGTGAATTGTCTTGTTCCAAACATTAAGGCATGATTTTCCTGTAGGATTTTTGGTTTATCCAATGAGTAACATATCTCTGGCTGGATTTGATGAAGAACAACTAACTAACGCGTATGTCTTTCTCAGCCTGACATTTTGTTAAATCTATTTACAAAATAAAATATATAAATTAACAATATACATGCCATTTCTCCACTGCTCTCTATCTTGCCATATATCTTCATTTAATTCCCTCTCTCTCTTATTCCTTCTTGCTACCCAACTTCTTCTAGGTCTCTTTTATTTTTGCCGGTAGGTGTCCACTGTAGTATTTGTTTAGGAAGCTTCTCATTACGCATTCGCTGTATGTATGTTTATTTCTAGACCTCAGCTACGGTTATCTTCTATAAATTTTCGTATCATGTATTCACTATCGTTGTAGACTTGTGCAATAAGTATTTCATCATCTGCAAAGCATAAAGTGTAAATTGTTTGAACTTCCAAGGGTATACCCATATTTTTGCAATTCTTCTTCCACGTTTACAGTCCTTTTTATATATACCTACCTATATTCTTTTCTTTAATTTTACATAGTTAAATATTTTTAGTATTGAAAAGAACAACCGGTACGACATTCATAATTTTTTGTCATTAACATATCAAATATGACAAATGATAATGCATATTTTTTATTTTGTATGTGTACTCTTCGACCGATTCCTGCCCTTGTTATCCTTTTCGTCGTGTTACCTTATTCATTTTCCAAAATTCTATATACAAAATAAAATATATAATACATTAATATAAAACATGGCTTTAAATCATTTTATATACCTACCTCGTTTAATGCATAATCTTTTCTTCAATTTTACATATTATTTAAGCATTTTTTTGCATTTAAAAGGATGAAAACCGATAATATGTAATCGTTGACATTGACATACCATATGACATGAGCCCCACACACTCCGTTATTTGTATACGGTTTAGGTTTAGAACGTACGGGTAAAGCTGTGCGAATAAAATTCTTTATACAAAATAAAATATATAATACATTAATATAAAACATGGCTTTAAATCATTTTATATACCTACCTCGTTTAATGCATAATCTTTTCTTCAATTTTACATATTATTTAAGCATTTTTTTTGCATTTAAAAGGATGAAAACCGATAATATGTAATCGTTGACATTGACATACCATATGACATGAGCCCCACACACTCCGTTATTTGTATACGGTTTAGGTTTAGAACGTACGGGTAAAGCTGTGCGAATAAAGTACGCTGGACCGCCAGCCCAAATACTACCAGTTTCTTTTTGTCAGTTTTGTAAAATCTATTTACAAAATAAAATATAAATAAACATTTCTTAGATTAATACACTGACCGGCACAGAAAACAATCCTTGACATTCTCTCTGTACACTGTACACTTTGTCCTCCCAGTCTTTCTTGTCGTTGATGCTTTTCCTACATTTCTCGTCCATTTCGTCGTTTAATAACCTCGAACATTTACAACAATCTATTTACAAAATAATTTATAAAATAAGAATAAACATATCTTACATTCATAGCGTACCTTACGTCGTTTAATTCCTACATTCTTTTCTTCAATTTTAAACTGACTATTTTCTGTAGTTTAAATTTGTCATTAACATTTCAAATGTGACAGAAGACCGTATTTATCTTTTTAATTTTATACATGTATTATTCGTTCGATTGTGAAACTCTTCTAGTCTTTATCAACGTTTTCGTAGTTTTTAGTAACATTTCGTAAAATCTATTTACAAAATAAAATCTAAATTAACAACAAATATTGCTTAAATTCATTACGTAAAATATATTTACAAAATAAAATCTAAATTAACAATAAATATTGCTTAAATTCATTACGTATACCTACCTCGTTTAATTCATATTCTTTTCTTCAATTTTACACAATATACTTATTTATATTTAGCATTGAAATATGGTCGACAACCCATACGACATTCATAATTTGTCATTATTGACATTGACATCATGCCAAATGTTACACATGACAGCATTTTTATCTTCTAAATTTTTACATGTATTCTACGATCCACTGTTTCATTTTACGTTTAATAATTTTTTACACGAAAACTATGCATCCTACAGAAATTCGTCCCATTAGAAGGGCCCTGAAGCCAATCATTTCCTACAATTTGACACAAATTTCATGAAAATCGGTCGCACCGTTTAAGCTGTAGCCTTGTCTAAAGTTGGGCGATCGTCGTGATTAAAGAATAGAACTATAGATAGTGAATCTAATCGTTTAGTATTATAGACTAGCGAAAACTCGGCTACGCCGAGCTTCCCCTAGGGCTCCGCCGACAGTGTTTTATAATAGTCTTTACGTGCATCCAACCTTTCTACGCACAATGTAAAACCATTTTTTTTCTCGTTTGCCCCTGCAACCTGGCCACCCATACAGCCCCAGCTACATGCTCATTCAAACTGCTCACGCAGCATGCCCACCAAAACTGCCCACTGAAACTGTCTACCCAAACTGCTCATCCCAAACTGCAATTCAAACTATCTATTCATACTGCCCACCAAAACTGCCCACTCAAACTACCTATCCATACTGCCCACGGAACCTGTTCAACCAAACTGCCCACTCAAACAGCACACCCAAACTGCCCGGTTAAACTGCCTACTCATACTGCCGACTCAAACTGTCGTAATCTGCAATAATTTCTTTTCTAATGTTCTGGTTGGTGTTGTAGTTGTAAAACTAGATCTAGATGGACTAATAAAAATTATTTATTTGAACAAATATTTCAAAATTAGAGTAGTTTGAGTGAAGACAACACTTGTCATTTTTGAAGGTTTGAAGTCAGAGACAGAACATGGATAAGATATTTTTTACTAATGGCAACTGTTTGGCGGACTTCTGTGTAAATCAAATGCATGTCGTATACTTTGATTAGTGAAAGTAACATGCATATCTAAATATCTAAGTGATATTCCACTTTTTGCAAATTAAACGTCATTTATGACAACCGAAAAATATTGTTCTCTAGAATATATTGATATTCAGATTTAGCTGGTACGTAATTGGTCGACTTTACAGTATTACAACTTTTACAACTTGACAAATTATGCAAAATATGTTTCAGATTTTTCCAGATTATAATTTCTTTGAGTTCTCTTTATCATACCGTGAACTATAGAAAGCTACTCTAACCTTCGAGTTTCCCCTAGGGCTTTTATATATATATATATATATATATATATATATATATATATATATATATACAGGGTGTCCCATAACTTCAGGTACATATTAGAAGGGCATATAGTTCTTAATGTCCTGATTACGGAACAAAAAGAATTTTTTCAAAATTCCTATAATTAAGGGTAGTTCACTTAAGAAGAACATTTTTTGTACCCCTGGATACTATGATATTTGGAATAGTGAAATTAGTTATAACTATAACATAAAATAATTTAACAATGAAATTAATTTATGCAATTACGTAAAGCTTTGTCACACCAATTAAGTTTGGGAGATGTGTATGTAATGAAAAAAACACACAACCTATTCAACCAGTGTCCCAAAATTGTTTCCTTCAAAAACCTCAAAAACGAATTATTGAATTTTGAAAAAATTCTTTTTGTTCCGTAATCAGGACATTAAGAACTATATGCCCTTCTAAAATGTACCTAAAGTTAAGGGACATCCTGTATATATATATATATATATATATATATATATATATATATATATATATATATATATATATATATATATATATATATATATATATATATATATATATATATTACATGTTTACTTGTACACACAATTCACGAATAGTGCTAACGTTAACATTTTTCTCAGATATCAAAGAACTCTTCTCTCGAAAAAATCTAAATTTTGACAAAAAACAAAAGCCGATCGAGCTATTAAAATTTGCCATCTTAGAATATGATTTAACATTCTTACATTTAAACAATATATTTACAATAATACAGACCGACAAGTTGAAACATATAGAAGTTTAACATGGGTATTCAATTGTGCGAAAATTTGTTGTCCTCTATATTTTGGAGCAAAAATTTACAAATAAAATTAATATTTACTTTTAAAAAATCTTTATTTAATACAATAGAATATCTGTTGCACTAGATATATAGAAAAAAAAAACATTTTTCTTCAAAAATCAGATATCCTATCCATGGAAATAAAACAAAATTTTATTTTCGCAGTTCAGTGTTATTGATGTTAATTGTTGTAATCATTGTGTCTACATTGTTATAATTCAGAAATAAATATTCAAATAGTATGATCTTAATTGATATTTTCTTCTGTTTTTTTTTTATTTCCATAGCTATATGATATTTGGCGATAATGTCATATTTTATTTTATATGTGAATTATTATACTGCCGACAGATGACAGTGCCATTTGAGTGAATATTAAAATTTATTAGGAAATTATAAAATTATCCACATTAGAGTAGAGAAACGAAAAATACATAATAATTATATTCTAAGTATAGGGTAATTATTACAATAAGTACTAGTATTGTACCAGAATATTGATTTAATTTAGAAAATTGTCACGTTAAAATAGTAACAAAAGATGGCGCTAAAGATGGTTATATCAGTCTCACTACGCGAATTGTACACTCCAGGTAAGTGTGTTCTTGACAAGTAATATTTGGGGTGATAACTTATTGTGTAAAATGTAATGTATGAAAATAAACTTAATTAAATTGAAATAAATCATGAAAACACGTATTTTACTTAAATTATGATGCAATATAATTGATGAAATAGAAATAGAATTTTAAAATGATGTCTTTAAGATTTGGAAATATCCCTAGAATATGTTATTTTCCGACACAAAGTGTTTTTAGATGAAATTTGTATATGTAAAGTCATAAAACAATTATTTAGATTATGTTCTTAAAAAATAGAATTTATTACTCAATATTAAGAGTGTTTGAATGTTGGGACTTGTGAAATTAGTGTAGCTGCAGTGACAGTGAAACACTGTATACCTTCCGTCAGAGATGATGCGACGTTTGTTTTTTAATTTTTAATTATTGTACATTAAATTATTCTATTATTTATAAAGTGAATCAGCACCTACGATTTCGACTAAGATTTAGTATGAATTGTAAAATGTATATACAGTGTGAAGTAGGCAACAGTGAATTTTTGTGGACTTTTTTTTTTTTTTTTTTTTTTTTTACTTATGTATATACCTTGACTTCATTACAGAACACTGCGATCCATTGTTTTAATGTAAGAATTTTGACCAGTTAATATTTTTTTCCACAAAAACTATGCACAGTAAAAATAAGAGACATATCAAAGGCCCTAAGTTGATTTATTCTCTACTATTTAAAGCAAATTCCATCCAAATCGCTGAAACCGTTTCAGTTGTAGCTTTGTCTAAAAATTTCCCGATCGTCGTGATGAATTTTGGAGGGCTTGACCTTTTAGTATTATAGATGTAAAACGGCTTTTTAAGTCACAAATGCGTGATTTAAAAAATATGATAATCGTTTCAAGTCATAGATAGGTAAAAAGCAGTCCGTTTTGATGTATAATAAGTCATATTGGCGATATATTCCAAAATGTGTGGAACAGTTTAAATTTTATTCATACAAAATTGTATAATATTGTTTAAAACTATGTAATATACTAAATAGAGATAAAAATAATAATAAATTAATTTTATTGTTAAAACAATGTAATTTTGTTATAAAATACGTAATTAATATGAAATGAATGAAGTCAGATATAGGTAAATATTTATTAAAATAATAATAATAATAAAAGAACATAAAAAATTATATCTGATGATAATAATAATAATAATAATAATAATAATAATAAATAATAATAATAAATAATAATAAGCAGAGAGGTACAAAAATAAATAATTTTTATTTAAAATAATCAAATACAATAAATTTAATGTATTTAAAATGGATTCAAAATGAAACATAACTTTTTAGACTGTCTTCTTAAAAATTTTCACGCATACTCAATTCAAATAATTAGCCTGTATTCTCTGATTTTGTACATTTGACATCAGTACAGAGAACTTTGATCTATTGTTTTAATGTAAGAATTTTGACAAGTTAATAATTTTTTCCACAAAAACTATGCACAGTAAAAATAAGAGACATATCAAAGGCCCTAAGTTGATTTATTCTCTACTATTTAAAGCAAATTCCATCCAAATCGCTGAAACCGTTTCAGTTGTAGCTTTGTCTAAAAATTTCCCGATCGTCGTGATGAATTTTGGGGGGCTTGACCTTTTAGTATTATAGATGTAAAACGGCTTTTTAAGTCACAAATGCGTGATTTAAAAAATATGATAATCGTTTCAAGTCATAGATAGGTAAAAAGCAGTCCGTTTTGATGTATAATAAGTCATATTGGCGATATATTCCAAAATGTGTGGAACAGTTTAAATTTTATTCATACAAAATTGTATAATATTGTTTAAAACTATCTATAATACTAAACGATTAGATTCACTATCTATATATATTTTCTTTAATCACGACGATCGCTCAACTTTAGACAAGGCTACAGCTTAAACGGTGCGACCGATTTTCATAAAATTTGTGTCAAATTGTAGGAAATGATTGGCTTCAGGGCCCTTCTAATGGGACGAATTTCTGTAGGATGCATAGTTTTCGAGTAAAAAATTATTAAACGTAAAACTAAACAATGGATCGTAGAATACATGTAAAAATTTAGAAGATAAAAATGCTGTCATGTGTAAAATTTGGCATGATGTCAATGTCAATAATGACAAATTATGAATGTCGTATGGGTTGTCGACCATTTCAATGCTGAATATAAATAAATATATTGTGTAAAATTGAAGAAAAGAATATGAATTAAACGAGGTAGGTATACGTAATGAATTTAAGCAATATTTATTGTTAATTTAGATTTTATTTTGTAAATAGATTTTATGAAATTTCAGAAGTTACCAAAAACTACGAAAACGTTGATAAAGACTAGAAGAGTTTCACAATCGAACGAAGAATACATGTATAAAATTAAAAAGATAAATACGGTCTTTTGTCACATTGTAATGTTAATGACAAATTTAAACTACAGAAAATAGGCGGTTTAAAATTGAAGAAAGAATGTAAGAATTAAACGACGTAAGGTACGCTATGAATGTAAGATATGTTTATTCTTATTTTATAAATTATTTTGTAAATAGATTGTTGTAAATGTTCGAGGTTATTAAACGACGAAATGGACGAGAAATGTAGGAAAAGCATCAACGACAAGAAAGACTGGGAGGACAGTGTACAGTGTACAGAAAGAATGTCAAGGATTGTTTTCTGTGCCGGTCAGTGTATTAATCTAAGATATGTTTAGTTATATTTTATTTTGTAAATAGATTTTACAAAACTGACAAAAAGAAACTGGTAGTTTTTGGGTTGGCGGTTCAGCGTATTTTATTCGCACGGCTTTACCCGTACGTTCTAAACCTAAACCGTACACAAATAACGGAGTGTGTGAGGCTCTTTAGGGCAGATTGCATGGGCAGTTTGGGTTAGCAGTTTGGGTTGCGTGGGCATGTTGCGTGGGTGGCTTGGTTGGACATGTTGCGTGGGCAGTTTCGGTGGACGCATTGCGTGGGTAGTTTGGGTGAGCATGTTGCGTGGGTAGTTTAGGTGGGCATGTTGCGTGGGTAGTTTGGGTGGGCATGTTGTGTGGGTAGTTTGGGTGGGCATGTTGCGTGGGTAGTTTGGGTGGGCATGTTGCGTGGGCATGTTGCGTGGATAGTTTGAGTGGGCATGTTGCGTGGGCAGTTTGGGTGGGTGGTTTGGGTGGGCATGTTGCGTGGGTAGTTTGGGTGGGCATGTTGCGTGGGCAGTTTGGGTGGGCATGTTGTGTGGGTAGTTTGGGTGGGCATGTTGCGTGGGTAGTTTGGGTGGGCAGTTTGGGTGGACATGTTGCGTGGGTAGTTTGGGTGGGCATGTTGCGTGGGCAGTTTGGGTGGGCATGTTGCGTGGGTAGTTTGGGTGGGCATGTTGCGTGGGCAGTTTGGGTGGGTAGTTTGAGTGGGCATGTTGCGTGGGTAGTTTGGGTGGGCATGTTGCGTGGGTAGTTTGGGTGGGCATGTTGCGTGGGTAGTTTGGGTGGGCATGTTGCGTGGGCAGTTTGGGTGGGCATGTTGCGTGGGCAGTTTGGGTGGGCATGTTGCGTGGGTAGTTTGGGTGGGCATGTTGCGTGAGCAGTTTGCGTGGGCATGTTGCGTGGGCTGTTTGGGTGGGCAGTTTGGGTGGGCATGTTGCGTGGGCAATTTGGGTGGGCATGTTGCGTGGGCAGTTTGAGTGGGCATGTTGCGTGGGCATCATAAACCACTATCGGCGGAGCCCTAGGGAAAACTCGGCGAAGCCGAGGTTACGCTAGTCCTAATACTAAACGATCAGATTCACTATCTATAGTTCTATATATCTATATATATATATATATATATATATATATATATATATATATATATTTGAATTCATCACGACGATCGCCCAACTTTAGACAAGGCTACAGCTTAAACGGTTCGACCGATTTTCGTGAAATTTGTGCCAAGATGTAGGAAATGATTGCCTTCAGGGCCCTTCTAATGGGACGAATTTCTGTAGGATGCATAGTTTTCGAGTAAAAAATTAATAAAGATTGAAAATTGGGACAGAAACAATATTTTTCACAGTAACGATCACAGTTTTCCTTGAAAATTTAAGACGAAGAACGCCATGTTTGTCATGTCATTTTGAACCTTTAAATGGAAATATTTATGAAATGGAGACAATTTGAAAGAAGTTTAATTCATAATTATACATTTTGAGAATGGGCAATTATATCCGCACAGGTAAAAAAGGCCTAAACCATTTTAATTAAAAATTATAAAATTTGACGGTTCATATGTACTTGGACAGTGTTACCAAATGTGTCATAAGTAACTAAGTAAAAAACAAATATTTCTAACTAAACAATATTTTTCACAGTAACGATCACAGTTTTCCTTGAAAATTTAAGACGATAAACGCTGTTATGTCAATGTCAATGATGACAAATTATCAGTTTTCTTCCTTTTAAATGCAATAAAATGTTAAAATAATATGTAATAATTAAAGAAAAGATGATGAATTTATTTAACAAGGTAGGTATATGTAATGATTTTAAACCATGTTTATTATTATGTTACATATTTTATTTTGTAAATAGAATTTTGGAAAATGTATAAGGAAACACGTCGAAAAGGATCAGAAAGGTAGGAATAATGTCACAATCGATGTACAAAATTAAAAAAAAAAACATTGTCATGTCATATTTGATATGTTAATGACAAATTATGCATGTATCAATTACTATAACCGATGATATAAAAAAAAGTCAATTAAGATGGTACGATCACGTACAGCAAATGAGTAATAGCAAAACACATACCACAGTAAACTCCTAGCGGCAAAAAGAAAAGAAGGAGACCTAGAAGGAATTGGGTAGCAGGAATCCAAGAAGAAATAAGAGAGAATGAAGATCTATGGCAAGACCAGTGGAGAATTCGCATCGGAAGACATGGTACAACGTTATAAACCGATTGTATATATAGGTATATGTAATGATTTTAAGACGTGTACAGGAAAATCATAGTCTGGAACAAGACAATTCAATAATTTTAGATAGTATGTTTTAATCTCTTCTTTTTTTGTAATTCATTTTCTTACATTACGTTTAAAATTATTTCAGATTATACATAATTCGATATCTATTTTAAAACGGTATAGAATTTAGCCTGTATTTTATTTTCTTATATTACGTTAAAATTATCTATATTAAAATTATTTTATTCCCAATTATTGTATCGTACTAATAAAAAATATTTTAAATTACATAATCATACAGCATGAGCCAGAAAAATAATCTTTAATACCTATCATTTTTAACAATCCAAACTTTATTGATATATTTTCAAATTCGTTATAAAAGTTCAGATCTAATGTAATGTAAGTACTTACTTTTCTGCAGTTTGTAACTAACTGTTTACTCTAAAATTAAAATATCACATCTCTTAGTTTTGTTTGATTTATTTTTATCTTTAAATTTAGTATTGTGTACTCATATACATGTTACTAATACAGGGTCCGCATTTTAAAAGTTCCCGCCTGAAAATTCATGATTAGGCAATCCATGATACATTTCATAAGTGACTTGGTTTTTAAAATTTTGTTTTGCTCTTATACCTACTGTGATTATTCGATTTAAAGTACTAATATTCACCAAGTGGCTTATAAAATATATTTGGTTTTGCTTATTCTTAAAATTTCAGGCGGGAACATATAAAATGGTCACCTTGTATTATGTTTATATTTATCCTGTAATTTCTTCCTGTTTGCTCGCATAAAATGCGCAGCATTTGTTCATTTCATTATATGTTTTCATCAGTTCCTACCACGGTGTAGTATCTATAGGTGAGAGTACGAGATGCGTTGACATAACTAGCTGGTACAAAAGAAGCTAACGCGACCCGTTACCATTTGACAGGCGTTTGGCAGTTGGTGTGCCGCAGTGTGTCGGTTGCGGTCAAAATAAGTTCGCGTTTAAATAGAAAATGTTGTGCTATAGGATGCACAACAGGGTATGGATCAAATAAAGAGATATAGACCCGAATTTTCACCTCTTGAAGTAACGTTACTTCGGAAGTAGCGCTATTTCAATTTTTTATTTATATAATTTTATGTAGCAGCCAGCCATGCTATAACCATAGAAACAGGTACTACGATTAAGAAAATTCAGATTGAAAGATGTCAGTGTCAAGCTGTCAAGTACATGACAACGTTTATTTTATAATTTTACTGAAATTATAGAAGCCTGTTGTATGGAATTTGTATAAAATACATACATAGAACTGACAAAAGATAAAAGGTAATGTATTGAAAATATAAAATATTGTGCGTTATATAGGAATAATTTACTATTTCAAATATTTTTGTAAAAACCGGGTCGCAAAAAACCTGACATCTAGCGGCATACTGTATGAACTAACCCGCTTATTTAGCCATTCTTTGTAATACATTATACATCGTGCACTCAGCTATAGATACTACACTTCCGAAATATTATTGACAATTTTATGCAAAAAAGAATAGCCGATCGAGCTGTCGTATTTTTGACTATTCTCTATGTAAGGCTTCGGAGTATGAATTCTAGACACCAACATGAAAAAAATCCCAATAAACATTGGTGCTAGAACGCTTCATAACAGAGATACTGAGGATTTATCTTAAATGAAGCGTAATACGGAAATAGCAGAAAATAGTTGGCTGATGGCATTTAATTCATTTAAAATTTAAATGAGATTTAATTAATTAAAAATTCCACTCATTTCAATCCGATAATTATTTAATTATTACACCTGTTATTTAATATTTTGATAATATTTCTAATACAAAAAAGTATTGCCAAGCCTTCTGTATTTAATGAAAATGTAATATTTTAATAATTTACAGTAGTATTTTTAAATAATACTGATTTATTTATTGAATGTAATGCCTTTCATTTTGAACACTTGCTCTGGGAACTATAGAACTTTCAAAATTAATTATTAATTTATTAATTTATTAATTTATTAATTTATTAATTTATTAATTTATTAATTTATTAATTTATTAATTTATTAATTTATTAATTTATTAATTTATTAATTTATTAATTTATTAATTTATTAATTTATTAATTTATTAATTTATTAATTTATTAATTTATTAATTTATTAATTTATTAATTTATTAATTTATTAATTTATTAATTTATTAATTTATTAATTTATTAATTTATTAATTTATTAATTTATTAATTTATTAATTTATTAATTTATTAATTTATTAATTTATTAATTTATTAATTTATTAATTTATTAATTTATTAATTTATTAATTTATTAATTTATTAATTTATTAATTTATTAATTTATTAATTTATTAATTTATTAATTTATTAATTTATTAATTTATTAATTTATTAATTTATTAATTTATTAATTTATTAATTTATTAATTTATTAATTTATTAATTTATTAATTTATTAATTTATTAATTTATTAATTTATTAATTTATTAATTTATTAATTTATTAATTTATTAATTTATTAATTTATTAATTTATTAATTTATTAATTTATTAATTTATTAATTTACTAATTTATTAATTTATTAATTTATTAATTTATTAATTTATTAATTTATTAATTTATTAATTTATTAATTTATTAATTTATTAATTTATTAATTTATTAATTTATTAATTTATTAATTTATTAATTTATTAATTTATTAATTTATTAATTTATTAATTTATTAATTTATTAATTTATTAATTTATTAATTTATTAATTTATTAATTTATTAATTTATTAATTTATTAATTTATTAATTTATTAATTTATTAATTTATTAATTTATTAATTTATTAATTTATTAATTTATTAATTTATTAATTTATTAATTTATTAATTTATTAATTTATTAATTTATTAATTTATTAATTTATTAATTTATTAATTTATTAATTTATTAATTTATTAATTTATTAATTTATTAATTTATTAATTTATTAATTTATTAATTTATTAATTTATTAATTTATTAATTTATTAATTTATTAATTTATTAATTTATTAATTTAATAATTTATTAATTTATTAATTTATTAATTTATTAATTTATTAATTTATTAATTTATTAATTTATTAATTTATTAATTTATTAATTTATTAATTTATTAATTTATTAATTTATTAATTTATTAATTTATTAATTTATTAATTTATTAATTTATTAATTTATTAATTTATTAATTTATTAATTTATTAATTTATTAATTTATTAATTTATTAATTTATTAATTTATTAATTTATTAATTTATTAATTTATTAATTTATTAATTTATTAATTTATTAATTTATTAATTTATTATTTTATTAATTTATTAATATGTTAATTTGTTAATTTGTTAATTTAATTATTTGTTAATTTGTTAATTTATTAATTTGTTAATTTGTTAATTTAATTATTTGTTAATTTGTTAATTTATTAATTTATTAAATTATTAATTTCTTAATTTATATAATTTATTAATTTATATAATTTATATAATTTATTAATTTATTAATTTAGTAATTTATTAATTTATTAATTTATTAATTTTTTATTTTATTTATGTATTTATTTATTTATTTATTTATTTATTTATTTATTTATTTATTTATTTATTTATTTATTTATTTATTTAGTTATTTATTTATTTATTTTTTTATTTAAGTATTTATTTATTTTTTTATTTAAGTATTTATTTATTTTTTTATTTAAGTATTTATTCATTTATAAATAAATAAATAAATATATCCTCAAGGCCATTGCGGGGGGGGGTGCCAATTATTGTATCGTACTAATAAAAATCTTTTAAATTACATAATCATACAGCATGAGCCAGAAAAGTCAAGGAGAGTGTGAGTGGGCAGTTTGGGTGGGCATTTTGCGTGGGCATGTTGCGTGGGCAGTTGGGTGGGCATGTTGCGTGGGCAGTTTGGGTGGGCATGTTGCGTGGGCAGTTTGGGTGGGTATGTTGCGTGGGCAGTTTGGGTGGGCATGTTGCGTCGGCAGTTTGGGTGGGCAAGTTGCGTTGGCAGTTTGGGTGGGCATGTTGCGTGGGCAGTTTGGGTGGGCAAGTTGCGTGGGCAGTTTGGTTGGGCATGTTGCGTGGGCAGTTTGGGTGGGCATGTTGCGTGGGCAGTTTGGGTGGGCATGTAGCTTGGGCAGTTTGGGTGGACATGTTGCGTGGGCAGTTTGAGTGGGCATGTTGCGTGGGCTGTTTGGGTGGGCATGTTGCGTGGGTAGTTTGGGTGGGCATATTGCGTGGGCAGTTTGGGTGGGCATGTTGCGTGGGTAGTTTGAGTGGGCATGTTGCGTGGGCAGTTTGGGTGGGCATGTTGCGTGGGCAGTTTGGGTGGGCATGTTGCGTGGGCAGTTTGGGTGGGCATGTTGCGTGGGCAGTTTGGGTGGGCATGTTGCGTGGGCAGTTTGAGTGGGCATGTTGCGTGGGCAGTTTGGGTGGGCATGTTGCGTGGGCATTATAAACCACTATCGGCGGAGCCCTAGGGAAAACTCGGCGAAGCCGAGGTTACGCTAGTGTAATATACTAAATAGAGATAAAAAATAATAATAAATTAATTTTATTGTTAAAACAATGTAATTTTGTTATAAAATACGTAATTAATATGAAATGAATGAAGTCAGATATAGGTAAATATTTATTAAAATAATAATAATAATAAAAGAACATAAAAAATTATATCTGATGATAATAATAATAATAATAATAATAATAAATAATAATAATAAATAATAATAAGCAGAGAGGTACAAAAATAAATAATTTTTATTTAAAATAATCAAATACAATAAATTTAATGTATTTAAAATGGATTCAAAATGAAACATAACTTTTTAGACTGTCTTCTTAAAAATTTTCACGCATACTCAATTCAAATAATTAGCCTGTATTCTCTGATTTTGTACATTTGACATCAGTACAGAGAACTTTGATATATTGTTTTAATGTAAGAATTTTGACCAGTTAATAATTTTTTCCACAAAAACTATGCACAGTAAAAATAAGAGACATATCAAAGGCCCTAAGTTGATTTATTCTCTACTATTTAAAGCAAATTCCATCCAAATCGCTGAAACCGTTTCAGTTGTAGCTTTGTCTAAAAATTTCCCGATCGTCGTGATGAATTTTGGAGGGCTTGACCTTTTAGTATTATAGATGTAAAACGGCTTTTTAAGTCACAAATGCGTGATTTAAAAAATATGATAATCGTTTCAAGTCATAGATAGGTAAAAAGCAGTCCGTTTTGATGTATAATAAGTCATATTGGCGATATATTCCAAAATGTGTGGAACAGTTTAAATTTTATTCATACAAAATTGTATAATATTGTTTAAAACTATGTAATATACTTGTTCCGTCCCTCCGGTGCGAAGGACTAAGTAATAAGGACCTAATGGCTCGAAGGACCAAATGTTCAAACCCTAAACCAGCGAATCCGGTCTAGAAGAACCAAAATGTTTTGATCCTGCTCGCAAGCCCAAATGCGATGTCTCTAGATCAGCGAATCCGGTCTAGAAACACCAACAATGTGTTTGATGTTAAATTCAATGAATAAAACAAAACTATATGTAAACCAAAATAATTACAACCTTCGATAGCTGGTTCACATCACTGGACTTGGCCAATAAACGGGATAATACTAATTTGTGAAATGTACTAATTAAAACGAACGAAGGACCAGTTAGTTTACGAACTAACAAACGTGCTAAATATAATTGCAACAAATTAACAAACAACTGAAAACCAATTCTGAGAAATATGTGATAGCGTATTGAATACAAGTGACATAAACAATAATAAACCAAAGATAAACAAATACGATATTTGTTGAATTAGCTAAATCATTTCATAAGTGTATGAACAAACAAATGTAGTTAAACAATATTAAGAACTCTAAATGAACTTAATAACAACCAACTAGACTGCAAAACTTGTTGCATTGAATGTACCTAGTCGACAATAACAGCAGATGCGCTGTGAATGACGTCACTCGAAGGTGGACGTGTGTAAACAAGTTTACAAAGAAATAATAATAATTTCACCCAGGGAAATATGAATCAAATCCCTAACAACACGAATTCCGTGAGAAATCAAATTGTACAGTTCGATTTTACAATTGATTCCTGAGATGTGTCTATTAGCTGCATAAAATGGCGCCGGAAAGTATTCGCGGACTATAAAGTACCAAATTAAATGAAAACCGAACGATACTCCTTGAATTAGTCGTGTTAGGCTAATCAAGCTACGCGTACGATAATTAAACAACCAATTACTTTACTGACCATATGAAAATCAGAAAGTTTTATGCAAAAATGGTGGAAAATTCCACTCTCGCGGACGACGACGCGATACGTGTTTACCGTGTGCAAGCCAGACACATTCTGCCTCGATCGATGCCGGTCAGTGCTACAGCAGCTGCACTTGGCGTGGGGTTGCGCGCGCACTCGCGTGAAGCCAGATGCAATAATATTAATATTAATAATTAGTTTAAGATACTACAGCTATTTCAAACAATACTAAAATTAAACTTAAACACGTAAAAATATATAACTAATTTTTCCAAGTAACAGAAACAGTTATTTCCATTTATTTATTGACTTATTTAAATAGAGTCAGGGCGGGTTAACCGTTCTATTCTTATGTGCAGCGGGTTGCTACCTCAAGGGGTTAATAATTCCTAATTTCTCTCATTTAAAACATGTTAGTTTTAAACATACCGGCCACCTTAGGGTCTCCCTAAAGACAAACTTAGGCGTTGGCAATCTCTGTCTGAGCAGAGTTCGTTTGATCTTCGTCAAGTTGAACCACTTCACTTTGTGGCCAACACGAGTAAGGTTGTTGTAACCACTCAGGTCCCTTTATCCAGAGAGTACATGTCTTGAAAATTAGAGGACTGAGACCTCTAGAACCTACGTCGGCCGCATTGTGTTCCGACGTTACATGACGCCAGTGTTCACTCGGAAAATTTGTTTGTATTTGAGCGACTCGATTACCCACAAATGTTTTCAGAGTGTGTGGTTCCTTGCGCAACCAGGCAAGAACTATCATAGAGTCCGAGAAGCAATGTACAGCCTCCGGTTGTTTTGGAATAATTTCGAGAATATTCTCGAGAAGTTTGGCGAGAAGATGCGCCGCACATAAATCCAAACGAGGTATAGTAATTTTTTTCAAAGGCGCTACACGCGTCTTTGTACAGAGCAATTGAACCACTGGTTTATCGTTTAGATAACTTCTAACATAGACAACGGCACAGTAGCCTCGCTCGGAGGCATCCGCAAATCCGATAAGATCGAATTTAGAACCCAAACAAGCTAACCTTGGTATCGAATAGTTGGATATACAATCGATCTCGTTCAGAAACAAGTTCCACTCTGAGACAATATGAGCGGGAGGTTCTTCATCCCATTCTACCTTTGATTTCCAAAGCTCTTGCATGATGAGTTTAAGAAACATCACCAATGGGGACATAATGCCTAATGGATCATAGATCCTTGCAATGCAGGACAAAATGTTTCTTTTGGTGCACAAATCGTCGGGTTTTGAGACCGTATACTCGTAGCAGTCGGACTTGCAAACCCATTTGACACCTAACAATTTCACTGACTCGTCGTCATTGAAGTGGACATCTTTCACTGCGCGTGCATTGTCTGGTAGTTCCTCCAGTATTGTTTGAGAATTACTGGCCCATTTTCGGAGGGTGAATCCTCCCCTTTCGAATATATCCGTGAGTTCACGGCGCAGTGTCAGTGCTGACTGAATGTCTTCAGCTCCAGTCACAACATCGTCCATATAGACATCATTTTGCAGGACTTTAGCTGCTAAGGGATATTGATCCCCTTCGTCTTGAGCCAACTGCTCAACTGTACGCAACGCCAAGAACGGCGAACAATTCAAACCAAAGCAGATAGTGTTGAATTGGTACACAATAGGATGTGTGGCATCCGCAGGTTTCCAAATGAACCTTAGAAATCGTTGATGCTCGCGTACAACTCTAATTTGTAGGAACATCTGTTTTAAGTCTCCCGTAATTAAAATAGGATAAAATCTATTTCGCAAATGAAGAGTGAAGATACTCTTCTGTAGTACCGGACCAGGATACAAGTAGTCATTAATCGACTTTCCATTAGACGATGGCTTTGAAGCATTGAACACAATGCGTACCGGTGTCGTCGCACTATCAGGTTTAACCACTGCATGGTGTGGAATATAGTACGAATCCTGATCATTTAAATTGGGTTGCACATCAAGTCTAGTGACGTAACCCTTTTGCAAATATTCTTCGAATATTGCATCATAAGCCTTGAGTAACTCTGGGCTTTTACTCAAGCGAGTCAGCTGTGCGTGACAAATGGACAAAGCTTTCTTATATGAATTGCCTAGTACTGGTGGGTACTGTTTAAAAGGTAAAGAAACCGTGTATTTTCCCTCGGAGTCTCTTTGGGTAGTATTGACAAAATGGTCCTCCACCATTTTATCCTCCGGTTTAGTGACAACCGATGGAGTTGGAACATTTTCCAATTCCCAAAATTTTGACAATAGTTCGTGGGTATCTTCTTGTGTGTATGTATGATACGACACCACAGCATTGCTTGTTTGCTTGCTGGTATATTCTCCCATAACCACCCAACCAAAGATCGTTTTGATGGCGGTGAGTGTGCCATCGACTCCTTTCTTAACTCCGTTACGAATGATCTGACCCCAAATGTCAGCTCCTAACAGCATGTCTATTCGTTGAGATTTATAGCATTCGGGATCCGAAAGTTGGATATTTCCAAATTGTTTAAAGGTATCCCGAGATATTGGATAATCTGGGATTCTGCCTGTAATGTTGTCGATTACAATGCAACTCAAATCGAGAACTGGAGTTTCTCTACGACATGGTTTGATTTTGGTATGTATAATACCACTAGTGTCCTTGACGTGGGTGTCACTGATTGACATAATCTTTGTTTGACACGCTTCAATAGACAGATTTAATTGGTGGACACAACGACTTGTGATGTAGGATTTCTGCGATCCTGTATCCAATAAGGCACGTACAACATGTACCTTTCCTGTACTGTCAAATATATGCAGTTTTGCAGTGGGTAGTAATACCGAAGTATGTTTTCTGTGTTGACTTAGTGAATAAGTCCTAGCAGACATTGACGTAGTAGTTTCAGAATTACTACTACTGGCTTGAGAGTTTGCATCACTCTTGGGTGATGACGGACGATTTTTTTGCACAGATTGTTTATCACGCTTGGGTGATAACAACTTGTTCGACCTTTCACCAAAATGCAGCAGCGTATGGTGAGTTTTGTTACACGTTCTGCATGTGGCTGTACTAGGACAGTTCGGGCGTATGTGACCCATTCTAAGACAGTTGATGCACAACTTGTGTTTAATTGCAGCATCATGTCTTCCTTTAGGTTTAAGAGCTATAAACCCTTCACACTGACTGATGTAGTGAGATTTTCTGCAATACGGACAATTCGTATCAGTTGCCAATGTCATCGCTCGCGATGCTGGCTTGTGCCTTTTGATTGGCTCGTGAGTTTTGACAGGTCTGTCTGGTTCAACCTCTAAGCTTGAAACTTGCTTAGTCAAGAACGCAATTAACTCTACATGAGTGGGCTTGGAGTCAGAATCCAATGTTAGTTCCCACTGTCGTCTAGTAGCCGAATCTAGCTTACGACAAATCATGTTTTCCAGAATGACCCCACATGAGTCAACATCAACCTCTAAATTTTTCAGAGCAGCGATGTTTTCGCGTGCTGTGTTCAACAATGATTTTAGTGTAGGAGCGTCTGCCTGCTTGACCTTTTGCACATCTTGGAGTGCATTCAGATGTACCGACCTCAACAACCTAGGACGATAATATTAATCTGTGATGGCGTTCCATGCAATATCAAAACTATCAGCTTTGACGGGGATATTTGTAATAAGCCTAGCGGCTTCCCCTTTTAAAGATAACTTGAGATATTGAAGTCGTTCAATATCTGACAAACTGTCCCGATTTATCACCAACTGTGTGAATAAATCGTAAAAATTCATAAAAGTTGTTTTCTCCCCATCGAATGTTGGGAGATTCAATTTAGGCAAGCTAGGTTGCATATATCGCAAAGATTGTGCTGATTGAATCGAATGTGATTCTGATTTAGCTCTGTCGGACCCTGACTGTGATCCGGTGTCTCCACTGAACATAAGTTTGTAATTGACACGTATGTCGCAAATGAGTTCTTTTATTTCATTAAACAATTTCTTAACTCGGGAAATTTCTGCCAATATATCCTCGTCGGGATTTTTGGTTTGTTTTAACTTTGAAGAATATTCACAATAAGTACGATTGAATTCTTGTTCCCAAGCTGCGAGAGACGGAAAAGTTACTTCAAATTTCACTTTACTTTTTTCATCAGTCTCTGACGAATAGACTGATAGACGACGAATATCTTCTGTCACAACCTCTAATTGTTCGAGTAGTAGTTTAGCCATTTTAGTGTGCTAATAAATGCAATTACTAATACCAAAGTAACTAGAAACAATAATTATCTCCGAATACCGCCAAATCCGGCTCGAAGGACCAAATTTTCCGTCCATCCGGCTCGAAGGACCAAATGTTCAAACCCTAAACCAGCGAATCCGGTCTAGAAGAACCAAAATGTTTTGATCCTGCTCGCAAGCCCAAATGCGATGTCTCTAGATCAGCGAATCCGGTCTAGAAACACCAACAATGTGTTTGATGTTAAATTCAATGAATAAAACAAAACTATATGTAAACCAAAATAATTACAACCTTCGATAGCTGGTTCACATCACTGGACTTGGCCAATAAACGGGATAATACTAATTTGTGAAATGTACTAATTAAAACGAACGAAGGACCAGTTAGTTTACGAACTAACAAACGTGCTAAATATAATTGCAACAAATTAACAAACAACTGAAAACCAATTCTGAGAAATATGTGATAGCGTATTGAATACAAGTGACATAAACAATAATAAACCAAAGATAAACAAATACGATATTTGTTGAATTAGCTAAATCATTTCATAAGTGTATGAACAAACAAATGTAGTTAAACAATATTAAGAACTCTAAATGAACTTAATAACAACCAACTAGACTGCAAAACTTGTTGCATTGAATGTACCTAGTCGACAATAACAGCAGATGCGCTGTGAATGACGTCACTCGAAGGTGGACGTGTGTAAACAAGTTTACAAAGAAATAATAATAATTTCACCCAAGGAAATATGAATCAAATCCCTAACAACACGAATTCCGTGAGAAATCAAATTGTACAGTTCGATTTTACAATTGATTCCTGAGATGTGTCTATTAGCTGCATAAAATGGCGCCGGAAAGTATTCGCGGACTATAAAGTACCAAATTAAATGAAAACCGAACGATACTCCTTGAATTAGTCGTGTTAGGCTAATCAAGCTACGCGTACGATAATTAAACAACCAATTACTTTACTGACCATATGAAAATCAGAAAGTTTTATGCAAAAATGGTGGAAAATTCCACTCTCGCGGACGACGACGCGATACGTGTTTACCGTGTGCAAGCCAGACACATTCTGCCTCGATCGATGCCGGTCAGTGCTACAGCAGCTGCACTTGGCGTGGGGTTGCGCGCGCACTCGCGTGAAGCCAGATGCAATAATATTAATATTAATAATTAGTTTAAGATACTACAGCTATTTCAAACAATACTAAAATTAAACTTAAACACGTAAAAATATATAACTAATTTTTCCAAGTAACAGAAACAGTTATTTCCATTTATTTATTGACTTATTTAAATAGAGTCAGGGCGGGTTAACCGTTCTATTCTTATGTGCAGCGGGTTGCTACCTCAAGGGGTTAATAATTCCTAATTTCTCTCATTTAAAACATGTTAGTTTTAAACAATACTAAATAGAGATAAAAAATAATAATAAATTAATTTTATTGTTAAAACAATGTAATTTTGTTATAAAATACGTAATTAATATGAAATGAATGAAGTCAGATATAGGTAAATATTTATTAAAATAATAATAATAATAAAAGAACATAAAAAATTATATCTGATGATAATAATAATAATAATAATAATAATAAAGAATAATAAGCAGAGAGGTACAAAAATAAATAATTTTTATTTAAAATAATCAAATACAATAAATTTAATGTATTTAAAATGGATTCAAAATGAAACATAA
>OY720452.1:52588541-52693541 GCA_963082715.1 Harpalus rubripes
CTCTACTATTTAAAGCAAATTCCATCCAAATCGCTGAAACCGTTTCAGTTGTAGCTTTGTCTAAAAATTTCCCGATCGTCGTGATGAATTTTGGAGGGCTTGACCTTTTAGTATTATAGATGTAAAACGGCTTTTTAAGTCACAAATGCGTGATTTAAAAAATATGATAATCGTTTCAAGTCATAGATAGGTAAAAAGCAGTCCGTTTTGATGTATAATAAGTCATATTGGCGATATATTCCAAAATGTGTGGAACAGTTTAAATTTTATTCATACAAAATTGTATAATATTGTTTAAAACTATGTAATATACTAAATAGAGATAAAAAATAATAACAAATTAATTTTATTGTTAAAACAATGTAATTTTGTTATAAAATACGTAATTAATATGAAATGAATGAAGTCAGATATAGGTAAATATTTATTAAAATAATAATAATAATAAAAGAACAAAAAATTATATCTGATGATAATAATAATAATAATAATAATAATAATAATAATAAATAATAATAATAAATAATAATAAGCAGAGAGGTACAAAAATAAATAATTTTTATTTAAAATAATCAAATACAATAAATTTAATGTATTTAAAATGGATTCAAAATGAAACATAACTTTTTAGACTGTCTTCTTAAAAATTTTCACGCATACTCAATTCAAATAATTAGCCTGTATTCTCTGATTTTGTACATTTGACATCAGTACAGAGAACTTTGATCTATTGTTTTAATGTAAGAATTTTGACCAGTTAATAATTTTTTCCACAAAAACTATGCACAGTAAAAATAAGAGACATATCAAAGGCCCTAAGTTGATTTATTCTCTACTATTTAAAGCAAATTCCATCCAAATCGCTGAAACCGTTTCAGTTGTAGCTTTGTCTAAAAATTTCCCGATCGTCGTGATGAATTTTGGGGGGCTTGACCTTTTAGTATTATAGATGTAAAACGGCTTTTTAAGTCACAAATGCGTGATTTAAAAAATATGATAATCGTTTCAAGTCATAGATAGGTAAAAAGCAGTCCGTTTTGATGTATAATAAGTCATATTGGCGATATATTCCAAAATGTGTGGAACAGTTTAAATTTTATTCATACAAAATTGTATAATATTGTTTAAAACTATGTAATATACTAAATAGAGATAAAAAATAATAATAAATTAATTTTATTGTTAAAACAATGTAATTTTGTTATAAAATACGTAATTAATATGAAATGAATGAAGTCAGATATAGGTAAATATTTATTAAAATAATAATAATAATAAAAGAACATAAAAAATTATATCTGATGATAATAATAATAATAATAATAATAATAATAATAATAATAATAATAAATAATAATAATAAATAATAATAAGCAGAGAGGTACAAAAATAAATAATTTTTATTTAAAATAATCAAATACAATAAATTTAATGTATTTAAAATGGATTCAAAATGAAACATAACTTTTTAGACTGTCTTCTTAAAAATTTTCACGCATACTCAATTCAAATAATTAGCCTGTATTCTCTGATTTTGTACATTTGACATCAGTACAGAGAACTTTGATCTATTGTTTTAATGTAAGAATTTTGACCAGTTAATAATGTTTTCCACAAAAACTATGCACAGTAAAAATAAGAGACATATCAAAGGCCCTAAGTTGATTTATTCTCTACTATTTAAAGCAAATTCCATCCAAATCGCTGAAACCGTTTCAGTTGTAGCTTTGTCTAAAAATTTCCCGATCGTCGTGATGAATTTTGGGGGGCTTGACCTTTTAGTATTATAGACTAGCGAAAACTCGGCTACGCCGAGCTTCCCCTAGGGCTCCGCCGACAGTGTTTTATAATAGTCTTTACGTGCATCCAACCTTTCTACGCACAATGTAAAACCATTTTTTTTCTCGTTTGCCCCTGCAACCTGGCCACCCATACAGCCCCAGCTACATGCTCATTCAAACTGCTCACGCAGCATGCCCACCAAAACTGCCCACTGAAACTGTCTACCCAAACTGCTCATCCCAAACTGCAATTCAAACTATCTATTCATACTGCCCACCAAAACTGCCCACTCAAACTACCTATCCATACTGCCCACGGAACCTGTTCAACCAAACTGCCCACTCAAACAGCACACCCAAACTGCCCGGTTAAACTGCCTACTCATACTGCCGACTCAAACTGTCGTAATCTGCAATAATTTCTTTTCTAATGTTCTGGTTGGTGTTGTAGTTGTAAAACTAGATCTAGATGGACTAATAAAAATTATTTATTTGAACAAATATTTCAAAATTAGAGTAGTTTGAGTGAAGACAACACTTGTCATTTTTGAAGGTTTGAAGTCAGAGACAGAACATGGATAAGATATTTTTTACTAATGGCAACTGTTTGGCGGACTTCTGTGTAAATCAAATGCATGTCGTATACTTTGATTAGTGAAAGTAACATGCATATCTAAATATCTAAGTGATATTCCACTTTTTGCAAATTAAACGTCATTTATGACAACCGAAAAATATTGTTCTCTAGAATATATTGATATTCAGATTTAGCTGGTACGTAATTGGTCGACTTTACAGTATTACAACTTTTACAACTTGACAAATTATGCAAAATATGTTTCAGATTTTTCCAGATTATAATTTCTTTGAGTTCTCTTTATCATACCGTGAACTATAGAAAGCTACTCTAACCTTCGAGTTTCCCCTAGGGCTTTTATATATATATATATATATATATATATATATATATATATACAGGGTGTCCCATAACTTCAGGTACATATTAGAAGGGCATATAGTTCTTAATGTCCTGATTACGGAACAAAAAGAATTTTTTCAAAATTCCTATAATTAAGGGTAGTTCACTTAAGAAGAACATTTTTTGTACCCCTGGATACTATGATATTTGGAATAGTGAAATTAGTTATAACTATAACATAAAATAATTTAACAATGAAATTAATTTATGCAATTACGTAAAGCTTTGTCACACCAATTAAGTTTGGGAGATGTGTATGTAATGAAAAAAACACACAACCTATTCAACCAGTGTCCCAAAATTGTTTCCTTCAAAAACCTCAAAAACGAATTATTGAATTTTGAAAAAATTCTTTTTGTTCCGTAATCAGGACATTAAGAACTATATGCCCTTCTAAAATGTACCTAAAGTTATGGGACATCCTGTATATATATATATATATATATATATATATATATATATATATATATATATATATATATATATATTACATGTTTACTTGTACACACAATTCACGAATAGTGCTAACGTTAACATTTTTCTCAGATATCAAAGAACTCTTCTCTCGAAAAAATCTAAATTTTGACAAAAAACAAAAGCCGATCGAGCTATTAAAATTTGCCATCTTAGAATATGATTTAACATTCTTACATTTAAACAATATATTTACAATAATACAGACCGACAAGTTGAAACATATAGAAGTTTAACATGGGTATTCAATTGTGCGAAAATTTGTTGTCCTCTATATTTTGGAGCAAAAATTTACAAATAAAATTAATATTTACTTTTAAAAAATCTTTATTTAATACAATAGAATATCTGTTGCACTAGATATATAGAAAAAAAAAACATTTTTCTTCAAAAATCAGATATCCTATCCATGGAAATAAAACAAAATTTTATTTTCGCAGTTCAGTGTTATTGATGTTAATTGTTGTAATCATTGTGTCTACATTGTTATAATTCAGAAATAAATATTCAAATAGTATGATCTTAATTGATATTTTCTTCTGTTTTTTTTTTATTTCCATAGCTATATGATATTTGGCGATAATGTCATATTTTATTTTATATGTGAATTATTATACTGCCGACAGATGACAGTGCCATTTGAGTGAATATTAAAATTTATTAGGAAATTATAAAATTATCCACATTAGAGTAGAGAAACGAAAAATACATAATAATTATATTCTAAGTATAGGGTAATTATTACAATAAGTACTAGTATTGTACCAGAATATTGATTTAATTTAGAAAATTGTCACGTTAAAATAGTAACAAAAGATGGCGCTAAAGATGGTTATATCAGTCTCACTACGCGAATTGTACACTCCAGGTAAGTGTGTTCTTGACAAGTAATATTTGGGGTGATAACTTATTGTGTAAAATGTAATGTATGAAAATAAACTTAATTAAATTGAAATAAATCATGAAAACACGTATTTTACTTAAATTATGATGCAATATAATTGATGAAATAGAAATAGAATTTTAAAATGATGTCTTTAAGATTTGGAAATATCCCTAGAATATGTTATTTTCCGACACAAAGTGTTTTTAGATGAAATTTGTATATGTAAAGTCATAAAACAATTATTTAGATTATGTTCTTAAAAAATAGAATTTATTACTCAATATTAAGAGTGTTTGAATGTTGGGACTTGTGAAATTAGTGTAGCTGCAGTGACAGTGAAACACTGTATACCTTCCGTCAGAGATGATGCGACGTTTGTTTTTTAATTTTTAATTATTGTACATTAAATTATTCTATTATTTATAAAGTGAATCAGCACCTACGATTTCGACTAAGATTTAGTATGAATTGTAAAATGTATATACAGTGTGAAGTAGGCAACAGTGAATTTTTGTGGACTTTTTTTTTTTTTTTTTACTTATGTATATACCTTGACTTCATTACAGAACACTGCGATCCATTGTTTTAATGTAAGAATTTTGACCAGTTAATATTTTTTTCCACAAAAACTATGCACAGTAAAAATAAGAGACATATCAAAGGCCCTAAGTTGATTTATTCTCTACTATTTAAAGCAAATTCCATCCAAATCGCTGAAACCGTTTCAGTTGTAGCTTTGTCTAAAAATTTCCCGATCGTCGTGATGAATTTTGGAGGGCTTGACCTTTTAGTATTATAGATGTAAAACGGCTTTTTAAGTCACAAATGCGTGATTTAAAAAATATGATAATCGTTTCAAGTCATAGATAGGTAAAAAGCAGTCCGTTTTGATGTATAATAAGTCATATTGGCGATATATTCCAAAATGTGTGGAACAGTTTAAATTTTATTCATACAAAATTGTATAATATTGTTTAAAACTATGTAATATACTAAATAGAGATAAAAAATAATAATAAATTAATTTTATTGTTAAAACAATGTAATTTTGTTATAAAATACGTAATTAATATGAAATGAATGAAGTCAGATATAGGTAAATATTTATTAAAATAATAATAATAATAAAAGAACATAAAAAATTATATCTGATGATAATAATAATAATAATAATAATAATAATAATAATAAATAATAATAATAAATAATAATAAGCAGAGAGGTACAAAAATAAATAATTTTTATTTAAAATAATCAAATACAATAAATTTAATGTATTTAAAATGGATTCAAAATGAAACATAACTTTTTAGACTGTCTTCTTAAAAATTTTCACGCATACTCAATTCAAATAATTAGCCTGTATTCTCTGATTTTGTACATTTGACATCAGTACAGAGAACTTTGATCTATTGTTTTAATGTAAGAATTTTGACAAGTTAATAATTTTTTCCACAAAAACTATGCACAGTAAAAATAAGAGACATATCAAAGGCCCTAAGTTGATTTATTCTCTACTATTTAAAGCAAATTCCATCCAAATCGCTGAAACCGTTTCAGTTGTAGCTTTGTCTAAAAATTTCCCGATCGTCGTGATGAATTTTGGGGGGCTTGACCTTTTAGTATTATAGATGTAAAACGGCTTTTTAAGTCACAAATGCGTGATTTAAAAAATATGATAATCGTTTCAAGTCATAGATAGGTAAAAAGCAGTCCGTTTTGATGTATAATAAGTCATATTGGCGATATATTCCAAAATGTGTGGAACAGTTTAAATTTTATTCATACAAAATTGTATAATATTGTTTAAAACTATCTATAATACTAAACGATTAGATTCACTATCTATATATATTTTCTTTAATCACGACGATCGCTCAACTTTAGACAAGGCTACAGCTTAAACGGTGCGACCGATTTTCATAAAATTTGTGTCAAATTGTAGGAAATGATTGGCTTCAGGGCCCTTCTAATGGGACGAATTTCTGTAGGATGCATAGTTTTCGAGTAAAAAATTATTAAACGTAAAACTAAACAATGGATCGTAGAATACATGTAAAAATTTAGAAGATAAAAATGCTGTCATGTGTAAAATTTGGCATGATGTCAATGTCAATAATGACAAATTATGAATGTCGTATGGGTTGTCGACCATTTCAATGCTGAATATAAATAAATATATTGTGTAAAATTGAAGAAAAGAATATGAATTAAACGAGGTAGGTATACGTAATGAATTTAAGCAATATTTATTGTTAATTTAGATTTTATTTTGTAAATAGATTTTATGAAATTTCAGAAGTTACCAAAAACTACGAAAACGTTGATAAAGACTAGAAGAGTTTCACAATCGAACGAAGAATACATGTATAAAATTAAAAAGATAAATACGGTCTTTTGTCACATTGTAATGTTAATGACAAATTTAAACTACAGAAAATAGGCGGTTTAAAATTGAAGAAAGAATGTAAGAATTAAACGACGTAAGGTACGCTATGAATGTAAGATATGTTTATTCTTATTTTATAAATTATTTTGTAAATAGATTGTTGTAAATGTTCGAGGTTATTAAACGACGAAATGGACGAGAAATGTAGGAAAAGCATCAACGACAAGAAAGACTGGGAGGACAGTGTACAGTGTACAGAAAGAATGTCAAGGATTGTTTTCTGTGCCGGTCAGTGTATTAATCTAAGATATGTTTAGTTATATTTTATTTTGTAAATAGATTTTACAAAACTGACAAAAAGAAACTGGTAGTTTTTGGGTTGGCGGTTCAGCGTATTTTATTCGCACGGCTTTACCCGTACGTTCTAAACCTAAACCGTACACAAATAACGGAGTGTGTGAGGCTCTTTAGGGCAGATTGCATGGGCAGTTTGGGTTAGCAGTTTGGGTTGCGTGGGCATGTTGCGTGGGTGGCTTGGTTGGACATGTTGCGTGGGCAGTTTCGGTGGACGCATTGCGTGGGTAGTTTGGGTGAGCATGTTGCGTGGGTAGTTTAGGTGGGCATGTTGCGTGGGTAGTTTGGGTGGGCATGTTGTGTGGGTAGTTTGGGTGGGCATGTTGCGTGGGTAGTTTGGGTGGGCATGTTGCGTGGGCATGTTGCGTGGATAGTTTGAGTGGGCATGTTGCGTGGGCAGTTTGGGTGGGTGGTTTGGGTGGGCATGTTGCGTGGGTAGTTTGGGTGGGCATGTTGCGTGGGCAGTTTGGGTGGGCATGTTGTGTGGGTAGTTTGGGTGGGCATGTTGCGTGGGTAGTTTGGGTGGGCAGTTTGGGTGGACATGTTGCGTGGGTAGTTTGGGTGGGCATGTTGCGTGGGCAGTTTGGGTGGGCATGTTGCGTGGGTAGTTTGGGTGGGCATGTTGCGTGGGCAGTTTGGGTGGGTAGTTTGAGTGGGCATGTTGCGTGGGTAGTTTGGGTGGGCATGTTGCGTGGGTAGTTTGGGTGGGCATGTTGCGTGGGTAGTTTGGGTGGGCATGTTGCGTGGGCAGTTTGGGTGGGCATGTTGCGTGGGCAGTTTGGGTGGGCATGTTGCGTGGGTAGTTTGGGTGGGCATGTTGCGTGAGCAGTTTGCGTGGGCATGTTGCGTGGGCTGTTTGGGTGGGCAGTTTGGGTGGGCATGTTGCGTGGGCAATTTGGGTGGGCATGTTGCGTGGGCAGTTTGAGTGGGCATGTTGCGTGGGCATCATAAACCACTATCGGCGGAGCCCTAGGGAAAACTCGGCGAAGCCGAGGTTACGCTAGTCCTAATACTAAACGATCAGATTCACTATCTATAGTTCTATATATCTATATATATATATATATATATATATATATATATATATATATATATATATATATATATATTTGAATTCATCACGACGATCGCCCAACTTTAGACAAGGCTACAGCTTAAACGGTTCGACCGATTTTCGTGAAATTTGTGCCAAGATGTAGGAAATGATTGCCTTCAGGGCCCTTCTAATGGGACGAATTTCTGTAGGATGCATAGTTTTCGAGTAAAAAATTAATAAAGATTGAAAATTGGGACAGAAACAATATTTTTCACAGTAACGATCACAGTTTTCCTTGAAAATTTAAGACGAAGAACGCCATGTTTGTCATGTCATTTTGAACCTTTAAATGGAAATATTTATGAAATGGAGACAATTTGAAAGAAGTTTAATTCATAATTATACATTTTGAGAATGGGCAATTATATCCGCACAGGTAAAAAAGGCCTAAACCATTTTAATTAAAAATTATAAAATTTGACGGTTCATATGTACTTGGACAGTGTTACCAAATGTGTCATAAGTAACTAAGTAAAAAACAAATATTTCTAACTAAACAATATTTTTCACAGTAACGATCACAGTTTTCCTTGAAAATTTAAGACGATAAACGCTGTTATGTCAATGTCAATGATGACAAATTATCAGTTTTCTTCCTTTTAAATGCAATAAAATGTTAAAATAATATGTAATAATTAAAGAAAAGATGATGAATTTATTTAACAAGGTAGGTATATGTAATGATTTTAAACCATGTTTATTATTATGTTACATATTTTATTTTGTAAATAGAATTTTGGAAAATGTATAAGGAAACACGTCGAAAAGGATCAGAAAGGTAGGAATAATGTCACAATCGATGTACAAAATTAAAAAGATAAACATTGTCATGTCATATTTGATATGTTAATGACAAATTATGCATGTATCAATTACTATAACCGATGATATAAAAAAAAGTCAATTAAGATGGTACGATCACGTACAGCAAATGAGTAATAGCAAAACACATACCACAGTAAACTCCTAGCGGCAAAAAGAAAAGAAGGAGACCTAGAAGGAATTGGGTAGCAGGAATCCAAGAAGAAATAAGAGAGAATGAAGATCTATGGCAAGACCAGTGGAGAATTCGCATCGGAAGACATGGTACAACGTTATAAACCGATTGTATATATAGGTATATGTAATGATTTTAAGACGTGTACAGGAAAATCATAGTCTGGAACAAGACAATTCAATAATTTTAGATAGTATGTTTTAATCTCTTCTTTTTTTGTAATTCATTTTCTTACATTACGTTTAAAATTATTTCAGATTATACATAATTCGATATCTATTTTAAAACGGTATAGAATTTAGTCTGTATTTTATTTTCTTATATTACGTTAAAATTATCTATATTAAAATTATTTTATTCCCAATTATTGTATCGTACTAATAAAAAATATTTTAAATTACATAATCATACAGCATGAGCCAGAAAAATAATCTTTAATACCTATCATTTTTAACAATCCAAACTTTATTGATATATTTTCAAATTCGTTATAAAAGTTCAGATCTAATGTAATGTAAGTACTTACTTTTCTGCAGTTTGTAACTAACTGTTTACTCTAAAATTAAAATATCACATCTTTTAGTTTTGTTTGATTTATTTTTATCTTTAAATTTAGTATTGTGTACTCATATACATGTTACTAATACAGGGTCCGCATTTTAAAAGTTCCCGCCTGAAAATTCATGATTAGGCAATCCATGATACATTTCATAAGTGACTTGGTTTTTAAAATTTTGTTTTGCTCTTATACCTACTGTGATTATTCGATTTAAAGTACTAATATTCACCAAGTGGCTTATAAAATATATTTGGTTTTGCTTATTCTTAAAATTTCAGGCGGGAACATATAAAATGGTCACCTTGTATTATGTTTATATTTATCCTGTAATTTCTTCCTGTTTGCTCGCATAAAATGCGCAGCATTTGTTCATTTCATTATATGTTTTCATCAGTTCCTACCACGGTGTAGTATCTATAGGTGAGAGTACGAGATGCGTTGACATAACTAGCTGGTACAAAAGAAGCTAACGCGACCCGTTACCATTTGACAGGCGTTTGGCAGTTGGTGTGCCGCAGTGTGTCGGTTGCGGTCAAAATAAGTTCGCGTTTAAATAGAAAATGTTGTGCTATAGGATGCACAACAGGGTATGGATCAAATAAAGAGATATAGACCCGAATTTTCACCTCTTGAAGTAACGTTACTTCGGAAGTAGCGCTATTTCAATTTTTTATTTATATAATTTTATGTAGCAGCCAGCCATGCTATAACCATAGAAACAGGTACTACGATTAAGAAAATTCAGATTGAAAGATGTCAGTGTCAAGCTGTCAAGTACATGACAACGTTTATTTTATAATTTTACTGAAATTATAGAAGCCTGTTGTATGGAATTTGTATAAAATACATACATAGAACTGACAAAAGATAAAAGGTAATGTATTGAAAATATAAAATATTGTGCGTTATATAGGAATAATTTACTATTTCAAATATTTTTGTAAAAACCGGGTCGCAAAAAACCTGACATCTAGCGGCATACTGTATGAACTAACCCGCTTATTTAGCCATTCTTTGTAATACATTATACATCGTGCACTCAGCTATAGATACTACACTTCCGAAATATTATTGACAATTTTATGCAAAAAAGAATAGCCGATCGAGCTGTCGTATTTTTGACTATTCTCTATGTAAGGCTTCGGAGTATGAATTCTAGACACCAACATGAAAAAAATCCCAATAAACATTGGTGCTAGAACGCTTCATAACAGAGATACTGAGGATTTATCTTAAATGAAGCGTAATACGGAAATAGCAGAAAATAGTTGGCTGATGGCATTTAATTCATTTAAAATTTAAATGAGATTTAATTAATTAAAAATTCCACTCATTTCAATCCGATAATTATTTAATTATTACACCTGTTATTTAATATTTTGATAATATTTCTAATACAAAAAAGTATTGCCAAGCCTTCTGTATTTAATGAAAATGTAATATTTTAATAATTTACAGTAGTATTTTTAAATAATACTGATTTATTTATTGAATGTAATGCCTTTCATTTTGAACACTTGCTCTGGGAACTATAGAACTTTCAAAATTAATTATTAATTTATTAATTTATTAATTTATTAATTTATTAATTTATTAATTTATTAATTTATTAATTTATTAATTTATTAATTTATTAATTTATTAATTTATTAATTTATTAATTTATTAATTTATTAATTTATTAATTTATTAATTTATTAATTTATTAATTTATTAATTTATTAATTTATTAATTTATTAATTTATTAATTTATTAATTTATTAATTTATTAATTTATTAATTTATTAATTTATTAATTTATTAATTTATTAATTTATTAATTTATTAATTTATTAATTTATTAATTTATTAATTTATTAATTTATTAATTTATTAATTTATTAATTTATTAATTTATTAATTTATTAATTTATTAATTTATTAATTTATTAATTTATTAATTTATTAATTTATTAATTTATTAATTTATTAATTTATTAATTTATTAATTTATTAATTTATTAATTTATTAATTTATTAATTTATTAATTTATTAATTTATTAATTTATTAATTTATTAATTTATTAATTTACTAATTTATTAATTTATTAATTTATTAATTTATTAATTTATTAATTTATTAATTTATTAATTTATTAATTTATTAATTTATTAATTTATTAATTTATTAATTTATTAATTTATTAATTTATTAATTTATTAATTTATTAATTTATTAATTTATTAATTTATTAATTTATTAATTTATTAATTTATTAATTTATTAATTTATTAATTTATTAATTTATTAATTTATTAATTTATTAATTTATTAATTTATTAATTTATTAATTTATTAATTTATTAATTTATTAATTTATTAATTTATTAATTTATTAATTTATTAATTTATTAATTTATTAATTTATTAATTTATTAATTTATTAATTTATTAATTTATTAATTTATTAATTTATTAATTTATTAATTTATTAATTTATTAATTTATTAATTTATTAATTTATTAATTTATTAATTTATTAATTTATTAATTTATTAATTTATTAATTTATTAATTTATTAATTTATTAATTTATTAATTTATTAATTTATTAATTTATTAATTTAATAATTTATTAATTTATTAATTTATTAATTTATTAATTTATTAATTTATTAATTTATTAATTTATTAATTTATTAATTTATTAATTTATTAATTTATTAATTTATTAATTTATTAATTTATTAATTTATTAATTTATTAATTTATTAATTTATTAATTTATTAATTTATTAATTTATTAATTTATTAATTTATTAATTTATTAATTTATTAATTTATTAATTTATTAATTTATTAATTTATTAATTTATTAATTTATTAATTTATTAATTTATTAATTTAATAATTTATTAATTTATTAATTTATTAATTTATTAATTTATTAATTTATTAATTTATTAATTTATTAATTTATTAATTTATTAATTTATTAATTTATTAATTTATTAATTTATTAATTTATTAATTTATTAATTTATTAATTTATTAATTTATTAATTTATTAATTTATTAATTTATTAATTTATTAATTTATTAATTTATTAATTTATTAATTTATTAATTTATTAATTTATTATTTTATTAATTTATTAATATGTTAATTTGTTAATTTGTTAATTTAATTATTTGTTAATTTGTTAATTTATTAATTTGTTAATTTGTTAATTTAATTATTTGTTAATTTGTTAATTTATTAATTTATTAAATTATTAATTTCTTAATTTATATAATTTATTAATTTATATAATTTATATAATTTATTAATTTATTAATTTAGTAATTTATTAATTTATTAATTTATTAATTTTTTATTTTATTTATGTATTTATTTATTTATTTATTTATTTATTTATTTATTTATTTATTTATTTATTTATTTATTTAGTTATTTATTTATTTATTTTTTTATTTAAGTATTTATTTATTTTTTTATTTAAGTATTTATTTATTTTTTTATTTAAGTATTTATTCATTTATAAATAAATAAATAAATATATCCTCAAGGCCATTGCGGGGGGGGGGTGCCAATTATTGTATCGTACTAATAAAAATCTTTTAAATTACATAATCATATAGCATGAGCCAGAAAAGTCAAGGAGAGTGTGAGTGGGCAGTTTGGGTGGGCATTTTGCGTGGGCATGTTGCGTGGGCAGTTGGGTGGGCATGTTGCGTGGGCAGTTTGGGTGGGCATGTTGCGTGGGCAGTTTGGGTGGGTATGTTGCGTGGGCAGTTTGGGTGGGCATGTTGCGTCGGCAGTTTGGGTGGGCAAGTTGCGTTGGCAGTTTGGGTGGGCATGTTGCGTGGGCAGTTTGGGTGGGCAAGTTGCGTGGGCAGTTTGGTTGGGCATGTTGCGTGGGCAGTTTGGGTGGGCATGTTGCGTGGGCAGTTTGGGTGGGCATGTAGCTTGGGCAGTTTGGGTGGACATGTTGCGTGGGCAGTTTGAGTGGGCATGTTGCGTGGGCTGTTTGGGTGGGCATGTTGCGTGGGTAGTTTGGGTGGGCATATTGCGTGGGCAGTTTGGGTGGGCATGTTGCGTGGGTAGTTTGAGTGGGCATGTTGCGTGGGCAGTTTGGGTGGGCATGTTGCGTGGGCAGTTTGGGTGGGCATGTTGCGTGGGCAGTTTGGGTGGGCATGTTGCGTGGGCAGTTTGGGTGGGCATGTTGCGTGGGCAGTTTGAGTGGGCATGTTGCGTGGGCAGTTTGGGTGGGCATGTTGCGTGGGCATTATAAACCACTATCGGCGGAGCCCTAGGGAAAACTCGGCGAAGCCGAGGTTACGCTAGTGTAATATACTAAATAGAGATAAAAAATAATAATAAATTAATTTTATTGTTAAAACAATGTAATTTTGTTATAAAATACGTAATTAATATGAAATGAATGAAGTCAGATATAGGTAAATATTTATTAAAATAATAATAATAATAAAAGAACATAAAAAATTATATCTGATGATAATAATAATAATAATAATAATAATAAATAATAATAATAAATAATAATAAGCAGAGAGGTACAAAAATAAATAATTTTTATTTAAAATAATCAAATACAATAAATTTAATGTATTTAAAATGGATTCAAAATGAAACATAACTTTTTAGACTGTCTTCTTAAAAATTTTCACGCATACTCAATTCAAATAATTAGCCTGTATTCTCTGATTTTGTACATTTGACATCAGTACAGATAACTTTGATATATTGTTTTAATGTAAGAATTTTGACCAGTTAATAATTTTTTCCACAAAAACTATGCACAGTAAAAATAAGAGACATATCAAAGGCCCTAAGTTGATTTATTCTCTACTATTTAAAGCAAATTCCATCCAAATCGCTGAAACCGTTTCAGTTGTAGCTTTGTCTAAAAATTTCCCGATCGTCGTGATGAATTTTGGAGGGCTTGACCTTTTAGTATTATAGATGTAAAACGGCTTTTTAAGTCACAAATGCGTGATTTAAAAAATATGATAATCGTTTCAAGTCATAGATAGGTAAAAAGCAGTCCGTTTTGATGTATAATAAGTCATATTGGCGATATATTCCAAAATGTGTGGAACAGTTTAAATTTTATTCATACAAAATTGTATAATATTGTTTAAAACTATGTAATATACTTGTTCCGTCCCTCCGGTGCGAAGGACTAAGTAATAAGGACCTAATGGCTCGAAGGACCAAATGTTCAAACCCTAAACCAGCGAATCCGGTCTAGAAGAACCAAAATGTTTTGATCCTGCTCGCAAGCCCAAATGCGATGTCTCTAGATCAGCGAATCCGGTCTAGAAACACCAACAATGTGTTTGATGTTAAATTCAATGAATAAAACAAAACTATATGTAAACCAAAATAATTACAACCTTCGATAGCTGGTTCACATCACTGGACTTGGCCAATAAACGGGATAATACTAATTTGTGAAATGTACTAATTAAAACGAACGAAGGACCAGTTAGTTTACGAACTAACAAACGTGCTAAATATAATTGCAACAAATTAACAAACAACTGAAAACCAATTCTGAGAAATATGTGATAGCGTATTGAATACAAGTGACATAAACAATAATAAACCAAAGATAAACAAATACGATATTTGTTGAATTAGCTAAATCATTTCATAAGTGTATGAACAAACAAATGTAGTTAAACAATATTAAGAACTCTAAATGAACTTAATAACAACCAACTAGACTGCAAAACTTGTTGCATTGAATGTACCTAGTCGACAATAACAGCAGATGCGCTGTGAATGACGTCACTCGAAGGTGGACGTGTGTAAACAAGTTTACAAAGAAATAATAATAATTTCACCCAGGGAAATATGAATCAAATCCCTAACAACACGAATTCCGTGAGAAATCAAATTGTACAGTTCGATTTTACAATTGATTCCTGAGATGTGTCTATTAGCTGCATAAAATGGCGCCGGAAAGTATTCGCGGACTATAAAGTACCAAATTAAATGAAAACCGAACGATACTCCTTGAATTAGTCGTGTTAGGCTAATCAAGCTACGCGTACGATAATTAAACAACCAATTACTTTACTGACCATATGAAAATCAGAAAGTTTTATGCAAAAATGGTGGAAAATTCCACTCTCGCGGACGACGACGCGATACGTGTTTACCGTGTGCAAGCCAGACACATTCTGCCTCGATCGATGCCGGTCAGTGCTACAGCAGCTGCACTTGGCGTGGGGTTGCGCGCGCACTCGCGTGAAGCCAGATGCAATAATATTAATATTAATAATTAGTTTAAGATACTACAGCTATTTCAAACAATACTAAAATTAAACTTAAACACGTAAAAATATATAACTAATTTTTCCAAGTAACAGAAACAGTTATTTCCATTTATTTATTGACTTATTTAAATAGAGTCAGGGCGGGTTAACCGTTCTATTCTTATGTGCAGCGGGTTGCTACCTCAAGGGGTTAATAATTCCTAATTTCTCTCATTTAAAACATGTTAGTTTTAAACATACCGGCCACCTTAGGGTCTCCCTAAAGACAAACTTAGGCGTTGGCAATCTCTGTCTGAGCAGAGTTCGTTTGATCTTCGTCAAGTTGAACCACTTCACTTTGTGGCCAACACGAGTAAGGTTGTTGTAACCACTCAGGTCCCTTTATCCAGAGAGTACATGTCTTGAAAATTAGAGGACTGAGACCTCTAGAACCTACGTCGGCCGCATTGTGTTCCGACGTTACATGACGCCAGTGTTCACTCGGAAAATTTGTTTGTATTTGAGCGACTCGATTACCCACAAATGTTTTCAGAGTGTGTGGTTCCTTGCGCAACCAGGCAAGAACTATCATAGAGTCCGAGAAGCAATGTACAGCCTCCGGTTGTTTTGGAATAATTTCGAGAATATTCTCGAGAAGTTTGGCGAGAAGATGCGCCGCACATAAATCCAAACGAGGTATAGTAATTTTTTTCAAAGGCGCTACACGCGTCTTTGTACAGAGCAATTGAACCACTGGTTTATCGTTTAGATAACTTCTAACATAGACAACGGCACAGTAGCCTCGCTCGGAGGCATCCGCAAATCCGATAAGATCGAATTTAGAACCCAAACAAGCTAACCTTGGTATCGAATAGTTGGATATACAATCGATCTCGTTCAGAAACAAGTTCCACTCTGAGACAATATGAGCGGGAGGTTCTTCATCCCATTCTACCTTTGATTTCCAAAGCTCTTGCATGATGAGTTTAAGAAACATCACCAATGGGGACATAATGCCTAATGGATCATAGATCCTTGCAATGCAGGACAAAATGTTTCTTTTGGTGCACAAATCGTCGGGTTTTGAGACCGTATACTCGTAGCAGTCGGACTTGCAAACCCATTTGACACCTAACAATTTCACTGACTCGTCGTCATTGAAGTGGACATCTTTCACTGCGCGTGCATTGTCTGGTAGTTCCTCCAGTATTGTTTGAGAATTACTGGCCCATTTTCGGAGGGTGAATCCTCCCCTTTCGAATATATCCGTGAGTTCACGGCGCAGTGTCAGTGCTGACTGAATGTCTTCAGCTCCAGTCACAACATCGTCCATATAGACATCATTTTGCAGGACTTTAGCTGCTAAGGGATATTGATCCCCTTCGTCTTGAGCCAACTGCTCAACTGTACGCAACGCCAAGAACGGCGAACAATTCAAACCAAAGCAGATAGTGTTGAATTGGTACACAATAGGATGTGTGGCATCCGCAGGTTTCCAAATGAACCTTAGAAATCGTTGATGCTCGCGTACAACTCTAATTTGTAGGAACATCTGTTTTAAGTCTCCCGTAATTAAAATAGGATAAAATCTATTTCGCAAATGAAGAGTGAAGATACTCTTCTGTAGTACCGGACCAGGATACAAGTAGTCATTAATCGACTTTCCATTAGACGATGGCTTTGAAGCATTGAACACAATGCGTACCGGTGTCGTCGCACTATCAGGTTTAACCACTGCATGGTGTGGAATATAGTACGAATCCTGATCATTTAAATTGGGTTGCACATCAAGTCTAGTGACGTAACCCTTTTGCAAATATTCTTCGAATATTGCATCATAAGCCTTGAGTAACTCTGGGCTTTTACTCAAGCGAGTCAGCTGTGCGTGACAAATGGACAAAGCTTTCTTATATGAATTGCCTAGTACTGGTGGGTACTGTTTAAAAGGTAAAGAAACCGTGTATTTTCCCTCGGAGTCTCTTTGGGTAGTATTGACAAAATGGTCCTCCACCATTTTATCCTCCGGTTTAGTGACAACCGATGGAGTTGGAACATTTTCCAATTCCCAAAATTTTGACAATAGTTCGTGGGTATCTTCTTGTGTGTATGTATGATACGACACCACAGCATTGCTTGTTTGCTTGCTGGTATATTCTCCCATAACCACCCAACCAAAGATCGTTTTGATGGCGGTGAGTGTGCCATCGACTCCTTTCTTAACTCCGTTACGAATGATCTGACCCCAAATGTCAGCTCCTAACAGCATGTCTATTCGTTGAGATTTATAGCATTCGGGATCCGAAAGTTGGATATTTCCAAATTGTTTAAAGGTATCCCGAGATATTGGATAATCTGGGATTCTGCCTGTAATGTTGTCGATTACAATGCAACTCAAATCGAGAACTGGAGTTTCTCTACGACATGGTTTGATTTTGGTATGTATAATACCACTAGTGTCCTTGACGTGGGTGTCACTGATTGACATAATCTTTGTTTGACACGCTTCAATAGACAGATTTAATTGGTGGACACAACGACTTGTGATGTAGGATTTCTGCGATCCTGTATCCAATAAGGCACGTACAACATGTACCTTTCCTGTACTGTCAAATATATGCAGTTTTGCAGTGGGTAGTAATACCGAAGTATGTTTTCTGTGTTGACTTAGTGAATAAGTCCTAGCAGACATTGACGTAGTAGTTTCAGAATTACTACTACTGGCTTGAGAGTTTGCATCACTCTTGGGTGATGACGGACGATTTTTTTGCACAGATTGTTTATCACGCTTGGGTGATAACAACTTGTTCGACCTTTCACCAAAATGCAGCAGCGTATGGTGAGTTTTGTTACACGTTCTGCATGTGGCTGTACTAGGACAGTTCGGGCGTATGTGACCCATTCTAAGACAGTTGATGCACAACTTGTGTTTAATTGCAGCATCATGTCTTCCTTTAGGTTTAAGAGCTATAAACCCTTCACACTGACTGATGTAGTGAGATTTTCTGCAATACGGACAATTCGTATCAGTTGCCAATGTCATCGCTCGCGATGCTGGCTTGTGCCTTTTGATTGGCTCGTGAGTTTTGACAGGTCTGTCTGGTTCAACCTCTAAGCTTGAAACTTGCTTAGTCAAGAACGCAATTAACTCTACATGAGTGGGCTTGGAGTCAGAATCCAATGTTAGTTCCCACTGTCGTCTAGTAGCCGAATCTAGCTTACGACAAATCATGTTTTCCAGAATGACCCCACATGAGTCAACATCAACCTCTAAATTTTTCAGAGCAGCGATGTTTTCGCGTGCTGTGTTCAACAATGATTTTAGTGTAGGAGCGTCTGCCTGCTTGACCTTTTGCACATCTTGGAGTGCATTCAGATGTACCGACCTCAACAACCTAGGACGATAATATTAATCTGTGATGGCGTTCCATGCAATATCAAAACTATCAGCTTTGACGGGGATATTTGTAATAAGCCTAGCGGCTTCCCCTTTTAAAGATAACTTGAGATATTGAAGTCGTTCAATATCTGACAAACTGTCCCGATTTATCACCAACTGTGTGAATAAATCGTAAAAATTCATAAAAGTTGTTTTCTCCCCATCGAATGTTGGGAGATTCAATTTAGGCAAGCTAGGTTGCATATATCGCAAAGATTGTGCTGATTGAATCGAATGTGATTCTGATTTAGCTCTGTCGGACCCTGACTGTGATCCGGTGTCTCCACTGAACATAAGTTTGTAATTGACACGTATGTCGCAAATGAGTTCTTTTATTTCATTAAACAATTTCTTAACTCGGGAAATTTCTGCCAATATATCCTCGTCGGGATTTTTGGTTTGTTTTAACTTTGAAGAATATTCACAATAAGTACGATTGAATTCTTGTTCCCAAGCTGCGAGAGACGGAAAAGTTACTTCAAATTTCACTTTACTTTTTTCATCAGTCTCTGACGAATAGACTGATAGACGACGAATATCTTCTGTCACAACCTCTAATTGTTCGAGTAGTAGTTTAGCCATTTTAGTGTGCTAATAAATGCAATTACTAATACCAAAGTAACTAGAAACAATAATTATCTCCGAATACCGCCAAATCCGGCTCGAAGGACCAAATTTTCCGTCCATCCGGCTCGAAGGACCAAATGTTCAAACCCTAAACCAGCGAATCCGGTCTAGAAGAACCAAAATGTTTTGATCCTGCTCGCAAGCCCAAATGCGATGTCTCTAGATCAGCGAATCCGGTCTAGAAACACCAACAATGTGTTTGATGTTAAATTCAATGAATAAAACAAAACTATATGTAAACCAAAATAATTACAACCTTCGATAGCTGGTTCACATCACTGGACTTGGCCAATAAACGGGATAATACTAATTTGTGAAATGTACTAATTAAAACGAACGAAGGACCAGTTAGTTTACGAACTAACAAACGTGCTAAATATAATTGCAACAAATTAACAAACAACTGAAAACCAATTCTGAGAAATATGTGATAGCGTATTGAATACAAGTGACATAAACAATAATAAACCAAAGATAAACAAATACGATATTTGTTGAATTAGCTAAATCATTTCATAAGTGTATGAACAAACAAATGTAGTTAAACAATATTAAGAACTCTAAATGAACTTAATAACAACCAACTAGACTGCAAAACTTGTTGCATTGAATGTACCTAGTCGACAATAACAGCAGATGCGCTGTGAATGACGTCACTCGAAGGTGGACGTGTGTAAACAAGTTTACAAAGAAATAATAATAATTTCACCCAAGGAAATATGAATCAAATCCCTAACAACACGAATTCCGTGAGAAATAAAATTGTACAGTTCGATTTTACAATTGATTCCTGAGATGTGTCTATTAGCTGCATAAAATGGCGCCGGAAAGTATTCGCGGACTATAAAGTACCAAATTAAATGAAAACCGAACGATACTCCTTGAATTAGTCGTGTTAGGCTAATCAAGCTACGCGTACGATAATTAAACAACCAATTACTTTACTGACCATATGAAAATCAGAAAGTTTTATGCAAAAATGGTGGAAAATTCCACTCTCGCGGACGACGACGCGATACGTGTTTACCGTGTGCAAGCCAGACACATTCTGCCTCGATCGATGCCGGTCAGTGCTACAGCAGCTGCACTTGGCGTGGGGTTGCGCGCGCACTCGCGTGAAGCCAGATGCAATAATATTAATATTAATAATTAGTTTAAGATACTACAGCTATTTCAAACAATACTAAAATTAAACTTAAACACGTAAAAATATATAACTAATTTTTCCAAGTAACAGAAACAGTTATTTCCATTTATTTATTGACTTATTTAAATAGAGTCAGGGCGGGTTAACCGTTCTATTCTTATGTGCAGCGGGTTGCTACCTCAAGGGGTTAATAATTCCTAATTTCTCTCATTTAAAACATGTTAGTTTTAAACAATACTAAATAGAGATAAAAAATAATAATAAATTAATTTTATTGTTAAAACAATGTAATTTTGTTATAAAATACGTAATTAATATGAAATGAATGAAGTCAGATATAGGTAAATATTTATTAAAATAATAATAATAATAAAAGAACATAAAAAATTATATCTGATGATAATAATAATAATAATAATAATAATAATAAAGAATAATAAGCAGAGAGGTACAAAAATAAATAATTTTTATTTAAAATAATCAAATACAATAAATTTAATGTATTTAAAATGGATTCAAAATGAAACATAACTTTTTAGACTGTCTTCTTAAAAATTTTCACGCATACTCAATTCAAATAATTAGCCTGTATTCTCTGATTTTGTACATTTGACATCAGTACAGAGAACTTTGATCTATTGTTTTAATGTAAGAATTTTGACCAGTTAATAATGTTTTCCACAAAAACTATGCACAGTAAAAATAAGAGACATATCAAAGGCCCTAAGTTGATTTATTCTCTACTATTTAAAGCAAATTCCATCCAAATCGCTGAAACCGTTTCAGTTGTAGCTTTGTCTAAAAATTTCCCGATCGTCGTGATGAATTTTGGGGGGCTTGACCTTTTAGTATTATAGATGTAAAACGGCTTTTTAAGTCACAAATGCGTGATTTAAAAAATATGATAATCGTTTCAAGTCATAGATAGGTAAAAAGCAGTCCGTTTTGATGTATAATAAGTCATATTGGCGATATATTCCAAAATGTGTGGAACAGTTTAAATTTTATTCATACAAAATTGTATAATATTGTTTAAAACTATCTTATATACTAAACGATTAGATTCACTATCTATATTTATATATTTTAATCAAGACGATCGCCATCCTTTGAACACCTCTACAGCCTGAATGGTGCGACCGATTTTCGTGAAATTTACACCAAGTTGTAGGAAATGATTGTCTCGAGTGCCCTCGTAATAACACATATTTCTGTAGAATGCATAGTTTTCGAGTAAAAAATTATGAAAGATTGAAAATTGGGACAGAAACAATATTTTTCACAGTAACGATCACAGTTTTCCTTGAAAATTTAAGAAGATAAACGCTGTCATGTCATATGGTATGTCAATGTCAATGATGACAAATTATCGGTTTTCATCATTTAAATGCAACAAAAATGCTTAAGTAATATGTAAAATTGAAGAAAAAATAATGAATTAAACGAGGTAGGTATGTAAAATGATTTTAAGCCATGTTTTATGTTAATTTATTATATATTTTATTTTTTAAATAGAATTTTGGAAAATGTATAAGGAAACACGTCGAAAAGGATCAGAATGGCAGAATTAATATCACAGTCGATCGAAGGGTACATGTACAATAGTACAAAGATAAACATTGTCATCCGTCATATTGGATGTACGTATAGTCTATCATAAAACACCTTGGGCGGAGCCCTAGGCTGAACTCGGCGAAGCCGAGTTTAGGCTAGTGTAATATACTAAATAGAGATAAAAAATAATAATAAATTAATTTTATTGTTAAAACAATGTAATTTTGTTATAAAATACGTAATTAATATGAAATGAATGAAGTCAGATATAGGTAAATATTTATTAAAATAATAATAATAATAAAAGAACATAAAAAATTATATCTGATGATAATAATAATAATAATAATAATAATAATAATAATAAATAATAATAATAAATAATAATAAGCAGAGAGGTACAAAAATAAATAATTTTTATTTAAAATAATCAAATACAATAAATTTAATGTATTTAAAATGGATTCAAAATGAAACATAACTTTTTAGACTGTCTTCTTAAAAATTTTCACGCATACTCAATTCAAATAATTAGCCTGTATTCTCTGATTTTGTACATTTGACATCAGTACAGAGAACTTTGATCTATTGTTTTAATGTAAGAATTTTGACCAGTTAATAATGTTTTCCACAAAAACTATGCACAGTAAAAATAAGAGACATATCAAAGGCCCTAAGTTGATTTATTCTCTACTATTTAAAGCAAATTCCATCCAAATCGCTGAAACCGTTTCAGTTGTAGCTTTGTCTAAAAATTTCCCGATCGTCGTGATGAATTTTGGGGGGCTTGACCTTTTAGTATTATAGATGTAAAACGGCTTTTTAAGTCACAGATGCGTGATTTAAAAAATATGATAATCGTTTCAAGTCATAGATAGGTAAAAAGCAGTCCGTTTTGATGTATAATAAGTCATATTGGCGATATATTCCAAAATGTGTGGAACAGTTTAAATTTTATTCATACAAAATTGTATAATATTGTTTAAAACTATGTAATATACTAAATAGAGATAAAAAATAATAATAAATTAATTTTATTGTTAAAACAATGTAATTTTGTTATAAAATACGTAATTAATATGAAATGAATGAAGTCAGATATAGGTAAATATTTATTAAAATAATAATAATAATAAAAGAACATAAAAAATTATATCTGATGATAATAATAATAATAATAATAATAATAAATAATAATAAGCAGAGAGGTACAAAAATAAATAATTTTTATTTAAAATAATCAAATACAATAAATTTAATGTATTTAAAATGGATTCAAAATGAAACATAACTTTTTAGACTGTCTTCTTAAAAATTTTCACGCATACTCAATTCAAATAATTAGCCTGTATTCTCTGATTTTGTACATTTGACATCAGTACAGAGAACTTTGATCTATTGTTTTAATGTAAGAATTTTGACCAGTTAATAATGTTTTCCACAAAAACTATGCACAGTAAAAATAAGAGACATATCAAAGGCCCTAAGTTGATTTATTCTCTACTATTTAAAGCAAATTCCATCCAAATCGCTGAAACCGTTTCAGTTGTAGCTTTGTCTAAAAATTTCCCGATCGTCGTGATGAATTTTGGGGGGCTTGACCTTTTAGTATTATAGATGTAAAACGGCTTTTTAAGTCACAAATGCGTGATTTAAAAAATATGATAATCGTTTCAAGTCATAGATAGGTAAAAAGCAGTCCGTTTTGATGTATAAGTCATATTGGCGATATATTCCAAAATGTGTGGAACAGTTTAAATTTTATTCATACAAAATTGTATAATATTGTTAAAAACTATGTAATATACTAAATAGAGATAAAAAATAATAATAAATTAATTTTATTGTTAAAACAATGTAATTTTGTTATAAAATACGTAATTAATATGAAATGAATGAAGTCAGATATAGGTAAATATTTATTTAAATAATAATAATAACAAAAGAACATAAAAAATTATATCTGATGATAATAATAATAATAATAATAATAATAATAATAATAATAAATAATAATAATAAATAATAATAAGCAGAGAGGTACAAAAATAAATAATTTTTATTTAAAATAATCAAATACAATAAATTTAATGTATTTAAAATGGATTCAAAATGAAACATAACTTTTTAGACTGTCTTCTTAAAAATTTTCACGCATACTCAATTGAAATAATTAGCCTGTATTCTCTGATTTTGTACATTTGACATCAGTACAGAGAACTTTGATCTATTGTTTTAATGTAAGAATTTTGACCAGTTAATAATTTTTTCCACAAAAACTATGCACAGTAAAAATAAGAGACATATCAAAGGCCCTAAGTTGATTTATTCTCTACTATTTAAAGCAAATTCCATCCAAATCGCTGAAACCGTTTCAGTTGTAGCTTTGTCTAAAAATTTCCCGATCGTCGTGATGAATTTTGGAGGGCTTGACCTTTTAGTATTATAGATAATAACCTCGAACATTTACAATAAACATATCTTGCATTCATAGCGTACCATACGTCGTTTAATTCTCACATTCTTTTCTTCAATTTTAAACCGATTATTTTCTGTAGTTCAAATTTGTCATTAACATATCAAATGTGGCAGAAGACAGTATTTATCTTTTTAATTTTACACATGTATTCTTCGTTCGATTGTGAAACTCTTCTAGTCTTTATCAACGTTTTCATAGTTTTTAAGCTTCTGACATTTCATAAAATCTATTTACAAAATAAAATCTAAATTAACAATAAATATTGCTTAAATTCATTACGTATACCTACCTCGTTTAATTCATATTCTTTTCTTCAATTTTACACAATATATTTATTTATATTTAGCATTGAAATGGTCGACAACCCATACGACATTCATAATTTGTCATTATTGACATTGACATCATGCCAAATGTTACACATGACAGCATTTTTATCTTCTAAATTTTTACATGTATTCTACGATCCATTGTTTAATTTTACGTTTAATAATTTTTTACTCGAAAACTATGCATCCTACAGAAATTCGTCCCATTAGAAGGGCCCTGAAGGCAATCATTTCCTACAACTTGGTACAAATTTCATGAAAATCGGTTGCACCGTTTAAGCTGTAGCCTTGTCTAAAGTTGGGCGATCGTCGTGATTAAAGAAAATATATATAGATAGTGAATCTAATCGTTTAGTATATAAGACTAGCGTAACCTCGGCTTCGCCGAGTTTTCCCTAGGGCTCCGCCGATAGTGGTTTATGATGCCCACGCAACATGCCCACCCAAACTGCCCACGCAACATGCCCACCCAAACTGCCCACGCAACATGCCCACCCAAACTTCCCACGCAACATACCCACCCAAACTGCCCACGCAATATGCCCACCCAAACTGCCCACGCAACATGCCCACCCAAACTGCCCACGCAACATTCCCACCCAAACTGCCCACGCAACATGCCCACCCAAACTGCCCACGCAACATGCCCACGCAACATGCCCACTCAAACTGCCCACGCAACATGCCCACCCAAACTGCCCACGCAACATGCCCACCCAAACTGCTCACGCAACATGCCCACCCAAACTGCCCACCCAAACAGCCCACGCAATATGCCCACCCAGACTGCCCACGCAACTTGCCCACCCAAACTGCTCACGCAACATGCCCACCCAAACTGCCCACGCAACATGCCCACTCAAACTGCCCACGCAACATGCCCACTCAAACTGCCCACGCAACATGCCCGCCCAAACTGCCCACGCAACATGCCCACGCAACATGCTCACGCAAAATGCCCACCCAAACTGCCCACTCACACTCTCTTTTCTGGCTCATGCTGTATGATTATGTAATTTAAAAGATTTTTTATTAGTACGATACAATAATTGGCACCCCCCGCAATTGTCTTGAGGATATATTTATTTATTTATTTATAAATAAATAAATAATTAAATAAATAAAAAATAAATAATTAAATACATAAATTAATTAAGAAATTAATAAATTAATAAATTAATTAATAAGTAAATAAATCAATACAATACATAAATAAATTAAATAAATAAATAAATACATAAATACATAAATAAATATATAAATTAAATAAATAAATTAATAAATTATTAAGTTAATAAATTAATAAATTAATAAATTAATGCATTAATGCATTAATACATTAATACATTAATACATTAATAAATTAATAAATTAATAAATTAATAAATTAATAAATTAATAAATTAATAAATTAATAAATTAATAAATTAATAAATTAATAAATTAATAAATTAATAAATTAATGCATTAATGCATTAATGCATTAATACATTAATACATTAATACATTAATACATTAATAAATTAATAAATTAATAAATTAATAAATTAATAAATTAATAAATTAATAAATTAATAAATTAATAAATTAATAAATTAATAAATTAATAAATTAATAAATTAATAAATTAATAAATTAATAAATTAATAAATTAATAAATTAATAAATTAATAAATTAATAAATTAATAAATTAATAAATTAATAAATTAATAAATTAATAAATTAATAAATTAATAAATTAATAAATTAATAAATTAATAAATTAATAAATTAATAAATTAATAAATTAATAAATTAATAAATTAATAAATTAATAAATTAATAAATTAATAAATTAATAAATTAATAAATTAATAAATTAATAAATTAATAAATTAATAAATTAATAAATTAATAAATTAATAAATTAATAAATTAATAAATTAATAAATTAATAAATTAATAAATTAATAAATTAATAAATTAATAAATTAATAAATTAATAAATTAATAAATTAATAAATTAATAAATTAATAAATTAATAAATTAATAAATTAATAAATTAATAAATTAATAAATTAATAAATTAATAAATTAATAAATTAATAAATTAATAAATTAATAAATTAATAAATTAATAAATTAATAAATTAATAAATTAATAAATTAATAAATTAATAAATTAATAAATTAATAAATTAATAAATTAATAAATTAATAAATTAATAAATTAATAAATTAATAAATTAATAAATTAATAAATTAATAAATTAATAAATTAATAAATTAATAAATTAATAAATTAATAAATTAATAAATTAATAAATTAATAAATTAATAAATTAATAAATTAATAAATTAATAAATTAATAAATTAATAAATTAATAAATTAATAAATTAATAAATTAATAAATTAATAAATTAATAAATTAATAAATTAATAAATTAATAAATTAATAAATTAATAAATTAATAAATTAATAAATTAATAAATTAATAAATTAATAAATTAATAAATTAATAAATTAATAAATTAATAAATTAATAAATTAATAAATTATTAAATTAATAAATTAATAAATTAATAAATTATTAAATTATTAAATTAATAAATTAATAAATTAATAAATTAATAAATTAATAAATTAATAAATTAATAAATTAATAAATTAATAAATTAATAAATTAATAAATTAATAAATTAATAAATTAATAAATTACAAAAATTAATAAATTACAAAAATTAATAAATTAATAAATTAATAAATTAATAAATTAATAAATTAATAAATTAATAAATTAATAAATTAATAAATTAATAAATTAATAAAATAATAAATTAATAAATTAATAAATTAATAAATTAATAAATTAATAAATTAATAAATTAATAAATTAATAAATTAATAAATTAATAAATTAATAAATTAATAAATTAATAAATTAATAAATTAATAAATTAATAAATTAATAAATTAATAAATTAATAAATTAATAAATTAATAAATTAATAAATTAATAAATTAATAAATTAATAAATTAATAAATTAATAAATTAATAAATTAATAAATTAATAAATTAATAAATTAATAAATTAATAAATTAATAAATTAATAAATTAATAAATTAATAAATTAATAAATTAATAAATTAATAAATTAATAAATTAATAAATTAATAAATTAATAAATTAATAAATTAATAAATTAATAAATTAATAAATTAATAAATTAATAAATTAATAAATTAATAAATTAATAAATTAATAAATTAATAAATTAATAAATTAATAAATTAATAAATTAATAAATTAATAAATTAATAAATTAATAAATTAATAAATTAATAAATTAATAAATTAATAAATTAATAAATTAATAAATTAATAAATTAATAAATTAATAAATTAATAAATTAATAAATTAATAAATTAATAAATTAATAAATTAATAAATTAATAAATTAATAAATTAATAAATTAATAAATTAATAAATTAATAAATTAATAAATTAATAAATTAATAAATTAATAAATTAATAAATTAATAAATTAATAAATTAATAAATTAATAAATTAATAAATTAATAAATTAATAAATTAATAAATTAATAAATTAATAAATTAATAAATTAATAAATTAATAAATTAATAAATTAATAAATTAATAAATTAATAAATTAATAAATTAATAAATTAATAAGTTAATAAGTTAATAAGTTAATAAGTTAATAAGTTAATAAGTTAATAAGTTAATAAATTAATAAATTAATAAATTAATAAATTAATATATTAATAAACTAATAAATTAATAAATTAATATATTAATAAATTAATAAATTAATAAGTTAATAAGTTAATAAGTTAATAAGTTAATAAGTTAATAAGTTAATAAGTTAATAAGTTAATAAATTAAGAAATTAAGAAATTAATTAATTAATTAAATAATTAATGAATTAATAAATTAATTAATTAATGAATTAATAAATTAATAAATTAATAAATTAATAAATTAATAAATTAATAAATTAATAAATTAATAAATTAATAAATTAATAAATTAATAAATTAATAAATTAATAAATTAATAAATTAATAAATTAATAAATTAATAAATTAATAAATTAATAAATTAATAAATTAATAAATTAATAAATTAATAAATTAATAAATTAATAAATTAATAAATTAATAAATTAATAAATTAATAAATTAATAAATTAATAAATTAATAAATTAATAAATTAATAAATTAATAAATTAATAAATTAATAAATTAATAAATTAATAAATTAATAAATTAATAAATTAATAAATTAATAAATTAATAAATTAATAAATTAATAAATTAATAAATTAATAAATTAATAAATTAATAAATTAATAAATTAATAAATTAATAAATTAATAAATTAATAAATTAATAAATTAATAAATTAATAAATTAATAAATTAATAAATTAATAAATTAATAAATTAATAAATTAATAAATTAATAAATTAATAAATTAATAAATTAATAAATTAATAAATTAATAAATTAATAAATTAATAAATTAATAAATTAATAAATTAATAAATTAATAAATTAATAAATTAATAAATTAATAAATTAATAAATTAATAAATTAATAAATTAATAAATTAATAAATTAATAAATTAATAAATTAATAAATTAATAAATTAATAAATTAATAAATTAATAAATTAATAAATTAATAAATTAATAAATTAATAAATTAATAAATTAATAAATTAATAAATTAATAAATTAATAAATTAATAAATTAATAAATTAATAAATTAATAAATTAATAAATTAATAAATTAATAAATTAATAAATTAATAAATTAATAAATTAATAAATTAATAAATTAATAAATTAATAAATTAATAAATTAATAAATTAATAAATTAATAAATTAATAAATTAATAAATTAATAAATTAATAAATTATTAAATTAATAAATTAATAAATTAATAAATTAATAAATTAATAAATTATTAAATTAATAAATTAATAAATTAATAAATTAATAAATTAATAAATTAATAAATTAATAAATTAATAAATTAATAAATTACAAAAATTAATAAATTACAAAAATTAATAAATTAATAAATTAATAAATTAATAAATTAATAAATTAATAAATTAATAAATTAATAAATTAATAAATTAATAAATTAATAAATTAATAAATTAATAAATTAATAAATTAATAAATTAATAAATTAATAAATTAATAAATTAATAAATTAATAAATTAATAAATTAATAAATTAATAAATTAATAAATTAATAAATTAATAAATTAATAAATTAATAAATTAATAAATTAATAAATTAATAAATTAATAAATTAATAAATTAATAAATTAATAAATTAATAAATTAATAAATTAATAAATTAATAAATTAATAAATTAATAAATTAATAAATTAATAAATTAATAAATTAATAAATTAATAAATTAATAAATTAATAAATTAATAAATTAATAAATTAATAAATTAATAAATTAATAAATTAATAAATTAATAAATTAATAAATTAATAAATTAATAAATTAATAAATTAATAAATTAATAAATTAATAAATTAATAAATTAATAAATTAATAAATTAATAAATTAATAAATTAATAAATTAATAAATTAATAAATTAATAAATTAATAAATTAATAAATTAATAAATTAATAAATTAATAAATTAATAAATTAATAAATTAATAAATTAATAAATTAATAAATTAATAAATTAATAAATTAATAAATTAATAAATTAATAAATTAATAAATTAATAAATTAATAAATTAATAAATTAATAAATTAATAAATTAATAAATTAATAAATTAATAAATTAATAAATTAATAAATTAATAAATTAATAAATTAATAAATTAATAAATTAATAAATTAATAAATTAATAAATTAATAAATTAATAAATTAATAAATTAATAAATTTATAAATTAATAAATTAATAAATTAATAAATTAATAAATTAATAAATTAATAAATTAATAAATTAATAAATTAATAAATTAATAAATTAATAAGTTAATAAGTTAATAAGTTAATAAGTTAATAAGTTAATAAGTTAATAAGTTAATAAATTAATAAATTAATAAATTAATAAATTAATATATTAATAAACTAATAAATTAATAAATTAATATATTAATAAATTAATAAATTAATAAGTTAATAAGTTAATAAGTTAATAAGTTAATAAGTTAATAAGTTAATAAATTAAGAAATTAAGAAATTAAGAAATTAAGAAATTAATTAATTAATTAAATAATTAATGAATTAATAAATTAATTAATTAATGAATTAATAAATTAATAAATTAATAAATTAATAAATTAATAAATTAATAAATTAATAAATTAATAAATTAATAAATTAATAAATTAATAAATTAATAAATTAATAAATTAATAAATTAATAAATTAATAAATTAATAAATTAATAAATTAATAAATTAATAAATTAATAAATTAATAAATTAATAAATTAATAAATTAATAAATTAATAAATTAATAAATTAATAAATTAATAAATTAATAAATTAATAAATTAATAAATTAATAAATTAATAAATTAATAAATTAATAAATTAATAAATTAATAAATTAATAAATTAATAAATTAATAAATTAATAAATTAATAAATTAATAAATTAATAAATTAATAAATTAATAAATTAATAAATTAATAAATTAATAAATTAATAAATTAATAAATTAATAAATTAATAAATTAATAAATTAATAAATTAATAAATTAATAAATTAATAAATTAATAAATTAATAAATTAATAAATTAATAAATTAATAAATTAATAAATTAATAAATTAATAAATTAATAAATTAATAAATTAATAAATTAATAAATTAATAAATTAATAAATTAATAAATTAATAAATTAATAAATTAATAAATTAATAAATTAATAAATTAATAAATTAATAAATTAATAAATTAATAAATTAATAAATTAATAAATTAATAAATTAATAAATTAATAAATTAATAAATTAATAAATTAATAAATTAATAAATTAATAAATTAATAAATTAATAAATTAATAAATTAATAAATTAATAAATTAATAAATTAATAAATTAATAAATTAATAAATTAATAAATTAATAAATTAATAAATTAATAAATTAATAAATTAATAAATTAATAAATTAATAAATTAATAAATTAATAAATTAATAAATTAATAAATTAATAAATTAATAAATTAATAACTTAATAACTTAATAAATTAATAAATTAATAAATTAATAAATTAATAAATTAATAAATTAATAAATTAATAAATTAATAAATTAATAAATTAATAAATTAATAAATTAATAAATTAATAAATTAATAAATTAATAAATTAATAAATTAATAAATTAATAAATTAATAAATTAATAAATTAATAAATTAATAAATTAATAAATTAATAAATTAATAAATTAATAAATTAATAAATTAATAAATTAATAAATTAATAAATTAATAAATTAATAAATTAATAAATTAATAAATTAATAAATTAATAAATTAATAAATTAATAAATTAATAAATTAATAAATTAATAAATTAATAAATTAATAAATTAATAAATTAATAAATTAATAAATTAATAAATTAATAAATTAATAAATTAATAAATTAATAAATTAATAAATTAATAAATTAATAAATTAATAAATTAATAAATTAATAAATTAATAAATTAATAAATTAATAAATTAATAAATTAATAAATTAATAAATTAATAAATTAATAAATTAATAAATTAATAAATTAATAAATTAATAAATTAATAAATTAATAAATTAATAAATTAATAAATTAATAAATTAATAAATTAATAAATTACAAAAATTAATAAATTACAAAAATTAATAAATTAATAAATTAATAAATTAATAAATTAATAAATTAATAAATTAATAAATTAATAAATTAATAAATTAATAAATTAATAAATTAATAAATTAATAAATTAATAAATTAATAAATTAATAAATTAATAAATTAATAAATTAATAAATTAATAAATTAATAAATTAATAAATTAATAAATTAATAAATTAATAAATTAATAAATTAATAAATTAATAAATTAATAAATTAATAAATTAATAAATTAATAAATTAATAAATTAATAAATTAATAAATTAATAAATTAATAAATTAATAAATTAATAAATTAATAAATTAATAAATTAATAAATTAATAAATTAATAAATTAATAAATTAATAAATTAATAAATTAATAAATTAATAAATTAATAAATTAATAAATTAATAAATTAATAAATTAATAAATTAATAAATTAATAAATTAATAAATTAATAAATTAATAAATTAATAAATTAATAAATTAATAAATTAATAAATTAATAAATTAATAAATTAATAAATTAATAAATTAATAAATTAATAAATTAATAAATTAATAAATTAATAAATTAATAAATTAATAAATTAATAAATTAATAAATTAATAAATTAATAAATTAATAAATTAATAAATTAATAAATTAATAAATTAATAAATTAATAAATTAATAAATTAATAAATTAATAAATTAATAAATTAATAAATTAATAAATTAATAAATTAATAAATTAATAAATTAATAAATTAATAAATTAATAAATTAATAAATTAATAAATTAATAAATTAATAAATTAATAAATTAATAAATTAATAAATTAATAAATTAATAAATTAATAAATTAATAAATTAATAAATTAATAAATTAATAAATTAATAAATTAATAAATTAATAAATTAATAAATTAATAAATTAATAAATTAATAAATTAATAAATTAATAAATTAATAAATTAATAAATTAATAAATTAATAAATTAATAAATTAATAAATTAATAAATTAATAAATTAATAAATTAATAAATTAATAAATTAATAAATTAATAAATTAATAAATTAATAAATTAATAAATTAATAAATTAATAAATTAATAAATTAATAAATTAATAAATTAATAAATTAATAAATTAATAAATTAATAAATTAATAAATTAATAAATTAATAAATTAATAAATTAATAAATTAATAAATTAATAAATTAATAAATTAATAAATTAATAAATTAATAAATTAATAAATTAATAAATTAATAAATTAATAAATTAATAAATTAATAAATTAATAAATTAATAAATTAATAAATTAATAAATTAATAAATTAAGAAATTAATAAATTAAAAAATGAATAAATTAAAAAATTAATAAATTAATGTATAGATAAATATATAAATAAATATACAAATAAATAAATATTTAAATAAATAATTATATAAATAAATTAATCTCGGAAACTATAGAAGATCGGACCCATGTTGATTAAACTTTTTACTCACTTGAAATGTATCATGGATTGCCTAATCATGAATTTTCAGGCGGGAACTTTTAAAATGCGCACCCTGTATTAGTAACATGTATATGAGTACACAAAACTAAATTTAAAGATAAAAATAAATCAAACAAAACTAAAAGATGTGATATTTTAATTCTAGAGTAAATAGTTTACAAACTGCAGAAAAGTAAGTACTTACATTACATTAGATCTGAACTTTTACAACGAATTTGAAAATATATCAATAAAGTTTGGATTATTAATAAGGGGATAGAATGCAAAAATCATAATTTCTGGCTCATGCTGTATGATTATGTAATTTAAAAGATTTTCTATTAGTACGATACAATAATTGGGAATAAAACAATTTTAATATAGATAACTTTAACGTAATATAAGAAAATAAAACACAGATTAAATTCTGTACCGTTTTAAGATAGATATCGAATTATGTATAATCTGAAAAAAATTTAAACGTAATAAGAAAATGAATTACAAAAAAAGAACAGATTAAAACATACTATCTAAAATTATAGAATTGTCTTGTTCCAGATTTTATGATTTTCCTGTAGGATTTAATTTTTATTCTTGCCTCTAAATACGTATTAGATATTGTACATGTGTTCTTTGGTGATGTTTATTATGTCTTTCTCAGCCTGACATTGTTAAATCTATTTACAAAATAAAATATAGCAATTAACAATAAACATACGTCTTATTTTTTTATTCTGTAGTGTTTAATCCTTTGTCCTGTGTTTAGCACCAAATCTTTTTGGGTTCCATTTAAACACGTATATTCTGTTTTGCATATTTACTTCCAGACTATGTTTTTAGTATTGATACGACATGCATAATTTGTCATTAATATATCAAATATGATATGACAATGTTTATCTTTTTAATTTTGTACATCGATTGTGATATTATTCCTACCTTTCTGATCCTTTTCGACGTGTTTCCTTGTACATTTGTACATTTTCCAAAATTCTATTTACAAAATAAAATATGTAACATAATAATAAACATGGCTTAAAATCATTACATATACCTACCTTGTTAAATTCATCATCTTTTCTTTAATTATTACATATTATTTAAACATTTTATTGCATTTAAAAGGAAGAAAACTGATAATTTGTCATCATTGACATTGACATAACAGCGTTTATCGTCTTAAATTTTTAAGGAAAACTGTGATCGTTACTGTGAAAAATATTGTTTAGTTAGAAATATTTGTTTTTTACCTAGTTACTTATGACACATTTGGTAACACTGTCCAAGTACATTATGAACCGTCAAATTTTATAATTTTTAATTAAAATGGTTTAGGCCTTTTTTACCTGTGCGGATATAATTGCCCATTCTCAAAATGTATAATTATGAATTAAACTTCTTTCAAATTGTCTCTATTTCATAAATATTTCCATTTGAAGGTTCAAAATGACATGACAAACATGGCGTTCTTCGTCTTAAATTTTCAAGGAAAACTGTGATCGTTACTGTGAAAAATATTGTTTCTGTCCCAATTTTCAATCTTTAATAATTTTTTACTCGAAAACTATGCATCCTACAGAAATTCGTCCCATTTGAAGGGCCCTGAAGCCAATCATTTCCTACAATTTGATACAAATTTCATGAAAATCGGTCGCACCGTTTAAGCTGTAGCCTTGTCTAAAGTTTGGCGATCGTCGTGATGAATTCAAATATATAAATATAGATAGTGAATCTGATCGTTTAGTATTAGGACTAGCGTAACCTCGGCTTCGCCGAGTTTTCCCTAGGGCTCCGCCGATAGTGGTTTATGATGCCCACGCAACATGTCCACCCAAACTGCCCGCGCAACATGCCCACCCAAACTGCCCACGCAACATGCCCACCCAAACTGCCCACGCAACATACCCACCCAAACTGCCCACGCAACATGCCCACCCAAACTGCCCACGCAACATGCCCACCCAAACTGCCCACGCAACATTCCCACCCAAACTGCCCACGCAACATGCCCACCCAAACTGTCCACGCAACATGCCCACGCAACATGCCCACTCAAACTGCCCACCCAAACTGCCCACGCAACATGCCCACCCAAACTGCTCACGCAACATGCCCACCCAAACTGCCCACCCAAACAGCCCACGCAACATGCCCACCCAAACAGCCCACGCAACTTGCCCACCCAAACTGCTCACGCAACATGCCCACCCAAACTGCCCACGCAACATGCCCACGCAACATGCCCGCCCAAACTGCCCACGCAACATGCCCACCCTAACTGCCCACGCAACATGCCCACCCAAACTGCCCACGCAACATGCCCACGCAACATGCCCACTCAGACTGCCCACGCAACATGCCCACGCAACATGCTCACGCAAAATGCCCACCCAAACAACCCACTCAGACTGCACATGCAACATGCCCACGCAACATGCTCACGCAAAATGCCCACCCAAACTGCCCACTCACACTCTCTTTTCTGGCTCATGCTGTATGATTATGTAATTTAAAAGATTTTTTATTAGTACGATACAATAATTGGCACCCCCCGCAATGGCCTTGAGGATATATTTATTTATTTATAAATAAATAAATAAAAAATAAATAATTAAATACATAAATTAATTAAGAAATTAATAAATTAATAAATTAATTAATAAGTAAATAAATAAATACATAAATACATAAAAAAATAAATTAAATAAATAAATAAAGAAATAAATAAATAAATAAATACATAAATAAATATATAAATTAAATAAATAAATTAATACATTAATAAATTAATAAATTAATAAATTATTAAATTAATAAATTATTAAATTAATAAATTAATACATTAATACATTAATACATTAATACATTAATAAATTAATAAATTAATAAATTACTAAATTAATAAATTAATAAATTAATAAATTAATAAACTAATAAATTAATAAATTAATAAATTAATAAATTAATAAATTAATAAATTAATAAATTAATAAATTAATAAATTAATAAATTAATAAATTAATAAATTAATAAATTAATAAATTAATAAATTAATAAATTAATAAATTAATAAATTAATAAATTAATAAATTAATAAATTAATAAATTAATAAATTAATAAATTAATAAATTAATAAATTAATAAATTAATAAATTAATAAATTAATAAATTAATAAATTAATAAATTAATAAATTAATAAATTAATAAATTAATAAATTAATAAATTAATAAATTAATAAATTAATAAATTAATAAATTAATAAATTAATAAATTAATAAATTAATAAATTAATAAATTAATAAATTAATAAATTAATAAATTAATAAATTAATAAATTAATAAATTAATAAATTAATAAATTAATAAATTAATAAATTAATAAATTAATAAATTAATAAATTAATAAATTAATAAATTAATAAATTAATAAATTAATAAATTCATAAATTCATAAATTCATAAATTCATAAATTAATAAATTAATAAATTAATAAATTAATAAATTAATAAATTAATAAATTAATAAATTAATAAATTAATAAATTAATAAATTCATAAATTAATAAATTAATAAATTAATAAATTAATAAATTAATAAATTAATAAATTAATAAATTAATAAATTAATAAATTAATAAATTAATAAATTAATAAATTAATAAATTAATAAATTAATAAATTAATAAATTAATAAATTAATAAATTAATAAATTAATAAATTAATAAATTAATAAATTAATAAATTAATAAATTAATAAATTAATAAATTAATAAATTAATAAATTAATAAATTAATAAATTAATAAATTAATAAATTAATAAATTAATAAATTAATAAATTAATAAATTAATAAATTAATAAATTAATAAATTAATAAATTAATAAATTAATAAATTAATAAATTAATAAATTAATAAATTAATAAATTAATAAATTAATAAATTAATAAATTAATAAATTAATAAATTAATAAATTAATAAATTAATAAATTAATAAATTAATAAATTAATAAATTAATAAATTAATAAATTAATAAATTAATAAATTAATAAATTAATAAATTAATAAATTAATAAATTAATAAATTAATAAATTAATAAATTAATAAATTAATAAATTAATAAATTAATAAATTAATAAATTAATAAATTAATAAATTAATAAATTAATAAATTAATAAATTAATAAATTAATAAATTAATAAATTAATAAATTAATAAATTAATAAATTAATAAATTAATAAATTAATAAATTAATAAATTAATAAATTAATAAATTAATAAATTAATAAATTAATAAATTAATAAATTAATAAATTAATAAATTAATAAATTAATAAATTAATAAATTAATAAATTAATAAATTAATAAATTAATAAATTAATAAATTAATAAATTAATAAATTAATAAATTAATAAATTAATAAATTAATAAATTAATAAATTAATAAATTAATAAATTAATAAATTAATAAATTAATAAATTAATAAATTAATAAATTAATAAATTAATAAATTAATAAATTAATAAATTAATAAATTAATAAATTAATAAATTAATAAATTAATAAATTAATAAATTAATAAATTAATAAATTAATTAATTAATTAATTAATTAATTAATTAATTAATTAATTAATTAATAAATTAATAAATTAATAAATTGATAAATTAATAAATTAATAAATTAATAAATTAATAAATTAATAAATTAATAAATTAATAAATTAATAAATTAATAAATTAATAAATTAATAAATTAATAAATTAATAAATTAATAAATTAATAAATTAATAAATTAATAAATTAATAAATTAATAAATTAATAAATTAATAAATTAATAAATTAATAAATTAATAAATTAATAAATTAATAAATTAATAAATTAATAAATTATTAAATTGATAAATTGATAAATTGACAAATTGATAAATTGATAAATTAATAAATTAATAAATTGATAAATTGATAAATTAATAAATTAATAAATTAACAAATTGATAAATTAATAAATTAATAAATTAATAAATTAATAAATTGATAAATTAATAAATTAATAAATTTTAAATTAATAAATTAATAAATTAATAAATTAATAAATTAATAAATTAATAAATTAATAAATTAATAAATTAATAAATTAATAAATTAATAAATTAATAAATTAATAAATTAATAAATTAATAAATTAATAAATTAATAAATTAATAAATTGATAAATTAATAAATTAATAAATTGATAAATTAATAAATTAATAAATTAATAAATTGATAAATTGATAAATTGATAAATTGATAAATTAATAAATTGATAAATTGTTAAATTGATAAATTGATAAATTAATAAATTAATAAATTAATAAATTAATAAATTAATAAATTGATAAATTAATAAATTGATAAATTAATAAATTAATAAATTAATAAATTAATAAATTAATAAATTAATAAATTAATAAATTAATAAATTAATAAATGAATGAATTAATAAATTAATAAATTAATAAATTGATAAATTAATAAATTAATAAATTAATAAATTAATGAATTAATAAATTAATAAATTATTAAATTAATAAATGAATGTATAAATACATATATAAATAAATATACAAATAAATAAATATATAAATAAATAATTATTTAAATAAATTAATCTCGGAAACTATAGAAGATCGGACCCATGTTGATTAAACTTTTTACTCACTTGAAATGTATCATGGATTGCATAATCATGAATTTTCAGGCGGGAACTTTTAAAATGCGCACCCTGTATTAGTAACATGTATATGAGTACACAATACTAAATTTAAAGATAAAAATAAATCAAACAAAACTAAAAGATGTGATATTTTAATTCTAGAGTAAACAGTTTACAAACTGCAGAAAAGTAAGTACTTACATTACATTAGATCTGAACTTTTACAACGAATTTGAAAATATATCAATAAAGTTTGGATTGTTAATAAGGGGATAGAATGCAAAAATCATAAGATGACTTTTCTAGCTCATGCTGTATGATTATGTAATTTAAATGATTTTTTATTAGTACGATACAATAATTGGGAATAAAATAATTTTAATATAGATAATTTTAACGTAATATAAGAAAATAAAATACAGATTAAATTCTGTACCGTTTTAAGATAGATATCGAATTATGTATAATCTGAAATAATTTTAAACGTAAAGTAAGATAATGAATTACAAAAAAAAGAACAGTTTAAAACATACTATCTAAAATTATTGAATTGTCTTGTTCCAGATTTTATGATTTTCATGTAGTATTTAATTTTTATTCTTGCCTCTAAATACGTATTAGATATTGTACATGTGTTCTTTGGCGACTGTGATGTTTACTTACAAAATAAAATATATAAATTAACAATAAACATACGTCTTAAAATAGGTAAAATAGGTATAGCCTTTCTTCATTGTGTACAGAGTTCCTTTATGGTGCCCTCATTTCTTATTTTTATTTTTTTATTCTGTAGTGTTTAATCCTTTGTCCTGTGTTTAGCACCAAATCTTTTTGGGTTCCATTTAAACACGTATATTCTGTTTTGCATGTTTACTTCCAGACTATGTTTTTAGTATTGATACGACATGCATAATTTGTCATTAACATATCAAATATGACATGACAATGTTTATCTTTTTAATTTTGTACATCGATTGTGATATTATTCCTACCTTTCTGATCCTTTTCGACGTGTTTCCTTATACATTTTCCAAAATTCTATTTACAAAATAAAATATGTAACATAATAATAAACATGGCTTAAAATCATTACATATACCTACCTTGTTAAATTCATCATCTTTTCTTTAATTATTACATATTATTTAAACATTTTATTGCATTTAAAAGGAAGAAAACTGATAATTTGTCATCATTGACATTGACATAACAGCGTTTATCGTCTTAAATTTTCAAGGAAAACTGTGATCGTTACTGTGAAAAATATTGTTTAGTTAGAAATATTTGTTTTTTACCTAGTTACTTATGACACATTTGGTAACACTGTCCAAATACATATGAACCGTCAAATTTTATAATTTTTAATTAAAATGGTTTAGGCCTTTTTTACCTATGCGGATATAATTGCCCATTCTCAAAATTTATAATTATGAATTAAACTTCTTTCAAATTGTCTCCATTTCATAAATATTTCCATTTAAAGGTTCAAAATGACATGACAAACATGGCGTTCTTCGTCTTAAATTTTCAAGGAAAACTGTGATCGTTACTGTGAAAAATATTGTTTCTGTCCCAATTTTCAATCTTTTATCATTTTTTACTCGAAAGCTATGCATCCTACAGAAATTCGTCCCATTAAAAGGGCCCTGAAGCCAATCATTTCCTACAATTTGATACAAATTTCATGAAAATCGGTCGCACCGTTTAAGCTGTAGCCTTGTCTAAAGTTTGGCGATCGTCGTGATGAATTCAAATATATAAATATAGATAGTGAATCTGATCGTTTAGTATTAAGGACTAGCGAAAACTCGGCTACGCCGAGCTTCCCCTAGGGCTCCGCCGATGGTGTTTTATAATAGTCTATACGTAGATCTAACCCTTCTAGGCACATTTTAAACCCAAAGTGCTAATGCCAACAGACTTTCACAGTGTCCACGCAACATGCCTATCCAAACCGGCCACGCAACATGCCCACCGGAACTGTCCACGCAATATGCTCACCAAAACTGCCCACGCAACATGCCCACCCAAACTGCCCACGCAACATGCCCACCCAAACTGCCCACGTAACATGCCTATCCAAACTGTCCACGCAATATGCCCACCGGAACTGTTTACGCAACATGCCCACCGGAACTGTCCACGCAACATGGCCACCCAAACTGCCTACGCAACATACCCACCCAAATTTCCCACGCAACATGCCCACTCAAACTGCCCACGCAACATACCCAACCAATTGCCCACGCAACATGTTCACCCAAACTGCCCATGTAACATTTCCACCCAAACTGTCCACACAACATGCCCATCCAAACTGCCCACACAACATACCCACCGAAACTGCCCCCTCAACATAGTCACCCTAACTACCGACGCAACATACCTTGCCCACGCAACTTGTTCACTCAAACTGTCCACACAACCTGCCCACGCAACATGCTTAACCAAACTTTTTGAAAAAATGCGGTTAAATATCATTTTTCACATTTAATATTATTGTAAGCATTAGAGAATATTTTATTCTCTATACGATTTGATTGCATTTTATGCAAGATATTCATTGGGTATAGAGTTAAATATTATAAAGGAATTAAATTCATAAAGCAGCCAAATATGATATAACCATGGAAACAGCTAGGTACTATATTAAGAAAATTCTGATTCACAGATGTCCGTATTAATGACTGTGGAATTTATACAAAATACATAGAACTAACAGAACAAGAAAAGAAAAATCACTTTAGAACAATCCAAAAAGACCATAAGGACAACCAATTTATATATCCAGACTAATCAAAAATAAATAACAAGGTGGGTACAGCATTCGTAACTCAGGACCTAATTCCATCAAAGTGACATTAGTCAATTAATTTTTATACTGTCAACAAAAAATTGTAAATTTTAAATAAAACTACAGGAGATATTGTTGCCAAATTTGCCATAAGTAACTATGTAAAAAACAAGTATTTTAAATATAACTAAATAAAGTCATTTGCAAGAAACTTTCTGTATGCAATTTGTACAAAATAATCAGAACTGACGGAAGGTATTGTGCTGGCCACATCAAACTTTTTTAAATTCATTTTATACTTTATAAAATATACAATGTTTCAACACTTCTGCCCAGTTGCACCGCTGACCCTTAAATTTTAAACCAGTCTTTTTGGATTGTTCTAAAATGATTTTTTATTTTTAAATGATTTCTCTTCTTTTCTTGTATTGACTGAGATTGAAATTTATATTGAGTATTCCAAAGGACTATGGGCGGTATTTTGGAAAGAATATTTTTATGAATATTAGGTATGCTGAGGTTAATAAAGTTGAGAATTTGAAGGATATGGTTTTGGTAAACTGAGTGGTTTTGTATAGATTTTGTTGAGTACCGAAGATCAAAGATATGGGTGAAACATAGGTGATTCAGTTGGTTTGCTATTTTGGCAATATATGTCAGATTTCGAACGTCGCTCGCAAAGTTCACTGTATTTTCTTGTTTGTTTATTAATAGAAATCTAATAAATTTTAATCTACAGTAGATTTCAAAGGTACAAAATCAGAGCCCAGATGACTTTTATACCAAAAGATAGTACATTTTGAACAAACGGCGTAAACTTAGTTAAGCGGTAAAAAAATGTATATAGCTTTTATTTCATTAATATTTATTCCGTTTCCAAATTTGCACCCTTTATCAAATCGATAAAAAATTTGTCTCAAATATACCTCAATCATTCTCCTGTGTATTCGTCTAAACAAGATTTGGGATATCTTTCCTCGTTTTGAATTATGAATTTTTTCAACCACCCCTGTCAAAGTAACAGTTGATATTTTTCTTAGTCAATACAGATCTTTGATTTCCAATGATAACTCTGTTTTTAAAAATTCATAATTCAAAGTAAAATTAATAAAAGTTGCAGCTACCAAATTTTGAATATATACATAAATTAAGCCATATTTTTAAACCGAGGCGTGAGGTGTTTTTAATCCGATATTTAACCACTTTTATACCGGAAATGTACAAACCAACTCTCTAAAATACATTTTTGCAAGAATAAACACTATTTGCAACAAAAATCTTGAAATTGAATAATTTTTAATCTCACATTTTTAGCCGAAACTAATTAAGAGTACATGCATGTTTGAGGGCTCATAACTCCTGAACTGTTTGAAATATCTTCAAATTAATACAGACATGGTGATGTATGAGGTTGAAATATGAATGAGCTCCTATATTATTGGTGCAATCAACACATGTTTTGTATAAATGCTGTGATGTGATTATATTGTTATAAAGCATTGTTGTAATCAAGACATTTTACATGATAAATATGTAAAGTACATTGTATTGTAATTTACCTCGGACACGGTTAAAATATCTCATTTTCAACTTCAAAAATGTATTTCAGATACAATATTTATCTCCTACACTAATTTTTATTAACGACGATAGTGTGGTGCAGAAAATATTTAAACATTACTTTCACCGCAAATTTCAAATTTCTTTGTCGACCACCGGCTTTTTATCTTCGGTAATTTTTTTTCACATTACGTGGGATGGAAAATTTTCTAAATTATTATTCAATATCTCTAAAATATGTAGATACCTAATAATTACACGATATTATTTAAAATTTACAATTTTTTATGGACAGTATAAAAATTAATTGACTAATGTCACATTGATGCAATTAGAAATATTTGTTTTTTACTTAGTTACTTGTGGCAAATTTGGCAACAATTTCTCCTCTAGTTTTATTTAAAATTTATTACTTTTTTATTGGCAGTATGAAAATTAATGAACTAACATCACATTGATGTAGTTAGGAATATTTGTTTTTTAATTGGTTACTCATGGTATCTTTGGCAACACTTGTGAACGGACTTCACATTAGTCTAGTTTGGAATATTTGTTTTTTACCTAGTTACTTATGGCATATTTGGAAACACTTTCCAAGTTCATATGAACCGTCAAAATTTATAGTTTTTAATTATGTTATAGGCCTTTTTTACTTGTGAGAAATAATTTCCTACTCTCATCATTTCAGATAACGAATATTTGTTTTTGAATTAGTTATATTTAAAATTTACTGTATTTTTAAAGGCAGTACGGAATTAATGGGCTAACTTCACACTAATGCAGTAAGGAATACTTGTTTTTTACATAGTTACTTATGGCAAATTTGGCAACAATATCTCCTGTAGTTTTATTTAAAATTTACAATTTTTTATTGACAGTATAAAAATTAATTGACTAATGTCACTTTGATGGAATTAGGTCCTGAGTTACGAATGCTGTACCCACTTTGTTATTTATTTTTGATGAGTCTGGATATATAAATTGGTTGTCCTTATGGTCTTTTTGGATTGTTCTAAAGTGATGTTTCTTTTCTTGTATTGACTAAGATCTATATTTATGTTGGGTATTCCAAAGGACTATGGGCGGTATTTTGGAAAGAATATTTTTGTAAATATTAGTTATGCTGTGGTTAATAGAGTTGAGAAATTGAAGGATATGGTTTTGGTAAACTGAATGGTTTTGTATAGATATTGTTGAGTACAGAGAATCAAAGATATGGTTGAAACAAGTGATTCCGTTGGCTTGCTATTTTGGCAATATATGTCAGATCCTCCGTCAGATTTCGAATGTCGCTCGCAAAGTACACTGTATTTTCTTGTTTGTTTATTAATAGAAATCTAATAAATTTTAATCTACAGTAGATTTCAAAGGTACAAAATCAGACCCCAGATTATTTTTATACCAAAAGATAGTACTTTTTAAACAAACGGTGTAAATTTGGCTAAGCGGTAAAAAAATTGTATATAATTTTTATTTCATTAATATTTATTCCGTTTCCAATTTTGCACCCTTTATCTAATCCATTAAAAATTTGTCTCAAATATACCTCAATCATTCCCCTGTGTATTCGTCTAAACAAGATTTGGGATATCTTTCCTCGTTTTTGAATTATGAATTTTTTTAACCATCCCTGTCAAAGTAACAGTTGATATTTTTCTTAGTCAATACAGATCTTTGATTTCCAATGATAACTCTCTTTTTAAAAATTCATAATGTCAAAATGGGGAAAAGAAAATTTAAAAATCTGATGTGGCCAGCACATAACCTCTCGCCAGATATTTTACCTGGTTGTACGCATAAAACGAAAAATATTTTTAAATACAAATACATATATTCATGACGCACTACAAAATAATTCTCACATATATTTACAAAATCTGTGGGATATTTTAATACAAATTATGTACAATACATACATTTTCTTTATATTCAATATCCTGAAATTTTCTTTTTCTACTTTCCTTTTCTTTTTCTTTATATTCGTCATTTTTTCGAAAGTTCCTTTTGTGTTCTTTTTTACGTATATTCTTTTCATAATCTTCATAATGATGTACAAATATTTTTGACAATGGCATACAAATCTTTTTGAGAGTGATATTTTTGTGTCAATTACAAACATTTGAATTTCTTGTCTTGAAGTAGTTTGATCTGAGATTTTTTTACATCAAATTATTTTATATGTATTTCTTTATCTCTAAATCTATAGAAGATATAATGATGAATTTTTATTTATCGAATAAAGAATTTAACGTTCTTTAATAAAAGTATTTACATAAATTTTCGATAAATAATATTTAAATGATTTTTTTCTTGTAACTACTACTTCCGGTTGTCCAATTGTTACCAAAACTTAATCGACTCTTCCCATTATTGTTAGATTGAGGAATCCGTAGTTAAAAATGTCTTAAGTCTTATAGTGTTTGCGAAATCGTGGATCCAACATCCACACACACATACGGACATCATCGTAAAAATGTTATAATCGGATTCTAGGGACCTTGAAACGTGCTTATTCACTAAAATCTGGATATGCGATTTTTAGCATGAATCCAATACCTCTCTTAGCGAGGGGTAAAAATAAAGTTTAAGCTACCAAATTTTGAATATATACATAATTCAACCCATATTTTTAAACCGAGGCGTGAGGTGTTTTTAATCAGATATTTAACCACTTTTATACCGGAAATGTACAAAACAACCCTCTAAAATACATTTTTGCAAGAATAAACAGTATTTGCAACAGAAATCTTGAGATTGAATCATTTTTAATCTTACATTTTTAGCCGACACTAATCAAGAGTATATGCATTTTTGGGGGCTCTTAACTGTTTCAAATATCTTAAAATTAACACAGAAATGGTGATGTATGAGTTGAAATATGAATGAACTCCTTAATTATTGCTGTAGTTAACACATGTTTTGTATAAATGCTGGGTTATTATTATATTGTTAGAAAACATTGTTGTAATCAATACATTTAACATGATAAATATGTAAAATACATTGTTTTTAAACTACAACTTTTTAAAGGAAACATTTTAATTGTTGTTACCCCCATGAATTATTTAAATATTATATTGCGATTCAGTAAGATAATCAGTAATCACTTACCTTTGTTATATAGGTAATCTTTGCACGTAAGTCTAATACATTGTCCCACGTTTTTCGTGTCTAGGCTTATGTTACCTGGCACCTGGTTGATTTAAAATATTTTATTGAACTTAGTCATGGTTAAATTTACAGCTGTATTAACTTAAAAACTAAAATCTGCATACATTGTTTACTATATTTTAATTACATTTATTATTTACAGCAGATAATATAATAATAAAGAAATAGTCATAAAATGTGTGATTTATAGTAAATTATCTCGGACACGGTTAAAATATTTCATTTCTGATTTCAAAAATATGTTCCAGATACAGTATTTATCTCTTATACTAATTTTTATTAACATAATTAAACATTACTTTCACCGCAAATTTGAAATTTTTTTGTCGGCTACCGGCGTGTCGTCTTCGGTCATTTTTTTCACATTCTGCGGAGTCGAAAATATACACTTGCATACGAACTTCACGTTAGTCTAGTTAGAAATATTTGTTTTTTACCTAGTTACTTATGACACATTTGGTAACACTGTCCAAGTACATATGAACCGTCAAATTTTATAATTTTTAAATAAAATGGTTTAGGCCTTTTTTACCTGTGCGGATATAGTTGCCTATTCTCAAAATTTATGATTATGAATTAAACTTCCTTCAAATTGTCTCCATTTCATAAATATTTCCATTTAAAGGTTTGACATGATATGTCAAACATGGCGTTCTTCGTCTTAAATTTTCAAGGAAAACTGTGATCGTTACTGTGAAAAATATTGTTTCTGTCCCAATTTTCAATCTTTAATAATTTTTTACTCGAAAACTATGCATCCTACAGAAATTCGTCCCATTAGAAGGGCCCTGAAGCCAATCATTTCCTACGACTTGGTACAAATTTCATGAAAATCGGTCGCACCGTTTAAGCTGTAGCCTTGTCTAAAGTTTGGCGATCGTCGTGATGAATTCAAATATATATAGAACTATAGATAGTGAATCTGATCGTTTAGTATTAGGATTATTTTCTTCTCACAAAATAATTGGATTTATGAACCGGGTAATGTATTTTATACCTTCCGTCACCTTTAGTTAAGGAATGTATTGTCTTTGGTCAAAAAACTTGGTGAGTTTTTGATGAATAAACACGTTTCTCTCTCTCCTTCTCTATCTCTCTCATTCTCTCTCTCTCTCTGTGTGTGTGTGTATATATATATATATATATATATATATATATATATATATATATATATATATATATATTGCAGCAAGATAAAAGTCACTGTCATCGCCGTATATCCTTAAAGCTCACCTGTTCTTGTAGTCGGCCTATATCTCTCAGTGGCGACGCGATCTTCATTGGTTGGTGCTAGCTTCGGTTGCGCACAAATCTTCCTCTTGGTTTGCGTTCGCTGTTGCGAGCGGTTGTGTTTTTTGCTAAGGCTCGTGCAAACAATGTTTTGGTAACCACGAGGTAATGTTCCAGTAATACGACCTGGTACTAGGTGAGTCTAAGGCTCTATTTACTTGTTTTATATTTGTAAAATGTTGTTTGTAACTTATGTATAATTTATTTCATTGTATAAATTATCCTATGTATTTTAATTGTAAAAATGTTGTCTAGGATATCGTTTGCAAAAGGAACAATATAACTTACGGCTGCTCAGAAATAAAGAGTTTATTTTTTCCTTGGAATTCTCCCTTCTCCACTCGGCTACAGAAACCCATCCCCGAACCTACGTTACGTTACAACTTGGCGACCAACAGAGGGGCCGAGCGGAGGAAAAAATAAAATAAATATGCCGTTAGATCACAGCCCTAGAGGAGGCACGGCGCCGCGAGGTGGCGCAATACCACGCAACACAAGAGCCCGCACTAGAACCGCGGAAGAGGTAGTGGAGATAAGTCAGCTGTTCGATCCAGCGCGCACGCTGACGGAAGCAGCAGCTGGAAGAACCCCAATCCCCACGTCGTATGAGGAGCAAGAAACACCTCAAAATATATACACGCAACGAAGTACAACAAAGATGGACTTGGAGAATATGATATCACGGGCTATTGGAGCAGCGCTCGCACATCAAAGAACTATGCAAGCGCCAATCCCAGACCCGCTTAAAATAATACCGATGTTTGACGATCAGGGGGGCACGCACCCAATGGAGTTCATAAATGCTCTAGAAAGAGTGCATACTGACTTTAACGTGCAGTATGACAAAATACTATTATATGGTAGGATGCAAATGAAACACAATGCGTCATTATAGGCCGACGTTTTTCTGCCTACATTCCAAAATTTCAGGCAGTTGAAAGCGGCATTCATCACCCATTTTTGGGGCCCAACACGACAGCTGCAGGCAAAACTTCGGCTGGAATCCACTCGGTACAGCCAGGGAGATGGCCCCATAGCAAACCATTTTACGAGGCAGATGGCTACAAGCCGTTACTTGGAACCAGCATATTCCGAGTCGACTTTTGTGGCTACGGTAGCTCTCCAGCTCCCGCCACAGTTTGCATGCATCTTAGTCGGGGTGCAGACTTGCGAAGACGCCCTAAATCGGCTCAGGCAGGCCGATTACTACACGGAGACAGAAGAAGTGCAAAAACCTCCGAGTTGGGGAAATAGTCGACAGGGGACTTGGTACTGTTGAAAGCGAACCCCGTGTCTTCCACACTCAATAAACAGGCTAGAAAATTCCTTCTGCTGTTCGAGGGCCCGTTTCGGGTGAAGAAGCTTGTCGGGCCATCGACTGTGGTCCTGGGGCTTGTCGATTCCGGGGAAGAGAGGGGGGTCTTCCACATTAGTCATTTGAAATTGTACCGGGGGTAGTTTCTCGGCTGAGCGAAAAAAAAGGGGTGTAAGATTTTTTTCCTGGGCAGCCGAGAAAGGGGGGCAGTTGCAGCAAGATAAAAGTCACTGTCATCGCCGTATATCCTTAAAGCTCACCTGTTCTTGTAGTCGGCCTATATCTCTCAGTGGCGACGCGATCTTCATTGGTTGGTGCTAGCTTCGGTTGCGCACAAATCTTCCTCTTGGTTTGCGTTCGCTGTTGCGAGCGGTTGTGTTTTTTGCTAAGGCTCGTGCAAACAATGTTTTGGTAACCACGAGGTAATGTTCCAGTAATACGACCTGGTACTAGGTGAGTCTAAGGCTCTATTTACTTGTTTTATATTTGTAAAATGTTTGTTTGTAACTTATGTATAATTTATTTCATTGTATAAATTATCCTATGTATTTTAATTGTAAAAATGTTGTCTAGGATATCGTTTGCAAAAGGAACAATATAACTTACGGCTGCTCAGAAATAAAGTTTATTTTTTCCTTGGAATTCTCCCTTCTCCACTCGGCTACAGAAACCCATCCCCGAACCTACGTTACGTTACAATATATATATATATATATATATATATATATATATATATATATATATATATTATAATTATTAAAGAATATTTTATTCTCTACACGATTTGATTGCATTTTGTACTTGATATTAAATGGATATAGAGTTAAAAAATTATAAATAATTTAAATTTCGTAAATTAGCCAGCTATGCTATAACTTTGGACACATCAACTATATTAATAAAATTCTGATTAAAAGATGTCAGGGTAAAGTGCAATTAACAGTGTGTTTGGGTTATAATTTTACTAGAAATAAAAGATCTTTTGCCAGAAACATTCTATATGGAATTTGTATAAAATATATACAACTGCCAGAAGGCAATTTACAAGTAATATAATCTTTTACAAGATTTGTATGAAATTTTTACAAAATACATAGAACTGATGGAAGGTAATGTGCTGGCGATACCAGATTTTTTTTTGTTCCTTAACTGTTATACGTGTACCTAAGGATATATTTTGTTTTCATATTCTCGCTCATATTCCTTTAGCTATGAATTTGTATATTACATCCTGTAATTCCTATGCAGCTATGCAGAACATGAAATAGGAATTATTCCTGTTTCATTTGCTTGTTCGTATTAGTACAGTTTGAGACTTTAAGCCTAGGGACAATGTTTGATTACCATTGTAATAATACTCTCATTACTACCTATTACATGTTAAAGTCATCTCATTTCGAATATGATCAATTGTCTGGTAATTTGGCATTTTCAGTTCTAACACACTATTTTATTTATTTCTTATTTCCTCGCAATAAAAAATTAAATAATACATAGCTATAGATTATTATTTATTCTATTTTTCAGGAATACGAAAAAGATTTTGTATTCAACATGACCTGAAAATTTCTTTACTGTACTCCTAAGCTTCTGGAATATTAAATACTAAATTACTAAACCAGAAACTTCAAATCTAATCATAATACAAAACACAAGCGCTTTAATGCATGGCTATCTTAGCACTGTTACGAATTACGCATCAAATTACCTAGTTTACAAAAATATAATTTAAATATTTTCGTCTCTTTTCAGTTTGTCATTACCAGGAGAGTTATAATTATAGGGATTAAATAAGCACCTGCCTAAATGTTTTTTTTTTTTTAAATTAATTCCCTGATATGGAACATGGGGCCGGAATTATCGTTGGATACCGATTCCTCAAAATGCCAGTCTGTTTACGTAGAATAGGTACATAGATTATGCTGAACAAGAATAGTTATTTGTGTACAACGGGTGCAAAATACTACACTGTTGCACGAGCATGCATGATTCGAGAACGGCATGTCACTTTGCACTCGTAGTACTCTCAATATTTTTTGTTCAGCTTGCTCAAAAAATGACCTTTTGAGTGCCTGTTTTGCATGTGGTTCATTTCTTAAAACTGCAAACAGGTCCTACGAAAAGAGTGCGGAAAGTGCGATTTTGCACACGGTCTGTCGAACTGTTAAGAAATAAACCACTTTGCGCACTCAAAAGGCAAGAAAAGGGTCATTTTCAAGGCAAGCAAACGAAAAAATATTTTCTATTTAATAACAAAGATTTTGACCAGCATTATGTTATTATGATAAAGATAATCTTTTTAATAAAGCTGATCAGTAATTAATTATTTTTAATTAAATTTCTTTTGTAATATAAAAAAGAAAATACTAACTACTTCTGTCTGCAAAGATTACATTTACATATTTATTGTATTACAACATTAGGTTCTGCTCCGTCCTAGTAAATCATTTTAGTTTTACTTGCTATATGCCCCAAAAACTGCCGAAATACCATATTTAATCAGTTGCAATGCAAATACAAAGGCTGCAAAATATTATTTAAATTATTAACAATGAATACTTTTTTTGTAATAAGTAGAGTATTTGAAAAAAGTAATTAAAATTCAATTAGCAATTGAATTAATTTTTTCTCGGCAGTAATTATTTAAAGTAGGTAATTTATAAATTTTTTGCTCAGAGTACCTAATTGTAATTGTACTTAGTTATTACTTATTCACTTTTTTAAACCTTTAGGTAAGGAAGGTATTGTCTTTGGTCAAGTTTTTTGGTGAGTTTTTGATGAATAAGCACGTTTTAGGGTCCCTACAATACGATTTTACTATTTTTACGATGATATCTGTATGTGTGTCTGTGTGTGTGTGTGTGTGTGTGTGTGTGTGTGTGTGTGTGTGTGTGTGTGTGTGTGTGTCAAAATTTTCGTCTACGATAACTTCCATACTACAATTCTAAAAATTATAATTCTTTCGTATTTCTTTTCGTTACATCCATGTGAAGAGCTGATTAGATTTTGGTTAGTATTGGACAACCGGAAGTTACTTCATTTGCAGATTTAACAGTTTTTCTTGAAGAAACTATGTTAAATATCATTTTTTCACATTTAATGATATTATAAATATTAAAGAATATTTTATTCTCTATACGATTTGGCTACATTTTAAACTTAATATTAAATGGATATAGAGTTCAAAAATTATAAAGAAATTAAATTTCGTAAAGTAACCATAGTTATGGAAACAGCTACTATATTAAGAAAATTTTGATTGAAAGATGTCAGTGTCAAGTGATATTAACATAGTGTGTTTGTCTTATAATTTTACTAGAAATATAGGATCTTTTGCTATAAATTTTCTGTATGGAATTTGCATAAAATACATGCAACTGCCGGAAGGTAAAGTACAAGAAATATAAACTTTAGCAAGGAACTTTCTGTATAAAACGTAATAACACGAGGGTAAGCGCAATAACAGATAAATAACTTTTTATAAACCTTTCTAAATTATAGTTTCAATATTCATATTTTAACTCTGTTTATCTATTCAAGTCAAAATTCAGTTTAGAAATTCTTTTTGTATTATGATAGTCACGACATTTATTTGTTTATCATTAGTCTAGAAGTTATTGTGTATACGTGCGTGACTTTGAATGCCTAGCTTATGCACCTTGTACCCCTAAGATAATCTTGTCCTGAAGATAGCGTTTTTTTTAAGATAGTGGGATTAGATACTCGTGAGAGATAACATGTAAGAGTCGAAATTAGTTCGTCGCGTCGGGCAGACGTGTTTTGTTTTTGAACATGTAGTGTTTTAGTTTTGAGGTGACGCCTGCCCGCTGGGTTACGGAATGTTACTTATTAGTAATGGCTTAGTTATAGTTGTATTAGTTTAAATGTAAATAAAGTTATTAGTTATTAAATCACCAAATTGTGTCCATGTCCGTAAATAACGTAGTGTTCATCAGTGTAAAGTTAAAGTGAAGTATATGTGTGTACTTCCTTCTCAAGAAGCCTTTGGCACGAAGTGTTGGACGCCAGCCATCAGAGGCGTCTACCAGTAAGTGAAAAGTGCATCATCGTTGGTAGTAATTAGTAGCAGAAGAAGCAGTAAACAGTAAATAGTAGTAGCATCATTCGAAGGAGACCCCCCTCGTGTTACAGAAATTTGTACAAAATACATAGAACTGACGGAAGGTAATGTGCTGGCCACATCAGATTTTTGACTAATAGTTGTAATGATAATGTATATGATAATGCAGCGCAAAAAAGGAGTTTGGTTACATATAACGCATCTATTTTTATCTTGAATATCCTTAAATTTTTTATTTTGTAATGAAATGATTTTATTTTCCAACTGTACTTTAACTATCACTGATGATGACTCATTTGGAATCAAAACATAGGAAAGTTAATTAAATTACTATTTAATAAACACTGTTTACCACGACTGCATCTCCGATTATTTCTCATTATCCCTACAATAAAATATAATGTTTGTGGTTTGGAGATGCTTTTGTGTAGAGTGATCATGATTTTCATCAGCAACTGACTGTAAAATAAATATTATTTGAAAACCTATTCTATGAGAAAGCACAATTCTAATTCCGATATTAAATATTCTGCCCTATTTTATAAGGAAGTTATCAAGACTTAACAACGTTGCTAAAAATTTTAGCCAATAGAAACAAATGTAAAGCCTCTCATTTTTATGTTTTATTCAGTGTTCGTCATCACTACTGGTTATTTGGCATAGCAATGTTGCTAAGACATAACAACTTTCTTACGAAACAGGACGTGGCTTCAGTCTGGAGTACAGGATCGTTGTTTAAAACTAATATGTTTTAAATGAGAGAAATTAGAAATTATTAACCCCTTGAGGTAGCAACCCGCTGCACATGGGAATAGAACGGTTAACCCGCCCTGACTCTATTTAAATAAGTCAATAAATAAATAGAAATAACTGTTTCTGTTACTTTGAAAAATTAGTTATATAATTTTTACGTGTTTAAGTTTAATTTTAGTATTGTTTGAAATAGCTGTAGTATCTTAAACTATTTATTAATATTAATATTATTGCATCTGGCTTCACGCGAGTGCGCGCGCACCCACACGCCCAGCGTACAGCTGCTTCAGCGTTGATCGGCTGCGCTGAACTCAGAGTGTCTCTGGCTTGCAAACGGTAAACATGTATCGCGTCGTCGTCCGCGAGAGTGGTTTTTCCACCATTTTGCATAAAACTTTCTGATTTTCATATGGTCAGTAAAGTAATTGGTTGTTTAATTATCGTACGCGTAGCTTGATTAGCCTAACACGACTAATTCAAGGAGTATCGTTCGGTTTTTATTTAATTTGGTATTTTATAGTCCGCGAATACTTTCCGGCGCCAATTTATGCAGCTAATAGACACATCTCAGGAATCAATTGTAAAATCGAACTGTACAATTTGATTTCTCACGGGAATTCGTGTTGTTAGGGATTTGATTCATATTTCCTTGGGTGAAATTATTATTATTTCTTTGTAAACCTGTTTACACACGTTCTCGTTCGAGTGACGTCATCCACAGCGCATCTGCTGTTATTGTCGACTAGGTACATTCAATGCAACAAGTTTTGCATTCTAGTTGGTTGTTATTAAGTTCATTCAGAGTTCTTAATATTGTTTAACTACATTTGTTTGTTCATACACTTATGAAATGATTTAGTTGATTCAACAAATATCGTATTTGTTCTATCTTTGGTTTATTATTGTTTATGTCACTTATATTCAATACGCTATCACATATTTCTCAGAATTGGATTTCAGTTGTTTGTTATTTTGGTGCAATTATATTTAGCACGTTTGTTAGTTCGTAAAACTAACTGGTCCTTCGTTGGTTGTTAATTAGTACGTTTCACAAATTAGTATTATCCCGTTTATTGGCCAAGTCCAGTGATGTGAACCAGCTATCGAAGGTTGTAATTATTTTGGTTTACATATAGTTTTGTTTTATTCATTGAATTTAACATCAAACACATTGTTGGTGCTTCTAGACCGGATTCGCTGATCTAGAGACATCGCATTTGGGCTTGCGAGCAGGATCAAAACATTTTGGTTCTTCTAGACCGGATTCGCTGGTTTAGGGTTTGAACGTTTGGTCCTTCGAGCCACTAGGTCCTTATTACTTAGTCCTTCGCACCGGAGGGACGCAACATTTGGTCCTTCGAGCCGGATTTGGCGGTATTCGGAGATAATTATTGTTTCTAGTTACATTTGATCGCTTCGAGCCGGATTTGGCGGTATTCGGAGATAATTATTGTTTCTAGTTACTTTGGTATTAGTAATTGCATTTATTAGCACACTATAAAATGGCTAAACTACTGCACAAACAATTAGAGGTTGTGACAGAAAATATTCGTCGTCTATCAGTCTATTCTTCAGAGACTGATGAAAATAACAAACTGAAATTTGAGGTAACTTTTCCGTATCTTGATGCTTGGGAACAGGAATTTAATCGTATTTATTGCGAATATCCTTCAAAGTTAGAACAAACCAAAAATCCCGACGAGGATATATTGGCAGAAATTTCCCGAGTTACGAAGTTGTTTAATGAAATAAACGAACTCATTTGCGACATACGTGTCAATTACAAGCTTATGTCCAATAAAGACACCGGATCACAGGCAGGGTCCGACAGAGCTAAATTAGAATCACATTCGATTCAATCAGCACAATCTTTGCGATATATGCAACCCAGCTTGCCTAAATTGAATCTCCCAACATTCGATGGGGAGAAGACAACTTTTATGAATTTTTACGATTTATTCACACAGTTGGTGATAAATCGGGACAGTTTGTCAGATATTGAACGACTTCAATATCTCAAGTTATCTTTAAAAGGGGAAGCCGCTAGGCTTATTGCAAATATCCCCGTCAAAGCTGATAGTTTTGATATTGCATGGAACGCAATCACAGATGAATATTATCGCCCTAGGTTGTTGAGGTCGGTACATCTGAATGCACTCCAAGATGTGCAAAAGGTCAAGCAGGCAGACGCTCCTGCACTAAAATCATTGTTGAACACAGCACGCGAAAACATCGCTGCTCTGAAAAACTTAGAGGTTGATGTTGACTCATGTGGGGTCATTTTGGAAAACATGATTTGTCGTAAGCTAGATTCGGCTACTAGACGACAGTGGGAACTAACATTGGATTCTGACTCCAAGCCCACTCATGTAGAGTTAATTGCGTTCTTGGCTAAGCAAGTTTCAAGCTTAGAGGTTGAACCAGACAAACCTGTCAAAACTCACGAGCCAATCAAAGGGCACAAGCCAGCATCCCGAGCGATGACATTGGCAACTAATACGAATTGTCCGTATTGCAGAAAATCTCACTACATCAGTCAGTGTGAAGGGTTTATAGCTCTTAAACCTAAAGGAAGACATGATGCTGCAATTAAACACAAGTTGTGCATCAACTGTCTTAGAATGGGTCACATACGCCCGAACTGTCCTAGTACAGCCACATGCAGAACGTGCAACAAACCTCACCATACGCTGCTGCATTTTGGTGAAAGGTCGAACAAGTCGTTATCACCCAAGCGTGATAAAAAATCTGAGCAAACCAATCGTCCGTCATCACCCAAGAGTGATGCAAACTCTCAAGCCAGTAGTAGTAATTCTGAAACTACTACGTCAATGTCTGCTAGGACTTATTCACTAAGTCAACACAGAAAACATACTTCGGTATTACTACCCACTGCAAAGCTGCATATATTTGACAGTGCAGGAAAGGTACATGTTGTACGTGCCTTATTGGATACAGGATCGCAGAAATCCTACATCACAAGTCGTTGTGTCCACAATTTAAATCTGTCTATTGAAGCGTGTCAAACAAAGATTATGTCAATCAGTGACACCCACGTCAAGGACACTAGTGGTATTATACATACCAAAATCAAACCATGTCGTAGAGAAACTCCAGTTCTCGATTTGAGTTGCATTGTAATCGACAACATTACAGGCAGAATCCCAGATTATCCAATATCTCGGGATACCTTTAAACAATTTGGGAATATCCAACTTTCGGATCCCGAATGCTATAAATCTCAACGAATAGACATGCTGTTAGGAGCTGACATTTGGGGTCAGGTCATTCGTAACGGAGTTAAGAAAGGAGTCGATGGCACACTCACCGCCATCAAAACAATCTTTGGTTGGGTGGTTATGGGAGAATATACCAGCAAGCAAACAAGCAATGCTGTGGTGTCGTATCATACATACACACAAGAAGATACCCACGAACTATTGTCAAAATTTTGGGAATTGGAAAATGTTCCAACTTCATCGGTTGTCACTAAACCGGGGGATAAAATGGTGGAGGACCATTTTGTCAATACTACCCAAAGAGACTCCGAGGGAAAATACACGGTTTCTTTACCTTTTAAACAGTACCCACCAGTACTAGGCAATTCATACAAGAAAGCTTTGTCCATTTGTCACGCACAGCTGACTCGCTTGAGTAAAAGCACAGAGTTACTCAAGGCTTATGATGCAATATTCGAAGAATATTTGCAAAAGGGTTACGTCACGAGACTTGATGTGCAACCCAATTTGAATGATCGGGATTCGTACTATATTCCACACCATGCGGTGGTTAAACCTGATAGTGCGACGACACCGGTACGCATTGTGTTCAATGCTTCAAAGCCATCGTCTAATGGAAAGTCGATTAATGACTACTTGTGTCCTGGTCCGGTACTACAGAAGAGTATCTTCACTCTTCATTTGCGTAATAGATTTTATCCTATTTTAATTACGGGGGATTTAAAACAGATGTTCCTACAAATTAGAGTTGTACGCGAGCATCAACGATTTCTAAGGTTCATTTGGAAACCTGCGGATGCCACACATCCCATTGTGTACCAATTCAACACTATCTGCTTTGGTTTGAATTGTTCGCCGTTCTTGGCGTTGCGTACAGTTGAGCAGTTGGCTCAAGATGAAGGGAATCAATATCCCTTAGCAGCTAAAGTCCTGCAAATTGATGTCTATATGGACGATGTTGTGACTGGAGCTGAAGACATTCAGTCAGCATTGACACTGCGTCGTGAACTCACGGATATATTCGAAAAGGGAGGATTCACCCTCCGAAAATGGGCCAGTAATTCTCAAACAATACTGGATGAACTACCAGACAATGCACGCGCAGTGAAAGATGTCCACTTCAATGACGACGAGTCAGTGAAATTGTTAGGTGTCAAATGGGTTTGCAAGTCCGACTGCTACGAGTATACGGTCTCAAAACCCGACGATTTATGCACAAAAGGAAACATTTTGTCCTGCATTGCAAGGATCTATGATCCATTAGGCATTATGTCCCCATTGGTGATGTTTCTTAAACTCATCATGCAAGAGCTTTGGAAATCAAAGGTAGAATGGGATGAAGAACCTCCCGCTCATATTGTCTCGGAGTGGAAATTGTTTCTGAAAGAGATCGATTGTATATCCAACTATTCGATACCAAGGTTAGCCTGTTTGGGTTCTAAATTCGATCTTATCGGATTTGCGGATGCCTCCGAGCGAGGCTACTGTGCAGTTGTCTATGTTAAAAGTTATCTAAACGATAAACCAGTGGTGCAATTGCTCTGTGCAAAGACGCGTGTAGCGCCTTTGAAAAAAATTACTATACCTCGTCTGGAATTATGTGCGGCGCATCTTCTCGCCAAACTTCTCGAGAACCTTCTTGAAAATATTCCAAAATAACCAGAGGCTGTACATTGCTTCTCGGACTCTATGATAGTTCTTGCCTGGTTGCGCAAGGAACCACACACTCTGAAAACATTTGTGGGTAATCGAGTCGCTCAAATACAGACAAATTTTCCGAGTGAACACTGGCGTCATGTAGCGTCGGAACACAATGCGGCCGACGTAGGTTCTAGAGGTCTCAGTCCTCTAAGTTTCAAGACATGTACTCTCTGGATAAGTGGACCAGAGTGGTTACAACAACTTTACTCGTGTTGGCCACAAAGTGAAGTGGTTCAACTTGACGAAGATCAAACCAACTCTGCTCAGACAGAGATTGCCAACAGCCTAAGTTTGTCTTTAGGGAGACCCTAAGGTGGCCGGTATGTTTAAAACTAATATGTTTTAAATGAGAGAAATTAGAAATTATTAACCCCTTGAGGTAGCAACCCGCTGCACATGGGAATAGAACGGTTAACCCGCCCTGACTCTATTTAAATAAGTCAATAAATAAATAGAAATAACTGTTTCTGTTACTTTGAAAAATTAGTTATATAATTTTTACGTGTTTAAGTTTAATTTTAGTATTGTTTAAAATAGCTGTAGTATCTTAAACTATTTATTAATATTAATATTATTGCATCTGGCTTCACGCGAGTGCGCGCGCACCCACACTCCCAGCGTACAGCTGCTTCAGCGTTGATCGGCTGCGCTGAACTCAGAGTGTCTCTGGCTTGCAAACGGTAAACATGTATCGCGTCGTCGTCCGCGAGAGTGGTTTTTCCACCATTTTGCATAAAACTTTCTGATTTTCATATGGTCAGTAAAGTAATTGGTTGTTTAATTATCGTACGCGTAGCTTGATTAGCCTAACACGACTAATTCAAGGAGTATCGTTCGGTTTTCATTTAATTTGGTATTTTATAGTCCGCGAATACTTTCCGGCGCCAATTTATGCAGCTAATAGACACATCTCAGGAATCAATTGTAAAATCGAACTGTACAATTTGATTTCTCACGGGAATTCGTGTTGTTAGGGATTTGATTCATATTTCCTTGGGTGAAATTATTATTATTTCTTTGTAAACCTGTTTACACACGTTCTCGTTCGAGTGACGTCATCCACAGCGCATCTGCTGTTATTGTCGACTAGGTACATTCAATGCAACAAGTTTTGCATTCTAGTTGGTTGTTATTAAGTTCATTCAGAGTTCTTAATATTGTTTAACTACATTTGTTTGTTCATACACTTATGAAATGATTTAGTTGATTCAACAAATATCGTATTTGTTCTATCTTTGGTTTATTATTGTTTATGTCACTTATATTCAATACGCTATCACATATTTCTCAGAATTGGATTTCAGTTGTTTGTTATTTTGGTGCAATTATATTTAGCACGTTTGTTAGTTCGTAAAACTAACTGGTCCTTCGTTGGTTGTTAATTAGTACGTTTCACAAATTAGTATTATCCCGTTTATTGGCCAAGTCCAGTGATGTGAACCAGCTATCGAAGGTTGTAATTATTTTGGTTTACATATAGTTTTGTTTTATTCATTGAATTTAACATCAAACACATTGTTGGTGCTTCTAGACCGGATTCGCTGATCTAGAGACATCGCATTTGGGCTTGCGAGCAGGATCAAAACATTTTGGTTCTTCTAGACCGGATTCGCTGGTTTAGGGTTTGAACGTTTGGTTCTTCGAGCCACTAGGTCCTTATTACTTAGTCCTTCGCACCGGAGGGACGCAACAATCGTTTTATAAAAATTAAAATCCCGATGTGGTATATGGAGTGGTTTAATATCAAAATGGTTCAGGACTTTTACAAAATAATAGAAAACCCGAAACATGAACGCAGAACCGTTATTGAACAGCGTAAGGCCTTATCACAGTACAATCATATATCTGACTCTTTTTCGCTGACTTATTTTGTATGAGCAACTCAATCTATCACACTGCAATTTCGAACAACCGTTTTCTCTAACTTTTAGTGGATTTTCATACTTGAAGTTGGTTATGAAATGATTTCTTTAATGACAACATATTACGAATTTGTTTAACATCAAATTATTCCAAGTAAAATGAATGAAAATGGTAAAAAATAATGCAATTGTAGGCAAGCATAATAATTTTATGCGCATCAAACAAAAAATGTCAACTTCTGACGTTTCTGCAGTTATATTTTACTCCGTACATTCCTTACATTCTTATCTTTCAAAGTAAGTTGCGCACGCGCAGCAGAAAAGTCAGCGATAAATAGAGGAAATGAAACCGATTCCATTTCATCTGACAACAGTACCCATGACTTCCGTGTAGCTATCACACTGGAGTAAGTCAGCGATATGAACCAAAGTAATAGTTATGGATAATGCGTGACAAGTCAGAAATACTACTTTTAGTGTCACAAAGCCTTTACTTACCTTTATTGAAATTCGACCTTGTGTATTTAGAGAAATTGTGTAAACCGCGCTTCATCAGAATTTTAATTTTTTTAAACGATCTCACAATCTGTACTGCACTAATTTTCAATAAAACACATTACTTTTTCGTTTCCTATTTCATTTGTAAACTTTCATATCCCATATTTCAATAACTACCAAAATAATATCAATAGCAGACGCACCACGTTGTGAATGTTTTATTAATTGTTTCAGGTTCTTTCAGATCTCTCCCCGAAAAAATTTAAAAATTGTCTACGTTCGTCAGTAAAATGACCTATCCAGAGTTGAAGTGTAATATAGTATTATTCTCCCCATATGCGCGTTGTCGTTTCGCTGTCGGTTTTCCCTCGGTCAGAGTTGTCCTTGCTTGGAGCTGGAAAGCCCTCTCTTTGCCGCTAATCCAGCGGCGTCGGGCGTCCCCTCGCTGCCGTAGCCGCGGCCGCCGCCAGATCCGCTATGTTTTATGTCGTGTCTTCATCGGCCCTAATTCCAAAGTATTACAGGGCATTACCGCCCGGGATTATATCATTACACAACCCACGCCCATATTTAACAATCCACCTATGCCTATCACACCCAAACAGATTTATTGCTTACTCCTACGTTCCAGGCTTCATAATAGTCAACAAACTTTTCGAGATGCATATGCATATAAATATATTTACTTCCCTTAAATGGATTAAATATGGCAGATTTATATTTTATTTTCGGTGGTCACATATTTTATATACTAAATATGAGCAATAATTTATTAACAATAGTGTGAGAGAGAGGGGAGTGGGTACATACACAAAATGTTAAATGGTATAATTAACTTTATAAAATTAATAACATAATAATTATGTATGCAATTATTATGTAATTTAATTAATATAGTCCAATTTATGAATAATATATAGGTAAATTTTTGTAAGTGCATGGTATGATTTTGTTGCAAATAAAAAGTGTTGTACGATCAGAACTAATTCTTAACTAGTGGAATTATAAACATATTATCAATAGAGACTCTTGGCCGCGCGCCTGAGTGTCTCGTCGCGAATCTGGAGAACAGAGTTCGATCCCGACCGACGTCAAAAAGAAATATTTCTAATTTTGAATGGCACAAAATTGATCCCTGTGGTGCAATTTCACGCCTGTAATGAATGCCCGTGAGGTGATGCCTTGTAAACGCCCGCACGGCACAAATAATGTCATCATCATTCCCGAAATCTGTGTATAAAGCAGACTGACACACCCAGCAATGGATAATATGCCCTGATGATTTATTTATTTTATTTATTTTTATTTATTAACAAATTTTTTTATAGGGCTTGAAACTTTATTTTTATTTTCCTGCAAAACTAGTCAATATGGACTTTTCCAGTTTTTCCCCTAAACTTTTAATTTTGACAGGGTTATATTCGTTTCTCTAAGCAATTGATTGGAATGTTTCACAATCTTTGGCGTCGAAGATATAATGAGTACTGTTCTTCAAACAGGTTAAATGGTGTTTCGTCGTTAACAGCGCAAGCTCTATATTATTACCACTGGGTGTGGTGGAAGTTAAAGAGTTCCTTTCATTGACAATACCGTATCAAAATAAAATTTCAGATGGGAAATCGAATATTGCTGTCAAAAATTTTATTTTCATTATTTGGTTTGTTTAAGCTGCACTTAAAATTCAGTTGTCAGAAAGCATTGCTTAAATTTTGCTTACAATGCTGTATAATTCTTTTATCCACCATCGACTCATAATATACTTGTTACTATGGTTATTTCAAATAACTAATGTGCAACATTAGTCACTCCGTGAGAGAATATTTTAGAAATCACGGAGGAATTATTACGGATTTTTGTTTTTTTTAAATATAATTAAAAAGCAATTTTACAAAATTATTTTTTATTGAAATAATTTAACCTAATGAAACTTATTTATTTAAATTAATATTAACATTTATGCTAAAATAGGTTACTTATCTTTATACAATGACAGATGGTTGATGAAACAAAAACGAGAAACGAGTCAGTGGTTAATTGCTTCGGAATTAAATTTAAAGATGCTGCTTGTGCTTCTAAGTAAGTACGTTTTTCACCCATTTCAATGTATTTTTCTTTCAAATAATTCCCAATGAGAGACAATAATTATTATTGAAGCGATTTTTTTTCAATAACAATATAAAAAAACCATAACAACAATTCAATGGCTAATTTGTAATTTAAAATACAATATCAATTGACTTAGTGTCAAACGATGAACGAAAACAAAAATTATTTTAAAGTTTTTTAAAAAGTGTTGGATAAAACGTTGTATAACACTCGTGTGGAATGTATATTAGTCACTAAAGAAAATTAGCCACTCGCCCTGAGGGCTGCATGGCTAAACAGTTTCTTTCGTGACTAATATGTTTCATTCCACACTCATATAATAAATAACTATTATTAATTCATATTCATTTCTTATATTGGATAATACGAAAATTTATTATTATAAGTACGTAGATAGATTTGAGATGTGACATAGATATTAAAGCTTTCTATTTCTAATATAGATCATAAACTAGTAATAGATCTTAAGCTATCAAGAATCTGAATTAAAGAAATTGTAGTTGGGTAGGTAATTCCGATTTAGTATTACTGTAGCACGTCAGTATTCTCTATTTCTTCAGATTACGATTTGGAGTTAGTAATTGGTCAAGATTTAAACCACTAACGATATCATCCAAATTATATTGTGATCTAATTTTGAGATACAGGTAATTCAATATCCCAAAGATGTCAGAGGTCCAAACCTTTTGAAATCTCGTCAATATCAGAATAAGCATTTACTGTCATCAATACTGAATACTTCGACTACACACAAGATGCTAATTGGTTGAAATTTTACGAGAAGTTTAGATGTAAAGGTACTAACCGTTTTAGCCTTTTCTTTAATTTATCGTACATTACACGGTATCCATCCATTCGACATTAGGGGTTGTACTATTACAGTTTTCTTCGAAATATACGAGTACATGAGGTTTTGTAAATCACATAATGTACTCGTATATAATAAATAAATAATTAATTTTATAATAGCTTGTCGCTAAAAATAAATTTTAACATATTCATGAATTCTGTATATGTGAAACAGTATATAATTTCTTTGTTTGAAATAGCGCATTACGTAATTCCAGCAATTCATTTAGGGGAGAGAAATGAAAATGATAATGAAAATTGTCAGTTGTTATAATTGACAGTGGTGTGGAAATAATATATTATTCTTGGGCAGAATGAAATACAAATCTGTAATGAAATTAAACGTCAAAACGAGTTGAGTGGCCGCTTAACGGGATATGAAATTCACACATGAAGTAAATACGCCGCATATGAATATTTCATTCATATGCGAATTTGAACATACCTTTCCAATTACACGCATTACACATTAATAAACCCCGGCGTTAATACAACCTGTCAATAACTATAAGTAAAAACCGTCGCAAGTTTCATTAATTCAATTGTTTGTAAAATAGTATAATTAGTCATATAAAATGAGTTGGGTCATCCGAATTGATTAGCGTTATGTTTATTATTGATTAATGGTTTAGCTATAATGCATACATATATATTTGTTCTATATGCAACACGTTTCTGCATTAAGTGCATTATTTTACTTATTATCCTTCACGCAGCTTTATGCAAATTATTGAGGACAGTTTCAATTATTATTGCATGGCTGCCCCTCTCTTTTATATTGCAATTATTCTCTATCGTTCATTACTAAATGCCAATTCCTGTATCAGCAACGTTATGCACTTTATAATTTATAATTTCAAAGTACCAGAATTTAAATACAATTCGATTTGAAATTTAATTACAAAACTTCAATAACGCTTCGAATTTGCGGACCTATACAGGGTGTTACGTAAGTAATGTGCCATAGTTCATGGCATGAAAAAGACAACTAAAAGAAGTTATATTCTGTAACATATTCTGCACAATCTGTGAGGTTGTAAAAGTTGTGAGACTTTAAAGTAGACCAATTATTACGAAGCAGCTTCTTAATAAATTAAAATCTAAAATCAAATTATTCTAAAAACATTTTGATGGTTGCCATAAATGACGTTGAATTTGCAATAAATGGCGTAGTACTTACCTGTTGCTTTCACTAATCAAAAATACGCAGACATGCATTTGGTTTACAGAGAAGTCCGCCTCTGACTTCAAATCTTCAAAAGTGATAAGTGTTATTGTTTTCACACAAACTACTGTGATTTTTAAATATTTCTTTATTCAAATAAATAATTATTATTGGTCCATCTTGAAGTGCTTTTACAACTGCAACAAGCATATTAGAAAACAAATTATTGCAGATTATGGTACATTGCAACCTTGTTTATTAAATAGTAACGTATGGCATTTTTTTGTGTTTAATAAAATATAAATTTTGTTGAGTTTTTAAGAATATTAATATTTTTTGAAAGCGAGGTTAAAAGTGGCTACAGTCCCGACCGCGGGACCGTGTAAAAAAATTAAAGTCCCGAATGGGCGTGGCAATTTCTCTAAATACATTTTAACTTTATTTAACTTAACACATAAAATTCATGCTTGGAAAACGAAGGCTGTTAGGTATTTGTTTTTGTTGTTGTTTTTAGAGACTTATACCAAGCCAAGTAAGGCGTTCGTAAATCGGTCCCGCTCTATTGTAATTTAATTGGTCCGCCACGCATCTTCGGGACTTTAATTTTTTGAACACAGTCTCCCGGTCGGGACTCTACCTACGTCCTTATTTGTTTAGTTAAATACACTAGACTGAAAAGCAATGCACAAACGCTTAGAGGGAGAAAATACCATTGTACAAAGCGGATCATGTTGCTTGTAGTTGTAGGTACATTGCTCCACTAAAAACGTGTCAAAAATATTTGAATTGTGTCCTCCACCAAAGTAACAAATTAGAAAATTGATAATTTGTATTAAAACTAGACTATAATTTTTATGAAACAAACTATTAAAATTTAAAAGAGTTATTAGTATTTAAAATATTCGAGTTTTAATGCCGGTAACTTTTACGTTGATACTTATTACTTTCAAGCATTCAATAAATGTTCAAAATGATATGTTTTATCTCAAAATTCTTCATCGAAATTATTTAATTCGTTCTTCTTACACATATAGACTGGGGGCTAGTGCTACGTTAAAAATGTACAATGGTATTCCAAATACTGACCCTTGGTGCTCAATTTAAATACCCTGGAGAACGATTTGCTTTCTTACCCGAAAAAAAGACGATCTACCCAGCTGTGAGTCATGACCCAAATTTGTTTTTAAAAAATGATAATTTAGAATCTAGGTATTCTATATTGGACCTAAATTTTTTATGTCTTTTATGGTAAAAATTGTCAGTTGACTAAAGGCCGGATGGAGAGGCATGGGCAATTCCTTATAAGTAAAATTCACAGAATAAGAGGCTTTAGCACTCCTTGCAACCATTGGAAATAGCTGGCATTTATTATCGGTTACCATTTACATAATGTAATTTTACGCAGATCCCATACAGAGAACACCTAGATTCTAAAATATCATTTTTTAAAACAGTTTTGGGTCATGACCCACAGCTAGGTACGAGTACATCGTCTTTTTTTCGAGGAATTCAGCAAATCGTTCGCCAGTGTATTTAAAGTATGTACCAAGGGTTAGTATATGGAATACTATGATACAATTTTCATGTAGCTGTAGCCCCCGGTCGAATATTTTTGTCATTTTACGTACAAATTTACTATTGTATACAGTACACCTACCCAAATTATTTTATACTGTGGGTATTCTACCAAAAGTTACCAAGTAAGAAATTATGGAAAATGAGCTAAAATATTCAATGTAATTTCTATACAAGGAAAAATTAAATACGAGTATTTGTGCTAAAAATAACTTGTTAACCAAAATGAATTATATTCAAAATACATTAGTGACCAAGTCAAACCCAACCCTTCTTTCCAAAATCCTTTACATTACAAAAAATCTTATAAAACGTAATAAGTAATAACTACTAAAAAAAGAAAAATATTAGAAAATGAAGGAAACACTTAAATCTTGATTTTTCCAATTACCGCAAAAAAAATTAATTGAAATTTTTTACAAAGTACTTTTTTGACTTGGTCACTTTTAGAAGTACACCCACGATATGTACAATAATTGTCATAAGGTTGGCAACACTGGATTTGAAAGGAAATCGTCGTATAATGGATTACTTTGTTTGACGATTTTTGTATACTTTAGTGACGATTTCAAATATGTTTATTTTCTGATATTCACTATCAGTTAATGAAGCGGTGCTGCATTATTTCTTCTCTAAATTGGCCTAAACTTTCACATTTCCTTTTCAATTTTTAGCGTTTTTATTTTTTTAGCGTTATTAAGTTATATTTATTCTTTTTATACTCGGTTTTATAAACAAAATTTAATCTCGGATTTTAAAATCGGAAATCAAAGCTAGCACTTAATAGATTATATATTAATATGGCTCTAGTATTGTAACACGGGGCGGTGCGACAAGAGTAGCTCCGATCTGTAAGGTACAGGGTGTAAGGCCTCCATAACAAAATATCAAGCATGCATGTAGGCTTGTCATATCTTAAAGACTTAATTGTAAACACGTAACTGTCAAAACCGCTGATTTTCATACTAAAGAAAACCGCTGTGGGAAAAATGATAATTATTTCTAAACAGAATTTTGACTAACAAAGTTAACAAATTCAAATATTATTCCTGAAATTAAATGAAACTGATTTCTGGACTTCCCTTATCTTTATTGTTATAACTTACTAGACACAACGTATCGGTAGCAGATGTTAAGTTACCGAAACTATGTGTCTAATATGTTATAACAATAAAGATAATGGAAGTCCAGAAATCAGTTTCATTTAATAACAAATCATTATCTTACAAATTCAAAGACAAATTATTCCTGAAACTATAATTTAGAAAGTTCAGGAAAAGTTATTTATTTGTTATTGCATTTATTCTTGCACTGTTACAGTATAGAACATGAACTCAATTCCTGCATTTAAAAAGTTGGCTACACCTTTGTTAGAATAATTACAATGCAACTACATATTAATGATTATATGTATATTCATAAATACTTTGTAAATTTCTAATAATCTTGCTGAGTATTACTCCCAATAGTTAGCAATATATATTCTGGCGTCAGCACAATTCAAGTTTATTTATCAATGCTGTAAATTTGCAATAATTCAATGCAAACTTTTATTAAAATTTCATTTCTCCGCTGGAAACTTTTAATAATGGATTTGAGGCACAATGAGCAAGTTTAAAATGAATCGTTGAGGCCCACACCCGGACTGACATGCCGTGTAATTCTTTTTGTGCAGGACAGCACAACTTTCTTTTAAACCGGATAAGTAGCGAGTTTTTTATGCGTCTGCGTCGCCAACATTGACGGACATTTTTTCAGCGCTTCTTATGAAAATTTGTCACGTTTTATTCACACGTACTGATGGATTTCAAGTGAAATATTTGATAATGTCTAGACTCGAATATGAAAGATCATGAGATTATTTTTTCGTATGTGAGTGCACGCTACCACAATTAAGTATAAGTGAATAGATTGATAATATAATCACATGTTTTCTAAAACAGATAAATTGAACTTTTATATAATGATAAAATAAGGGTAAGCAGACATGTTCACAAAAAAACTTGAGTTCGTGGATTCATCTACTGATAATATTCAACAAAAGTCTATGTCGGAATGGTTCCCTTCACATTATTAACTATAATTCATGTCAAAAGATATCACAAACCTAAAAAATTAAGGTATCTAATAATGCCGAAGGCACCAACAAAGGCTTAAATTTTAAGCTAGACTTAAACAAAAAATGCAAATCGAAATTTTGCCAGCAATATATTATAATACATTTGACAATTCATTTCGATGCAATATTGTCAATTTAAGTCAAGTTTAATATTTAACTTACATTGGTATAATCGGCCATAAATGGTGCGACCACTCTTTTTTCTATGTCAATTACGTAACGATAAAGAGATCACAACAATGGATAATATTACATTTTCATACACAACACTTTCAAAAATTGATTAATTACCTAAGTTCTAACTTAATATTCTCAACTTAATTTCAAATGATGTATAAATAACTATTTAAAATGTTAATATAAAATTTGTTTTCAACGGCCTACCTGAATTTCTTAGTCTCAATCATTCAAGCTGACCCTTATAAAAATATTTTATTTTAAAGAGAAGAGAGACAAGATATTTGAAATATAAAGGTGTAAAAATTAATTTTCTTTAGAAATCAGGCTCTAAACGTAAAACTTACATAAATACATACATACATATATATACAGGGTGTTCGAAAAATAGGGGACCAAATTTGGAAAATATATTAATCAAACCAAAACAAGAAAATAATCCTAATATACCCATGTCCGGAAACGAACCATTTCGGAATAAAACACTCTTGTTTGAATTTTTAATTTTATTTTTAGTAATGTTTTTTACTCTCAAAATTACAATAATTACGTTAATACTTGTAATTTGTTTAATCACGTTTCCTTAGCAACTGTCATAATTTGTTGTCACCGTAATTAAATTATTTTGACATTGTTTAGAAGCTTTTCTATTAATAATGAACAGTTATACAAACTCAGAATTAGCCGACATGCATTGAATATACGGACGTGCGCATGGTAATTCGCTAGCAGCTAAACGTCTCTATGGAGAATTATTTCCCAATCGAAGACAACCATTGACGTCGTCTTCGAGAAAAAGGAACATTCATGTTGGAGACTGTCAATAGGGGTAGGCCTAACTACCTTAACACCTTATGTTGAAGAAGAATTTTGGATCTTGTTGCCGCGGATCCTTGTGTAAGCACTAGAGGAGTAAGTAATACTTTAGAAATTTCACACTCATTAGTGTGGGGTGTCCTGAATGACCAACTCCTGCATCCTTATCACCTTCAACGCGTGCAAGGTCTGTCTCCGAAAGATTATGCCTCAAGATATGATTTTTCCGAATGGTTAGCACAGAAAATTGCTATTAATCCAAATTTTTTGAATTTGTTGCTTTTTACTGATGAACCCGGTTTTAATAGAAATGGAATAATCAACTTCCACAACAACCATCTGTGGGCAGAAAAAAATCCTCATGGTTTTATACAAAGCAGACATCAACAGCATTTCAGTGTCAATGTAGGCTGGTATTGTTGGCGATGAGTTGATAGAACCTTATTTTTTGCCTAACAGATTAACGGGAAATTTGTATCTACATTTTCTGGAAAATGATTTACCAAATTTATTGGAGAATGTTTCACTTTTCACACGGCATCATATGTGGTTTATGCACGACCGGGCGCCTCCACATTTTAGTCTGCAAGTAAGACAATATCTTCAAAATTTATTTCGTGATCGGTGGATAGGCAGAGGTGGTCCAATTACTTGGCCTCCACGTTCACCAGACTTGAATCCGCTTGATTTTTATTTTTGGGGTCATTTAAAGAGCTTAGTTTATTCGACGTCCATTAATAACGTAGAGGATTTACAGCAAAGAATCATAGAGTGTTGCAATATTATAAGACTAAAACCAGGAATATTCGAACGTGTTCGACAATCCATGAGAAGACGTCTAGAATATTGCATGCAAGTTCAAGGAGGACATTTTGAACAACTATTGTAATTTTGAGAGTAAAAAACATTACTAAAAATAAAATTAAAAATTTAAACAAAAGAGTGTTTTATTCCGAAATGGTTCGTTTCCGGTCCTGGGTATATTAGGATTATTTTCTTGTTTTAGTTTGATAAATATATTTTCCAAATTTGGTCCCCTATTTTTCGAACACCTGTATATATATATATATATATATATATATATATATATATATATATATATATATATATATATATATATATATATATATATATATAGTGTGGAACAGATTCTGTAAGTCGTGTTCGGTGTTCCCCGTTATAAAAATTTCGAAGTTGTATGAGACTGAATAGAGCTAGGCGCATAAGTAACTTTTTGTTCACGATCACGCACGCTTACTTAACTAAAAATGTAATCACGACAAATCACGCACGACTTTTTATGATTAATTCATGGTCAGTCACGTCCTCGAATTTATTTGGCACTCACGCAGATCACGCCTGGCGGATCGCATTCGAGCCGCTTAATTATTTTTATATACATTTAAGTTTGACACAGTCATGAGATCAAATTTGTTAACAAATTGGTAATAAGTTTGGTAACAAATTGATTTCATTGGAAGCGAATGTTTATGGAGAAATAGGATGTTCTATCCCATCACAAATATCATTATAAATTTTGTAACAGGCTTAAAGATAAGTATATCTTTAGTGAAACCGAAGCAAATGTATATACAAATTTAAGAACAATAATAAAACTATTTTTAAACAAACAATGCTGTTGACGACATCTTTCGACATACTAATAATAACAAGTCTGTAATGTTAATTATGGATATTAAGACAATTATTCACGCCTGATTAAATTTCAATCACGCCCGGTCATACACGATAATTTGTAACTCACGCTCTCGTCCAATCACGACACAAAATTTAAATTATATTCACGATCACGGGGGTCACGTCGTGAGCCGCCGCTGCTCGACAAAATCACGGCCCGCTCCCACCTTTAATGCGGAGTGATAATTTTTTATTAGTTTATTTTATTTACCTCTTGGGCAAAATATTGTGAGATATTAATAAATGACAAGTAAATATCAATATAAAAATTGTTTTTAAAATAAAATGCCTAGTTGGACCAGGGCTGTAGAGTCACGAAATATGCGGATCAATGTAAATTTTTTAAAAAGAAAAAAGAAATTGTTAAAAAAATAATACTAAAAATAAGTACAAAAACAAATAACCCGCATATAATACGGGAAATTAGATACCTACTTTCCCATGAAATCTCGTATTGTACGTAACAATGGGTTGTAGAAGCCTATATGAACTAGCAAAAAAATTAAATTTAAATTAATTAACAACGATATTTTATTTTCTTTGCGCTCTCGTAAAATAAAAATCTGATGTGGCTAGCACATAACCTCTTGCTAGATATTTTACCTGGTTACGTAAAACGAAAAATATTTTTAAATACAAATACATATATTCATGTCTCACTACAAAATAATTCTCACATATATTTGCAAAATCTATTTTACTATAAATTATGTACAATACATACATTTTCTTTATTTTCAATATCCTGACATTTTCTTTTTCTACTTTCCTTTACTTTTTCTTTATATTCGCCATTTTTTCGCAAAATCTATTTATATTCTTTTTTACGTATATTCTTTTACGTTGTTGACTTTTTTTATTTTCATAATCTTCATACTGATGAACAAATATTTTTGACAGTGGCATACAAATATTTTTTACAGTGACATTTATGTGTCAATTACAAACATTTGAATTTCTTGCCTTGAAGTAGTTTGATATGAGAATTTTTGCATCAAATTATTTTATATGCATTTCTTTATTTCTAAATCTATAGAACATATAATAATAATGCATTTATATTTATCGAATAAAGAATTTAACGTTCTTTAATATAACTAGTTATATAAATTTTCGTTAAATAATATTTAGATGATATTTTTCTTGTAACTACTTCTTCCGGTTGTCCAATTGTTACCAAAACTTAATCAACTCTTCCCATTATTGTTAGATTGAGGAATCCGTAGTTAAAAATGTCTTAAGTCTTACAGTATTTGAGAAATCGTGGATCCAACATCCACACATCCACACACACACACACACACACACACACACACACACGCGCACGCACACACACACACACATACATACGGACATCATTATAAAAATGTTATAATCGGATTCTAGGGACCTTAAAACGTGCTTATTCACTAAAATATGGATATGTGATTTTTATCATGAATTCAATACCTCTCTTAGCGAGAGGTAAAAAGGAGTCGGATTTGGAAATTTTGACTAGCATATCCGCGGCCCTGATTTTGACACAATTTTCATATTAAAGCAACCTTCTTCTATGTATACATTTTGAAATAGCTTACCTATTATATTTGAGTACAGTGGTGTACTGGTGTATGATACATAGAATAAATAAAAATTAAATTAAACTTTTGCAAAAATAATATACCAATTCCTAGTAAAAGGAGCTAATTTATCTACTAAATAATTAAATTGAATCTACATTCTTCAAGTACGTAAAAAAACCTCATATCATAATCTACAGAAAATTTGCAGAGATTGCATGACATTTATTTGTATCCTGTATTCTAGTATTCTCGTATGGTAGTTCACGGACGATTGAACTATTCGGTCGGGGTATAGTGATGAGGGAGACGCACACGTCAGCCACAACATCTGCAGCGAATGTCAATTGATTGGACGGCCACAAAGCGGAGTGCAGTGCACGCATACCGCCTACTGCGATATAAAGCGGACCTGTTGCAACCATATGTCACGGGAACCACACTCCTTAACCAGAGCTGCAGGACCGTCGCACGATTTTTCATACTATTTACTATGTCGTTAGGATAGTTTTAGTCAAAGAAAAAAATGAGAAGAAAATAGGATTTGTATGCTTCTGTAAGTCCAGCATATAGTTAGTACATCACGAGTTATGATCTCAAAACACGTTGTGATATTACTGATATTAATAGAACTAAGTAAATTACTCAAAAATAATTAATTTGACTTTATAAATTATATAGTTATAAAAGTGTATGAATTAATCTAAATTAAATTACTTATGCCCAGTTGCATCACTAACACTTAAAAACTAAACTTGGTTTAATGCAGTTAGTCAATTCAATATTTCACTGCAATTAAAAAATTATTCAATTGGAATTAACATCAATTTAGTTGGTTAACTGAATAAAACAAAGTTTTAATGTACTTAAAAATATAATTAATTACTGATATCGTGGCCGCGTGCCTGGTCGCGAATCTGGGAAACTAAGTACAATCCCGACCGACGCCAAATATTTCGAATTTTAATGGCACAAAATTGACCCCTGTGGCGCACTCTCCAATGGGCAATGAGTGCTCGTGAGGTGACGCCTGATAAACGCCCGCACGGTACAAATATGTTATCATCATTACCGAAATCTGTGTACAAAGTAGCTTGCCACACCCAGCAGTAGATAATATGCCGTGATATTATATTTATTTTATTTTTATATTATTGATACCTACTTATATAATTTACTTTATCAATTAATTTATTCCTTTTTAAGAAATATAGTGTGAAAAAATAGTAACAGATTAGAAGAAAAAAGTCGTGGCCAGCAATAATCAAATTAACGTCCGACTGGTATGTTATTATTTTCATTACAACCCTGCTTTCAGGATTGTTATGTACCAAATAACACCCTAGAGCGTGTTATGAGTTGTTGCTATGGTAATGTTGTCAATAAATTGATATTCATACTGAAATAAAGCCTAAAAAACAAGCAAAAGCATTCATAGCCTACCTACTCCGCAAATTTTATTAAAACTTACAGATCCGTAATCCGTAGAATATTAAAAATTATAGTCGGACGTTAAACGTTGAACGCATCACGGGAGTTAAATGGACAATAATGCCTTCGATCAACGTACACATCTCGGGCCAGAGGCCCTCGAAAAGTACACTGTTGACCTCAGGCGTTATTGTTCTTATAACACCCTTGATACGTTAATTACTATAATGTATTACTTTTCTTGACGTTAATTTCTTACAAACTGCAAATATAGGTATAAAAAAGTTGTGTTAATTAGATAGCTATTTTATAAATTCATAATTACTGATTCATAGGTTTGGCTTGATGTTTCAGCCGCATGAAGTCCAAGCCAAGCTTAATATTATAAAATGCTAGAAATTTCAAGTCAATCCAAGGTTTCGAATAATATTCCTTTCCAAGGCTATTATAAGAATTGTTGACGTGTTCAACAAAACTATAATTATTACTTGTAAGGTATTGCAGATTTTCATCGAGATTGTGCTAAGAATCTGTGGTTCAAAAACGTACCAGCCTTCATTGTCTGCCGGTTTAAATAGCTTCAAAAATTTGTAAATTAGTAAGATAGAGTCGTGAGATTAAAAACTTGTAAATAGGCTTCAGGAAACCAAGTTTATCTACCAATTCAAATGTAAAAATAATATTACTTATAAATAACTAACAATATTTAATTGTGATCAATGAGATGTTGCACGGTTTTTTTCTTTGCTTCAATCGAAAGATTGTTATTTTTTTCGTATTATTCTTTATTCATGAGAAAATTGTTTTTGAAATTATAATGTTTGAATTTCCGCTTCCCCTTTCGACTGATGACGTTCGAAACGACCTAACTAATGAGGGTGTGGCTTACATTTGCTACCGACGGAAATTAAACTAGTGACTGTCATAACAGCTGTCAACTACTACTGATTTTTGTATATGGAAATAATCAAACATAGTTGTAAAAAAGTGTTTTTATATTTTGCGTTCATAATGAAGTCATTACGATACGCAATTTTTTTTTAGACGGTTGGTACTAGATGACGTTTCTTTAACCCATTTTTACCTAATTTATTTTTAGTTAATTGACAATTCATTTTAATAATATAATGTCGAAATTATTATTATTATTTTTTATTTATGGAAGATTATTTACATGAATATGTACAAATGGTTACTGATGTAACTGTACCCGATAGACAATTCATCTTTACTTTATTTATTTTATATAATTATGAATACAGAAAATTATACTACAAACATTAACTGTCATTCATCAAAACCCACTGTCCGAAAACGTATCGTCTTCTTTTTTCCTGCCTACTTCAATCCTCGAAACCGACGACATATCATTGCCTCCCTCCATAAGTGACTTCGTTCTCGAATCGCGTTGGAGGAATTCCTTTATTCGATCTTGATGATCGCCTAAGATGTGGTTGAGTTACAAGCACTGCAGGGGCGTCTTCTTGATTTTCTTCCTGAAGGGACTCTACTTCATTTATAATCTCGTGACGAATTTGGCGGTATGGAATTAAATTTTTAGTGCTCCAAACTTTTCCGTTGTCTAAGCGGAAAATATTCTTACCCAATACTTCTTTGATTCTGAACGGTTTCGAAAATGGACTTTCTCCTTTTGGAACATGAGGAAGACGAGTTCTTACCCAGTCATTTTGGTTGAATCTTGATTTTCCCTTATTCTGAGCAATTTTCTGTTCCCTTCAGGAAGAAAATCAAGAAGACGCCCCTGCAGTGCTTGTAACTCAACCACATCTTAGGCGATCATCAAGATCGAATAAAGGAATTCCTCCAACGCGATTCGAGAACGAAGTCACTTATGGAGGGAGGCAATGATATGTCGTCGGTTTCGAGGATTGAAGTAGGCAGGAAAAAAGAAGACGATACGTTTTCGGACAGTGGGTTTTGATGAATGACAGTTAATGTTTGTAGTATAATTTTCTGTATTCATAATTATATAAAATAAATAAAGTAAAGATGAATTGTCTATCGGGTACAGTTACATCAAATGGCGACGAGGATGGGATCTAGGATTCTTGCACCCGACGATTTCCTCCCAATTCCTGGAGAACCTTCAGTACGATGGACTTCCTGGTATACGACTGTGGAAGATTTCTTTTTCTTAACAGATCGGACAGTGCCTGCTGATCAAAAATTAGATGACAAAACAAAAAACTTGTACCTTTGTCAGTTCCTTGGGGCCGAGGGCCGTCGTATAGCATCGGGTTATCCATTCTACATTGGACGTAATACTTCCACCCATAAAAATTTTGTTAAAGAACTGAAAAATCTATTCGCTCAACAAATAAACCAAGTACGAGCAGCTTTCGATTTTAGAACGCGGTTTCAAGGTCCTGATGAATCAGTGAAAGCCTACGTTACCGAATTACGATCACTGATTACTATAAGAGGTTATGGAAACGTCGATTTGGAAAAACAACTTCTAGCAGAGCAACTCGTTATGGGTTGTCGATCCAAAGCAACTCAACAGAAATTACTTGCAGAATCTGTCATAGATTTTGAGAAATTTATGTCAATTATGCTCGCAGACGAATCCGCTTCCAAGAATTGTGCTGTACTTCAGCATGTAACGGCCTTAGAAGTAGCCGCAGTTAAAACGTATCGTCTTCTTTTTTCCTGCCTACTTCAATCCTCGAAACCGACGACATATCAGTTACAAATATAATCACAAATTGAGTAGGTAAATGTTAATTGTAGAAAGCGCAAAATATAAAAAATAGTATAAAGAACTCATTTTATTGTCAATTCTAAATTTTGACGCGTGCGAAAAAAACATGTCTTATAAAACACGTTCTTTAATATACTATTTGTGCAGTGTGCCCAAATAGAACTGATAATAGGGAAAAATATTTCTAGTAGTGCCTCAAAACGAAGAATGAAGAATGAAATGGTTGTCGCAAGTAAAGATAAAAACATAAAATCAAAACTTCTTTGTTGTAAAGATCATTTTGATGTAAATATAAATATTTTTATAATTAAATAAGAATTATTGAATACATTTAATTTTTTAGCTGGAGAATGATGCACTCAGTCTACAGTTTCTTATATTGGCTAATCTTTGCACTACTGGAGCATAAGAGAGATTGATAAATCCAAACAATGTGTCGCTGGAATATGTTTTAAAAATATGTATTCTATATGTTCCTAACACAAAATAAATCCAAAAGTCAAAATAGACAATAAAGTGTGTGTGCGTGTCAGAAAGTGTCAGATGTCAACTAAAATGGAAAAAAGAGAATGGTGAAAAATTACTTAGGAATAGACAAAGCAAACATGTTGGAAATAAATAAATATAAAAATAATACATGGGATGAAATGTATACTGAATTTCATTTAATTAATGTTGACATGTGTCAAATTTATTTTACGGAATAAAATTTACTTCCTCGAAAATCGGTGGAGTAATTTATTCTATAGATTTAATTAGCTAGTATTTTTATTTTTGTTTTGACGAAAATCTCTGGAATAAAGTATTTTACTTCAAGAGTAAATTTTACTTTGCTAGTGCTTTACTTATCCATCTTTTATAATACTGGGTATTAAACTATGAAATATAACGCTGTAATATAATAATAAATAACTAAGAACTACCCTGAAGAACCAAAAATAACGCTGCACTATAAGTCAGACGTTATGTCATACAGTTGTCATTAAAGCAATCATTGACGTTGATGTATGATACATTTTTTTTCACAATCTTTCCAGTTTAGTCATTGGCTAATGTAATTCTGACGTCACAGACAGTGTAATTTGGCGCCAATTCAAAAAGTAAATTTTTAAATTGCAACTGTGCTTAATATATACAGTAATTTGAACAGATAATCATATTTAATAATACTGTAGAACATACTTATTCGAATTCCAGAAGAAAAAAGATATGTTAATTTTTTTGCAACACCTCATTCTAAATGCTTAATTCAAGGAAATTTTAATTAACAAAGAAACCTCACTGAGATTTGAACCCAGGGCCTTCACATATCTAGTCTAACAGAATTTCCCTGATCTTTTAAAGTATATTTGTAGGAATTAAATTATAAATAATTAGTTAAACTAAAAACAATTCTTTATACTGACATAACCTATCAAGAAACAAATACGAGAATGAATTTGTTTTATTCTGGACAAATACAAAGTTAACATATTTTTGAAGAAATAAATAAAATTTAACATAAACACGTTTTATCAATTAATGAGTGTCCTAAATTGGATGCAGATTTGTTATGACAAATATACTTTTACACTTTACCAGCACATATTGCGGTTGTGCATCACAGGGTTTCCTTTGAAGCTATAAAAAATAAATAACGAACTAAATATATGACTTGTGTTCTCGCCATCATACGAGTATGTGCAAATTGTGTGACCAAGACGCTAACAGCTCCCAGACAAACAATTCTAACCGCATGTAAGTTTCGTCTCCCTTCGCTTCACTAACTCTGGATGCAGTAGAGCAGACCGTTTCAGCTTCGCATATAGTGCCTAGCCTATGTATGTGTGATTCATCCATCTGGCATACATATTTGAATAGAAGCTGGAAACAGTACAGTCAAGCATCCCGTAACCATAACGACCGGGCCTTTATTAATATTGGAGGTTGCTTCGACCAGCAGAACACTTTACATTTTACGCTTTGATGATTAATTGCTATTTTTGTACGGATTTAATTAATACAAGCTGACAGAACAAAGGATTGTTTACAAAGATGATCATTTTAATTTATAAATCTAAGATGAATCAAAAGACAGCTATACTAAAATTCATTAGATTATTTAAATTGAATTACATGCACACAATTAATTATATAAAAACATACATTCACGTTATTTCTGATAAAGTGGCTCGCTATAAACCTGTAATTTATTCATTCCAAAGTTATTCTTTGCAAGACATTCGTATCTGAAAATATCTTATTTTTTTAATTTTCCTATTAATTTCTAGCAGCGGTCATATCAGCTTTATTTCTTACAATACTTAACTCTCTCTACTTCAGTCCGCAATAACCCGGTTTCTCATTTTTTAAAAAGTATTTTAAATGAAAGTTTCTGCAATATTTTTCACAATAATATAAAAATAATAATAATTTATTTTTATTTTCGTAAATAATTAAATAAAAGGATTGGCGCTAGAAATAGTCATGAAAACAACCCCCCACTCCTGTGACGTCGGAGCACATACAGTACATCATTCATAGCCAATAGGACAACAGTTTACATTATTTATATAAATAAAAGTAAGCGATAGTTTCTCACATGTTAAACTGTATGTGCTCTGATATCACATTCTGTTTCAGTTCACATGAATTTTTTAAAATATAACACAAATTTCAATAATTAGTTTTAAAATATCTAATGGATATTTCGTGATATTTTCAAAGTTGGTGCTATTTAAAGAACAATATCTTTTAAAATTTAATAGGTACTTAGAAGTCATATAAAAATTCTTGCAACAGCCTTATTAAAAAAAATCATTAAAATGCTAGCTGAACGAATAGTTTCGACCAGGGCCTTATTACCGCCTAGGCCCGTTTAGATTTGGGTCCTACAGGATCCGGTTTCAATAAAATATTCTTCATTTTATCTACTTTACAATTTTTATTTCATATTGCAAGATCTACTTCATTTTCAACATTGCCAATGGAATATATAATTCATTCAGACCTAATAAGTAGATAACGAATAATTTATTTGGATGAAATACACCTTATCAAAATCTGCGAATATTAGTATTTCATCTTATACTAGTACAGTGGTGGTACACTATTATAATTTACCTACTTTCCCTAGAATACTTCCTTAGCAAAGTTTATATGAAATAATTTTTAACCCCAGATAAAATCAATTGATTTCTCCATTCTTCACATAGAAAGCGAAGAAGCACATTGATTACAATTATTATTATTATTATTATTATTATTATTAATAAAAATACAATACCCAACAGGCGCATGCCCAATTCTAGAGCAAGTCGATTATTGATGTACATGCAGTCAATGTCGTTGTTAATAATTTTATGCAAAATAATTACTACAGAAACTTGTCGTCTTTGTTCGAGTGAGGCTAAATCAAATTTTTCTAGAAGTTGTGATTGCGGTGTACCTCTTTGGGGATAAAATCCTTCCAGAATTCAAGTAGCAAATTTTAAAAACTTTCTTTGAATAAGCTCTAATGATTCTAATTGGTTATTTTGTATCGGATTCCAGATCACCGAACAGTACTCTAGGTGAGGACGAACAAGAGCAACAAATAAAAGACGTAAAGTACTCAAACTGGAAAACATGTCGGAATTACGGATTACGAATCCTAAACACTTCAATGCGGACGATGTTTTATTTTCAATATGGCGGTAAAAGATAGTTTTGGTTTGAAATATACCCCTAGGTCGCAAATGATTTCTGGTCTACATAAGATGTTAATATTTATGGAGTAGTGAAAATTTACTGGATTATGCTTTTTAGTAAAAGACATGCACTGACATTTTTCAATATAAAGAAAAAGTTTATTGTCATTGCACCACTGGAATATAATATCTAAGTTATTCTGTAATAATAAACAGTCATTTATGGAAGATATACTGCATAAAAGTTTTAAATCATCATCATCATCATAAAGTAAATAGTTAGCAGTGAGACCGGCAGTAATGTCGTTAATGAATGATTAAATAAAAGAATTCAATTTAGCACCAGTTTTAAGATATGAAGTGTGTTACTGTTAATTGTTGTATTTTCTCCTCTGTATGATGTGGATTGTGAAATGTGAACCTTAAATAATATGTTTATCGGGAAGCACACACAACAAAAAAATATATGTGTTTATTCGATGAAAGCAAGAACTGAAGAAAAGCAATTGGCAAGTAAAAGTACATGCGGCTGACAGTGTCAGACTCAGTCTTTCGAAGTGTGCAATAAAGTTTACAAAAGTATATGAAACATACAAATAATAAAATTAATATATTTTGACACAAATAAAATGTAATTTTAACAATGTGTCAAAGCATTATAATGTATAACAATTTGAAGTGTAGTATAGTAGTACGATATTCTTGTTTTATGTGACAGGTAACATGTGTTTATCGTATTTACATTGCACAGATTGAAGTAGTTGTAAATGATAGAAATTTAAACCCAACACAATTTCCATTTCGAATTAATTAATTAGGTTCCAGATTGGTTGTAAATGATTCAGTATACTACTGATTGCTGCGATGGCGAAATATTTAATTCCTCATTAATCGTTTACATATGAGTATACTCGTATACCTACATAAGTATGTTTATAAAAAATTCACTTTGTAAATAAATACAAAATTTAACAAGTAAAGTTAAATTATGTTTATGTATTTAATAATAGAATTGAAAACTATCGAATCTCATTGCAATGAAGTACTCGTAATATATACCAGCAGTTATATAGCACAGTGCATAAAGTAAAAAGTATCTAGTTTATTTTTATGTAGAGTGTCCGGATTTCAAAGGCCACCAGATAATGGCGAAATGATTTTGGTTGAAATTTTCATTCTTAAATAACACTAAAACAAATATGTTCTGTTGCACTAATGTAACTTACATATGAAACTTGGCTTAAATTAACAATTTGCATTGAAATGATATGTAAAAATGTAATATCGGGAAACGAATAACTAAATTAGTACACCATGTACAAATTATATATATATATATATATATATATATATATATATATATATATATATATATATATATATATCACAAAAATTAATTACGAATATAATATATTGCTGTCAAATTTTTGATTTGCATTTTAAACGTAGCTTGAATTGTAAGCCTTTAGTAATCTAAAAAAAATATTTCAAATAAAAAAGTTACATATTTTTATTGTTCATTCAGCGGTGTACGAAAATAATTTTGTATGGATTAATTTTCCATATATCTCATACTTACACTTTTTTAAACAGAACCTATATTTGAATTTTACTTTAAAAAATATTTATTTCTTCTCTTTTATTTAATCAAAGTCTTATCTCATAGTTTCCGAGATCCTAATCAGGATATCCTGTATAAACAATACATTTATTTAGTACTCTGTCCAGCAGGCGCACCCAATTACTGGACAGGTTAATATATTACATAATAAGTACCTAGTTAAAATATTACATTTTACAGTTTACAGCATGAATACATTTCAAACAAAAAATGAAGATTTTAATGTTTTAAAATTACTATCAAAGATATCAATTCAATCTTGTAAGATATAATTATTGATCACTGCATTATTCGGTGAGTGAAGTAGCAAATTTGTTCGAGCTGGGAGAGGAATGTAAGTTGGTGCTCTGAAATTAATGTACTTATGAATATTGGGATTGTCCACAAAATTATGTATTAGTTTATGTAAGTGTTTTGGGAATATATTTTGCGGGAAGAAAGATTTTGATATTTAAAGATATTCAATAATGTATCATAAGATCAAGTGTCGGATGTATTGAGTCAATCAAAACAGAATTTCTTTGATAAAAAGGTGACCAGGCTACAGAGCAATATTCAAGCTTTGAGATGACAAATGCGTTATAAAGTATCATTTATTAATCAGAGGAGGTAAATAAGGGTGTATTATAAATGATAAAATCTAGGGATATATAAAATGATGTAACTATATTGTTTATTTGCTTATTAAAACTAAGTTTTTTATCAAACTGTAATGTACAGTGCCCGCCGTCGCCGCCACTGTCACCGCCGCTGTCCTTGTCGCTGTCGCCGCCGCTGTCGCAGGAACGAGCGAGTCGGAACCTGCTTAACTACGCGTTTGATGTAACCTATTGTGTTTGAGTTTTATCTGGTAGTGTTCTAATAAGTTCTCGAATACAAATGCCGGAGTATATAAGCACTGTTAGCGAAGGCATTGGACGGTCTGATATAAATAAGCGTTGCGTTGGTGATATAAACAGATAGTAGACAAGTGGTGAATAAAAATAAATATAGTTGTATAAATAAATAAGTGAGTTATATATTATTTAAATAAATAATCTTAATGTTTAAGTGTTTTATAATATTCTTAGTCTTAATTAGTGTTTAATATTTGTTTAATCGTAGTGTTAATTATATTTATCATCTTTTAATTATTTCGTATACTATTCGTATGATGGTCTTCTGTTTCGTTGTTTCAAATTGTGTAGTGGCTGACCCACAAACTTCTACTCTATGAAGTGATGATGATTTGAGCCTAAGCAGCTATCGTATTACTTTTTCTTTCACAAATAGCCTAGGACACTTTACTACTTGACTTCTATTAACACCAGAATGTGAAGGCAGGCTTCTACAGACGCTATCTAGATGTGGTGCATAAGTTGTATTGCCGGTGAGAGTACGCACACCGTACTCTCTTGGTATACTTGTTATCGCCTTCCACCATTCACTCTCTGGCTTCTTAGCGGAAGACCGAACTAGATGTTTGTACCATTGCCTCGCGTTGCATATACAGATTATCCAGGATAACGATTAAATGAGGCAAAAGTTACCTCATTATAACACCATTTTAATGGTGTTGCGCTATTTGTGACAAAATACATATAGATCACAAGATAGTAGAAAATGTAAATTTTACAGTTTTTTTTAATTTTTGTAAATAACTTAAGTGTAAAATAATACTGGATTTTAATTTGCACATCTTTAAGATGTTTTTTAAGTTCTTTCGAATGGCGATGCTTAAATTTTTTTATCACTCCTAGTTTTTGAGTTATGATGTCAAAGTTTTAATTTATACACGCTCTATATTGTAAAGTTACACCATTGAAAACAAGATATTTTAAGCGTTGTTTTTTTATACTGCAAAACTGCAATAATTAAATTTATAAGGTAAAAACAATGTTTGTTGCAATGATACAAATGAAAAAGTCAGCTATTATCAAATGTTTAATTTTAAGTTTATAATCTTTATTTTATTTAAAAATTTTAACATGGTATTGAAATATTTTTTTAAATTTCGTTATAAATATATCATTGCCTATACTATGACGTACGTATGCAAATAAGGAAATTATCAATGAAAATCTCTAAATTATTTATAATTGTTTTATTACAGCAACCATTGTTTTGAACCTATCTATTGTATAATTGTTGTATTTTTGCAGTTTGAAACGATTGAACATGAGCATAGACATGCTGGAAAAAAATTAAACTTTGACATCATAACTCGAAAACCATCAGAGATTAAACATTTGAGCATCGCCATACGAAAGATCATAAAAAAGTGTCTTAAAGATGTGTAAATTAAAATCCAAAATGATTTCATACTTGAAATTAATTTGCAAAAATCTGATGTTACCAACACAATACCTCTCGCCATTACAGCCCGAGTCGCAAAAAAGATTAAGTCAATCCTTATTTTTAGATTAGCGAATATTACTCTAACTTGATAGTTTATATCTTAAAATATAGTCTAATCTAATCCAAGTTACTACCTTTTTTTAAACCCCGCTACAGGATTAAATCCCAATTACAGAGTGGGTTCACATTCACACACATCCATGCCTTAGTGGGATTTGAACCCAGAGCCCCGAGGGCACTTATGACATGAGGCGTCGCTCTAACCATTGCGCCACCGGAGCTATAATAAAATGAAGATTAAATTTTATATACCGGAATAGAATAGAATTCACTAACCCAAAAATGTGGATTAGCTTAAACCTTTTTTTGAATCGTTAATTTTTATTAATCTAAATACATACCTACATATTTACTTATGCTGAATCGAAATCCTTTTCTATTATTCTATTTACTTTTTTCTTTAAGAACGTTACTAATATTTTGAAATCATTAGCTCTTTGAGAGTGACATTTATCTGTCAGTTACATACATTTGAATAAGTGCGTTTTGTTTGTTTAAAGCGTAGGCTCTGGGATTTAAATTATAGATAATTTCATAAATTTATCCTTAAAATATATAGAAAAAGTATTAATGCAAATCTATAGAAAATTTAATAATCTTTAATTTTTATAATAGCATTAATCTCGAAAAAATCATTTAAAGGTATTTTTCGAAGAAAAACTATTTTGAGCTTCTAGTAAAATGCCATATCTGGTTATCCGATTTTCACCAAAATCTGATGGGGTCTTTCCATTACAGAAAAAGTTCGAAGCACGATCCACGAACCTCCCTTACCAAGGGTAGCGGGAGGTAAAAATAAAAAACTGCATAATTTACATTTTTCCCTATAGGAGATAGTGAGTGACCCATTCATTTTTTCGCAAATAATGAAACACAATTAAAATTTTCTCCTAAAGGGGCAACTTTTGTCTAATGTAACCGACTTCGTATCTTTTATATTTCTCGAGATTTCCATGTTAGACAAGTTATCCTGGACACTATATAGTATTTAAGAATACGTAGCTGAAGATTAGCCGCGTTCAGCGAAGTTTATCGAACGCAATGAATGGACGAATGCGATTGGTCCTGCTACTGTATTCGGCTAACTTCGGTACTCAGCGCTGCCTGCACTGGGACCATATACAACATACTAACTTAAAGGTAGTATGTATATGGTTGGGATATACTGAACGCGGCCATTTTTTTTTCTATTTTAGAGCCATATCCTTAAAGGCACTAAGAAAGTGAAGCAGATTAAAGGTACTCAGCGTTGTTGAGATAGTGAGAAATACAAAACGGAATAATATACTACGGCTGCTATTCATTGAGTCAGTATTTTTATTTAAAGGTCAATATTAAATTATAAGCATTTATTTTTATAAAAATTTAACCTAGTCCAACTAAAACTTAACCTAACCTAACCTACTCTACTCTAAACAAAATATTCGTAAATACTGTCCATTTATTTTACAAAATACGAGTATTTACCATGAATAATCGACCAAATAAATGGGAGAAGTGATATATTACCTACTACAGATTAATGCGATTGAAAAAGTTTCAAAATATATTAAATTCATTGAAATTACTGAAACGAAAAAACTATCGTGTTCTAGATTTAAAGTAACTATGGTATATTAGTGAATAACGTAACAATGCAATAACGATTTATTTTCGCTATTTACTTTGGCTGTCTTTTAGAGCTTAAGTAAAGTGCTGGAGTTTTTACAGATTGATTTTTTGCAACTGTAAAATCAAATGTGTGGAATGATGCATTTGAATTTTATGTTAAAAAAGTTACTTTTCCGTTAAAGCTTTTAATTCCGCAGTTCGATAGTGCATTCATTAAAAATCGTTTCATTTGAAAATCAGTTAAATTCAAACAAAAAGTCCACGTTCCTTTGACAAGCCCGTATGACAAAACCATCTCATTGCTGCTATTTTTGATTCGACGTTTTTTTATTTATTTATTTATTGAATTGTTTGCTGATATTCGACATGTAGACTGTTTATTTAAAATTTCATTTCCGTGGTTGTCGTATTTGCTTGCAACATATCACAATTGGAGTAAACGCGCCTCATTTCAACACAATGCTTTATTGAATGTTGTCACCTTTGGGATCGCCTTTCATCCCCAAAACAACGTCCCAGGCAACGGAAATTCGTATTCAACAATATTTCCATTTGCGGGAAGCTCTTACAAGCCGATCAAACGATGAAAATACAATACAAAATTTTCCTATTTTGTATTAGTTTAGGTATTTACGGAAATAATCATAGATTCAAAACACGTATCCAATATTTTGTAGTAAGTATACAACAAAAAATAAATAAATAAATGTGAACGTTGTACATCAATTTTTCTTCTAAAGTAAGGAAAATATTTTGGATACATAAATACACTCACCGTTACAGAAAACAATCTATTTAATTTTTTAAAGAATAAATACTTGTATAAAATTTATATTTGAGTACTTACTACGTAATAATATTAATGATCTATAGTACCTGGAACTCATACCACATTACTTTTCGAAATATGATTAATTTACTCCAATATGCATAGTAATTGCCTACAGTAGAGTCCTTGCACCGTGCGTTTAGAGAAAATGCAAATCGGTGCAGTAGAAGTATTAGCCGACCTACAAATTTTGACTGTATTACTAATCGTCTAAAAAAACATTTAACTTAATAATATTTACATGTCAAAGTATAGCGATGACGTAATCGCGCTAGCTGTCGGGCGACGTAAATAAACGAATCGCAACGTGTTTACTTACTTCCGGTCGCCTAGATCTTTTGTGTTCGTTGTTGTTATAGGGCCGAATATTCTAGAGCTCTCTAGAAGGTAATGGCAGCTGTATAAAAGGAACGCAGCTATGCCCGAGAGTTAGTTAGAGAGAGTCACTAGAGACATTCACATGGGGTGTTAGAGAGTAAAGTGTTAGTGAGAAGCACAGCAGTATCGTAGTGGGCGTATGCAGTTTGTGTCAAGTAGGTACTCGGGAAGTTACTGGTAAACTGGTATAGCTGTGGATGTAAACACTTGGTAATGTTGACGAGTATTGGGAAGCTATAGTGCACAAGAACAGTAACGGCTGGTATACCGGGATAGCTGTGAAAGTGAATAGTCTGTAGTGCTGACGAATATTGGGAAGCTAGGTATACGGGGACAGTAACGGCGAGTGAAAGTGGATACATGGCAGTGGTGTTGAAAAGTTACGGCATAGGGACAGTGGGGGGTGTGGAAGTGAGAGAGTTACATAAATAGACGGATAGTGAGGTGGAAAGTGTGACTTCTGTCTGAGCAGTTGAATATACAGACGCTGTTGAGTCCGTTGAGTATATAGACGCTGTGGAGGTTGGTAGGCGGACAGCTGAACGTGATATAAATAAATAGTCGAAATAAATAATCAGTAAGACTGTGGAAATAAATAGTAGTGTTAATTGGTTAAATAAATAAATAAATAGTGTTAGTGTTATCTAATTAATTTTAGTTTTAGCCTTAATTATTTTTTTAATAATTGTTTAATATTAGTAATAGTTATTTTTAATACCTTTTTAGTATTTAGTTATAATAATAAATCTTTATTTTAATTGTTAATAATTGTCTAATATTTACATTTCACCCAAATAAATAGAAAAAACATTACATAATTATTATTATTACTATCATTATTATTGTTATTGTTATTATTATTATTATTATTATTATTATTATTATTATTAATATTATTATTATTATTATTATTATTATTATTATTATTATTATTATTATTATTATTATTATTATTATTATTATTATTATTATGTAAGATATACAAAATCCATGAACAAGTAGGTATACTTGTAATAACAATTATTACTCGAGCGACCTGGAAGTACTTGGAATCAGCTGATTTATGTGCGTTTGTCATTTTGACAGCTTTGACAAAAATATTTTGATTTTGAACAGCTGAGAAGTTACATATCAATTTACTAACTAACACCGTAAAGTAATTGGCAGTACTTAGAGTTTTAATTTAATACCAAACATGATATTATTCGACATAAATGACCTATTTTTACTTTAACATAATGCATTAAATCGGGCATATGTTTGGCGGCCATTTTGAAAACAAATTGAAGGGCAACACGTCATGAGACCACGATAAAACATCTCTAGTAACCTTGTAAATATAATCCGAAGAGAAAATCCGTAGACGCACACTTTTAAAAGCGCATACCCGAGGCCCCTAGACTAAATGTATAGTTTTCCAGTGGAATCTCAAAATTTACCCAAAAAAATCAAATTGCCACAACTGCTGTTCAGTTGAAAATAACAGAAAAGGTATGTACCAATTTGAAGGAAATTTAATCCTCTACAACTTCTTTTCTGGGAATTTTTCTGTAAACCGAAGAGATGAGGTGCTAGAGAGAAAAGTTTAAAGAAAAACGCCAGGCAAAATATTTTTTTTAAAAAAATTGCGGTTTTTGATTACTGATATTTCATAAATGGTTAAAGATAGAAAAAAAACTTAAAAAAGCGTAGGAAATTTTACTAGCTTTCATTTAGTATATAACGATTTGTTTGATAAGGCGCATCGTCTTCAAGATAGATGCAAAAACCAAAAAATAGATACCTTCTCGGTCCCTTCCTGCACCCCGCTCACCTACTATGTCCAGGGACTTTTAGTATGTTTACCTCCTAACGACTCAAAACAAAGCCCTGTAGTCAAAAATTGTGACACACTCCATGCATTCTACATCCTCCTTTTGAGCGTTCGTTGACTGGACTGTTGCGCGGAGCGTAATTTTGAGTTTTAGAAATTAAATGATGAGTGGTCAGGGGTAGAGTTTTTTCTTATTTATGTGTAGTTTTACCATCATTTGAATTTTGTTTTCTTTATTATTATATTTTTATTAAAATAACATTAATTAATTTTGTTGTTTTCTTCACCGATATACTTAATACGAGTCGAATACCATAACAGTTCAAGATATCCCAAACACTTGCTATCCTGATGCCGGGGAAACCAGGAGAGGACCCAGCTAGCTACCGCCTCATAGCACTGCTAAGTATCTGTTACAAACTGCTACAGAGATTAACATATAACAGAATATACCAAACTGTTGTCGAAATTATCCCGCCAAGCTGGTTTCAGATCCAACCGTAGCTGCTGTGAGCAGGTACTTGCCCTGACATCATACATTAATCAGGATACCAAAAGGGTTTAAAAACGTCGGTGGCTTTCGTTGACCTGACGGCCGCATATAATACAGTGTGGCTAAATGTCCTAATGCTGAAAATAAAAAAAAAAACAATACTCTGCTTCAAACTAACAAACCTTATGGAAAATATGCTACGAAACCGCTACTTTAAAGTCACCCTAGGACAAGTGACTAGCAAATCACTCACCATTAGAAACGGACTACCCCTTAGATCTGTGCTAGCCCCCATCTCATATATATATATATATATATAAGCGTCATGCCGACAACAGCCCCCAGATATTTTGCTATGCCGATGATATCGCCCTAAACACCTCGAGCACGGTGAAGAAGCCGATCTAGAAACTCTGAGAGAATACTACAAAAAATGGCGTCTATGCCCTAATCCAAATAAAACCGAAATTTGCGCTTTCCACTTAACAAAACAGCCATCCCAAATACCTTGGCGTCACTCTAGACCGATCTCTAACATATAAAAAACACCTAGAGACAACTGAACAAAAACTCAAAACCAGGAACAACATCATTACAAAACTCGCAGGGACTACCTAGGGAGCCCAAACAGACACACTGAGAACGGCATCTCAAGCATTAGTTTACCCTGTGGCAGAATACTCTGCCCCGGTGTGGTACAAGAGCTCTCACGTAAGTAAGGTCGATGTGCACCTCAACAACACCATGAGAATCATATCAAGAACCCTTAAGTCCACTCCAGTACCCTGGCTCCACGCACTTACGAACATAGCCCCACCAGACTTGAGGCGCCAACAAGGCGTGAATGAGAAAAACTACAAAACCCAAAACAACCCAGACACTTACCAATTTATGAAATACTACATAACCCACCAAACTGCCGCCTTAAATCCCGAAAGCCAATCTGGCAAGATAAAACCTTAAACCAGTCTGAGACCTTTCATATAAAACAAGATGGAAAAAAAGATGGACAACCAATCACGATCTTAAACAAAACAACTACGAGGACCCAACGATCCCTCTACCAGGAATACATTTACCGAGGAGAACATGGTGCAGCCTCAACCGCCTCAGAATTGGACATGCTAGATGCTCATCCTTGCTCTATAAATTGGGACTATCAGACACAAAAGAATGCGACTGTGGAGCCCCAGAACAAACTGTAGACTACAAATCCGGGAATGTCTAAAAAGAAGATTCCGAAAAGAATAGAACGACATCCTAAAAGCCACACCCACGCCGTCGACTGGATAACATCTCTTGATATCGACTTACAATCCCTAGTCTCTAGTCTCTCTTTATTAAAGTAGTACTGCGTATTAAGTTTTTACTGACTGACTTAAGTGTCACCTGTATGCCTGATTTTGTAGATTGCCATACGATAAATAAAAAATAATTTTGTTAGTTGAATATTATAGATGACGATTATGCGGCACTAGGAAATGAACTTCAAAATTTAGTGTCACCGTCGCTTATAAGCGTTGTTTTTTTTTGTCAAAAATTGCATTTATTGCGGTAGATGTCAATTATTTAAGTTATCTTGCAACCAATTTAAAAACCATTGTTGCGGCGCAGGTAACTATTTCGAACTACTAGTTCAAATAAATTGTACCGTAGAACGCCTATTTTGCGTAGCGTTGCGTGGATGTAATTGGCTGTATTGGCGAATTGACTGAACGTACTAGCGGTACAATATGACGCGGTAAAATTAGAAAAATGTGCAGTTATGTAATTGTTTAAAAAATATTCTGCGAAGTATAAGATATTCAACTGGGAGTTGACGGGTAAAACACTCTTCACCTGCAAGAGCGCTCTGCAGGACTTCACAAGAAGGGTGTGCTCTAGGAGAACTTAAGAATATAAATATAATTTGCATAAAAATATTCAACGTACAAAGTAATTCTACAAAGCATATATGAATAAATCACTATTAACTAAGTGCAAATATATTTTGTATCAAAAATATCTTAAATATAAACCACTCCCAAATTAAAATAATACAAAAGAATTAATAAAGAGTGTGCAAAGTAACACAACAATTGTGTAAACAGTATAACACGCGGTCCAGAACTTCGTGAAAAAAAATATAGATTAATTTGTAAATTGGCAGTGTAGAGTACACAAATTGGCAAATAAATGTAAAAAAGTGGTACTCACTACGTGCGAGAAGCGTATATAAATACTTAAAGCTACCTGGATGCATGCAAAGCAAGTATGCAGAATTTGTTTCCTTGTACAAGAATGTGGCAACCCTGTGTGCTGCGAATAGGTTATGAGTACTCCAAACCACTGATATTGAGTGTAAATGGGTTCCAATGTATAGTCCGTGCCAATATATTATGATTTGTTGCGCAGAAAACAAAACTCTATCTTTCTCTTTCTCTCTTTCCTATTGCCTAAAGTTTCTCTAGCTGTCTCTCTTTCTGATCTGCGCATTTCATAGCTCATGACATTTGGCACCACCTCTAAAGCTGTAAATATATGTATGTCGAAAAACTCTGTTTTAAACTGTGCAAAGCACATGTGCGGCGTTTATTATCTTAAATAATTAAAACTACACTGTGTTTAAAAACTGAAAATAGAGCAATAAAGGCTCTGAACAATCACAAAACTTGTGAGTAAAAACAACTGGCCAAATGACGAAAACTGTTTGTGTAAAAAGACATGTGAATGCGATGATTACTGGTCGTGAACAAACAGAAAAATACTTATGAATATCCGGCGCGGTTAGCGAAGCCAAGAAACCAGCACCATATATGGCGGTGGAGGTCCCAACAACCATAGTACACAATTAACTGGTTAGTCAGATAATTTGTTAACTAGGTATTTTTAACAGAACTACAAAATCCTATTTTTTATAATTATTCATGTTACACTGTTATTAAATATGTGGTTCTTCATGTATTCTATTTCATTATTCTACCAAAAAAATTATGTAATAGAAATTGTTAAAGTGTATAAAGTATAATACTAGTAGGTCATAAGTAGTCATGTGTCGTTCATGAACGAGTCGTTCATTTTGAACCACTCACTTTAATGAGCCAGGAACGAACGGCTCTTTAGTTCGCACAGTACGGCACAATGCTCACCAGTTCACACTATCTCTGCGTTCGTTCTCGCTCTGAGCCATTTTTAACGTGCTGTGCTCTTTAGATTGCTCAGGACACTAGCAAGGATGACTACCCGCTCAGTAAATAGCACATTTGCACGAAATACAGCACGAAGCAGGGCATAGAGCTAAACCAATGCTACGCTCTCAGTTGTACGCTACGAGTCGTTAAATACGTACGACACTTGCGCAAGTGAGCATAGTAGTCACAGCATATATGAAGAGCCGGTTGTGCGTTTGAAAAGAGTCGTTCAAGTGAACGACTCACTAAGGGAGCGGAGCAAAATGAACTGACTCTAAAATTGAACGAACGACCCATCACTAGTAACAAGGCGTGTATATAACTATAAAACTGCGAAGTATATATTAAAATTAATGTTCTATAATTATAAAACGCGTTGTATATTTAACATCAGTATTTGAACAATTTATTTGACATGTAGTTTGTATTCTTGTATTTTTAAAATTACGAAGTAGAAATGTATTAAGGCACAAAACAATCATACATTTTCTCCTGTACAAAATATGAAGCGAAAATTCAAATAAATAGTTCCTATACTAGAACTACTAACATTTTAAAAAATTCAACACAACACAATCATACTTGCGAAATTAACCTGCATTTTAAAAAAATAATTATTGAAATCTGTTAGTATTTGACTTTTATTTTATAGGCAAAACGGCATTTCTGGACTTTCCTATAATATCAAATTCAAATACTAATGGATTTTAATAATTATTTTTTAAAATGCAGGTTAATATCGGATGTGTGTTTGTATTGCGTTGAATTATTAAAATGTTAGTAGTATTAATAAAGGAACAATTTATTTGGATTTTCGCTTCATATTTTAGTTCAGGGGTAAATGTGCCTCTTAACTGATATATTATTCTGAACATAACTGATACTTATGTTTTCCGATCCAACTAATTTATTGGTGAAATAATTGCAATTTGAAATATAACCACGCTTGTTATATAAATTGATAACAGACAATTTAAATTTTTTAACATGTTAATTTTTAATATTAAAATGAAGATTGATTAGCTCCAAAGAAGATATCCGTTACTATAATAGATTGTCCCCATTTACACTAATTTTCATGCACACATCTCCACTGAAAAGTGAAAGCCTCCTGCATCTGCAGTCATTGGCCTGGCCATTTTTCACTTTGGGTCGTTTCCCTCGGCTTATTTAGCTGTAATTATCCAGGCGTAAACCCCCAGTGGCGTAGATAAGGATAGGGAGAGGGGGCGCACTAGCCACAATGCTCCATCACTGGGCAATTACATGATTTGTCTCGTGATATATTTTCTCATTAAGTTAAACAAATGACGGGATATGAATAATAATTGTGAAAAAATTAATTTGATGGCGAGCCTCCATTGTTTGACGCCTCCCCAATTTTAATGTTTTCGCTGACAAATGGAAAAAATAATTATTAATTTCCAGCTGCTTCTTTCATTTGTTTTGATTAAAGAAGGAGATCGCTCCGCAGAACTTGACTTTAATTAATGTTAATATTTTACAATAATTCACCGTCAAACTAGATGTAATCTATTATGTACAGAACAAAAAAGCATTAAATGTACATTAATTTTTATTTTATACTCATTGTACTCGTATGGATTTTGCTGCCAGTATAAAATACTCGTTCCAGGAACAATTTGTTCTGCTACAGTCAAAAACTTTATCTATGTGCCTTTGATTATTATTATAATTTAAATCTGTAAACTTTTTAAATTTATTTATTTCTGTTATATTTTAAGATATTCGTATAAATTTTGTTAATGATTGCAGTGTCTGTTTTTGTTTACATTGATTTTACCTTTATTTACATGTAGGTATCATTTCCAGGGTTCATCTCTTGTGCAATTATTTTCAATAATCAATAATTTGACATTATCAAATCAAATTATGTCCCAATGATTCCACATGTCTCAACATGCTAGTTATTAATAATAACAAAAAGAAGACAAATCTTACCAAAATAATGGCGGTATTTAGAAATTTTTCCTTCTGAACTCTACAAGTCATAACCATAATTATGGCTGTGCGTTCTAAGAAATTTAAAATCAATTTGCGACCTTTGCTAAAATCGATTTGTCGCGATTGATCAATTTGATCTATTAATAGCAAAATATCGATATTTTTAATATGAAATCGATATACTATATCAAAAAACTGTTTTTAGTGAATGGTAAAAAATCGATTTTGATAAAGAATCAAAATATCGATTTTAATAATAGATGGAAAATTTCACGATTTTATTAAAAGAACGATTTTTATTGATATGAAATTTTGTACTACGAAACAAAACATACAATATTTAAAAAATCTGGCGAGGCCAACACAGTACCTCCCGCCATTTAAAGCCCGAGTAACAAAAAAAGATTAAGTTAATCCTTATTTTTAGATTATCAAATTTTACTCTAATTGTGACAGTTTATTTCTTAAAATATAGTCTAATCTAATCCAAGTAACTACCTTTTTTTAACCCCTCAACAGGATTACATCCCAATTACACAGTAGGTTCACATTCACACATATCCATGCCTTAGTGGGATTCGAACCCAGAGCCCCGAGCGCACTCATAACTTATGTGGCGTTCTCTAAACATTGAGCCACCGGAGATATAAAAAAATATTGAATTTTAAATACCGGGGTAGAATAGAATTCACTAATTCAAAAAGTGAAGATTAGCTTAAACATTTTTTGAATCGTTAATTTTTATTAATCTAAATACATATATATATATATATATATATATATATATATATATATATATATATATATATATATATATATATTTACTTACGCTGGAAACTGTATTTAATTCCTTTTCTACTGTTCTATTTACTTTTTTCTATTTAAAACGCTACTGATATTATTTTGAAATGATTAGTTTCTTGATAGTGACATTTATCAGTTACATACATTTGAATAACTGCGTTTTTTTTTGTTTAAAGCGTAGGCTCTGGAATTTAAATTATAGATAATTTTATAAATTTATCTATAAAATATATAGAAAAAGTATTAATGCAAATCTATAGAACATTTAATAATCTTTAATTTTTATAATAACAATCTCGGAAAGATAACATTTAAAGGTATTTTTCGAAGAAAAACTATTTTGAGCTTCTAGTAAAATGCCATTTCCGGTTATCCGATTTTCACCAAAATCTAAAGGGCTCTTTCTATTACAGAAAAAGTTCGAAATACAAGGTTTCAAAATTTTCTGAATAATAGTATTTGAGTTAGAGTGGAGGGTCCACACACACATACACACAGACATCATCGTAAAAATGTTAAAATTGGATTTTAGGAACCTTAAAACGTGGTCATTTACCAAAATCTCGATATGCGATTTTTAGCACGATCTCTATACCTGCCTTATCAAAGGTAGCGGGAGGTAAAAAAGAGCTTTTAGAATCTAGAAAATCGAAATTTTTTGAAAGATTGATTTTCCGGAATTCGCTTAAATGTATTTTTTAATTGATCAATCTATTTGAAAAAAAAGTTGTTTCAATTGGTCAAGCTAATTGAAAAAATCAATTTTTCGATTAATCGATCTTTTCGATAAATCGTTTTTGTCTATTGATCGATCTTTTCATAACACATAATCAATCCGATTTAAAAAAAAAAGATTGATCGTTATTGTTTCCGTAGGGTAAAAGTTTTAATTTTTTCGTAAAAAAATTCTAAAACATATGTATAAGCACAATTTTTTTTTATTTATTATTTTTTACCCGTTGACGACCATTGTGATGTGTATAATAATACATTTATTTTCAAATTTTTGTAATTCCATGTGTCCCATAACTCTGTAAATTTTCACATAAGTGATGACCTGTTATTTTCATATTTTTTTAATTTGTAAATTTATAACATCTCCTGATGAAGGCATAGTTGGTGTCGTAACCGTTCGAGGCCGAAAATAAAGATTTTCACAGAAAATCTAGGCATTATTTTCTATCCTTACCACTTTTTAATAGTTTTTTAAAATAGTTGTTGGATAAAAAGTTGTTTTAAACTCATGTGGAATACATATTAGTCACGAAAGAAAAAGTTTAGCTACGATGCCCACACTCGTATAGTAAATAACTATTATCCCATTCTTGGTACTCTTATAATAGGTATATTTATATTAAATTATTATATAACTTTATATGCTTTTTACCTTCCGTCACCTTTAGGTAAGGAAGGTATTGTCTTTGGTGAAAAAATTCGGTAGTGGGTTTTTGATGAATAAGCACGTTTTAGGTTCCCTAGAACACGATTTTACTATTTTTACGATGATGTCTGTATGTGTGTGTGTGTGTGTGTGTGTGTGTGTGTGTGTGTGACAAAATTTTCGTCTACGATAACTTCCATAATACAATTCAAAAAATTATAATTCTTTCGTATTCCTCTTCGTTACATCCATATTTAACATCGTTTTTTCAAGAAAAACTGATGTTAAATATCTTTTTTTCACATTTGATGTTATTATAAATATTAAAGAATATTTTATTCTCTATGTGATTTGAATGCATTTTATATTTCATATTAAATGGATATAGAGTTATAGGACCTTTTGCTTTCTGTATGGAATTTGTATAAAATACATACAACTGCCTTAAGGTAATGTACAAGAAATATAATCTTTTGCAAGGAACTTTCTGTATGACATTTATACAAAATACATAGAACTTACGGAAGGTAATGTTGCGGCCACATCAAATTTTTTCTCTATAAAATCATTATGTGAGCGAATGCAAATATTACATCACAGAATTCAGATTAAATTTTTCTATTGAATAAGCAAATAAAAAATATATGATCCCATTTAAAATAACAAAGTTGGCCACACAGTTTGAAAACCATTGGTTGAAAAAATATGCTCATTTAAATATTTGAAATAGAAATTGTTTGCTAATTTAACTGATCTCATAGCCTTGTAGAGATCGCTACATACGAATGGGGAATTTTATCCACCCCATCCCGTGTATTAAAGGCATAGACAACATTTTTGAAATGCACGATGCTTACTATTCCATGCCATAATGACGACTGAAATGGCAAGGGGGCCTGTATATAACGGCACAACCAAGCTCCCGTCACTACCACCAGCGCCTGAGCAATAGCAGCGGCAAATCAGGAAGCTTTATCCGCGCCATCTTGTATAAATGAAATACGTAAAACTCAGCTAGTGTGCACTAATTTTATAAATGGAAAACGACTTTTGCATTTAGTGTAAAAGAAGTACGCCCAAATATATAAATGGAAAACGCTATTAGTTTACATAAAACAAGTCTTGCTATCTGAACAATATTTTGCAAACGAATAATTTATCCGCTTATAGTGAATTTCTTGTTTTTTAAACAAACCTGCAAATATAAACCACGAAACCTGAGTTTCAAATGTAACAGCACACAGTTTATTTTTAAATTCCCAGTGTAAATGATTTGATAAACCCTCCATTAAATTTTTATTAAACGCGTGTAACGCGATATATTGAACCAGCGATAAGCAAGTAGGTGAACAGAAAAAATTTGAATAATAATGAAATTCGATAACGCGAAACGCGGCACGTTCTCTATGTACATATTACTAATGTATTCAATTATATTTACATTTATAATTAAATTCATTAGCAAAAGGAAACTAATTTCAAGTTGAACTTGAAGTTTTCCAGAGACAAGAGTATTATCTCCACGTTACTATATTAACAAGAATATCTGCGAGGAATAGTTCGTATAAATAGTAGAATATAATCTCATTTCATTTTAATATAAATGATATTATAATAAATAATTATATGTAAGAATACTGATTTTAGAGTAAATCCGCCGAATGTGGAATAGGGCCATAAAGTGGAATTTGTGTATTTCTAAGATATAAAAGGTGTCATCCGCGATTTAACAGATGCAAAAAATGTGTTTAGATGAAGCAAGAACATGGTTTGAATGTTGGCTTGCTGCGACTTAACATAATCTCAAAATAAAAATAAAAAATCTGATGTGGCCAACACATAACCTCTCGCCAGATATTTTACCTGGTTGTACGCATAAAACGAAAAATATTTTTAATACAAATACATATATTCATGTCTCACTACAAAATAATTCTCACATATATTTGCAAAATCTATGGGATATTTTAAAATAAATTGTGTACAATACTTACATTTTCTTTATATTCAATATCCTGAAATTTTCTTTTTCTACTTTCCTTTTCTTTTTCTTTATATTCGTCATTTTTTCGCAAATTCCTTTTATATTCTTTTATACGTATATCTTTTGCGTTGTTGACTTTTTTTATTTTCATAATCTTCATAATAATATACAAATATTTTTGACAGAGGCATACAAATATTTTTGACAGTGACATTTATATGTCAATTACAAACATTTGAATTTCTTGCCTTGTAGTAGTTTGATCTGAGATTTTTTACATCAAATTATTTTATATGCCTTTCTTTATTTCTAAATCTATAGAAGATATAATAATGAATTTATATTTATCGAATAAAGAATTTAACGTTCTTTAATATAAGTATTTACATAAATTTTCGATAAATAATATTTAGACGATTTTTTTCTTGTAACTACTACTTTCGGTTGTCCAATTGTTACCAAAACTGACTGGACTCTTCCCATTATTGTTAGATTGAGGAATCCGTAGTTAAAAATGTCTTAAGTCTCATGGTATTTGAGATATAGTGAATCCAACATCCACACACACACACACACACACACACACACACACACACACACACACACACACACACACATCCCCACACACACACACACACATACATACACACACACACACACACACACACACACACACACACACACACACACACACACACACACACACAAACACACACACACACGGACATCATCGTAAAAATGTTATAATCGGATACTAGGGACCTTAAAACGTGCTTATTCATTAAAATCTGGATATGCGATTTTTAGCATGAATACAATACCTCTCTTAGCGAGAGGTAAAAACTGGATGGTGAGCGCTGAGATTTTTTTGGTAAGTAGCAATAAGTTTTACTTTAGAGTAGATAATCTAGTACAACGCATGTTTTCATTTTACTGAAACAGCCGTATCACAATGTCCATAAAAACATGATGTATGCACGATTTTGCTTTATTTTTTTTTAATTGCTCGTTTGGCATGAACTGCAGGGAAAATTCTTAATGTCAAATAGTAGACTGAGCCGCAATGGTTTAATTTTGTACATATCTATGTATTTCCGTTTTTATTTTTTTACATATCTAAATAAAAAAATCTGATGTGGCCAGTTCATTAGCTTCCGTTAGTTCCATATATTTTGTACCAAATTCCATACAGAAATTTTCTTGCACAAGATTCCATATGTCAAGCATACCCTCTGTCAGTTCGATGTATTTTGTACAAATTCCATACAGAAAGTTTCATGTACCTAAGAGATTCTATATTTCCAGCAAAACTAAAGCACAAACATGTCAATTGCACTTGACACTGACATCTGTCAATCAGCATTTTTTTAATATAGTAGCGGTTTCCATGGTTTTAGCATAGCTAGCTACTTCTTGAAATTTAATTATTTATAATTTTTTAACTCTATATCCATTGAATATGAAGTATAAAATGTAATCAAATCGTATAGAGAATAAAATATTCTTTATATTTATAATAACAATAAATATGGAAAAATTATATTTAACAGTGTTTTTTCAAGAAAAACTGTTAAAATGTTAAAATGAGGGTATTTCCGGTTCACCAATTATAAACAAAATCTAATCATCTCTTCACATGGATGTAAAGTAAAGGCATACGAAAGAATTATAATTTTTTGAATTATAGGATCCGAAAAAATCGTCACACACATACATACATACATACATACATACATACATACATACATACATACATACACACACACACACACACACACACACACACACACACACACACACACACACACACACACACACACACACACACACACACACACACACACACACACACACACACACACACACACATACATACATACATACATACATACATACATACATACATACATACATACATACATACATACATACATACATACATACATACATACATACATACATACATACATACATACATACATACATACATACATACATACATACATACATACATACATACATACATACATACATACATACATACATACATACATACATACATACATACATACATACATACATACATACATACATACATACATACATACATACATACATACATACATACATACATACATACATACATACATACATACATACATACATACATACATACATACATACATACATACATACATACATACATACATACATACATACATACATACATACATACATACATACATACATACATACATACATACATACATACATACATACATACATACATACATACATACATACATACATACATACATACATACATACATACATACATACATACATACATACATACATACATACATACATACATACATACATACATACATACATACATACATACATACATACATACATACATACATACATACATACATACATACATACATACATACATACATACATACATACATACATACATACATACATACATACATACATACATACATACATACATACATACATACATACATACATACATACATACATACATACATACATACATACATACATACATACATACATACATACATACATACATACATACATACATACATACATACATACATACATACATACATACATACATACATACATACATACATACATACATACATACATACATACATACATACATACATACATACATACATACATACATACATACATACATACATACATACATACATACATACATACATACATACATACATACATACATACATACATACATACATACATACATACATACATACATACATACATACATACATACATACATACATACATACATACATACATACATACATACATACATACATACATACATACATACATACATACATACATACATACATACATACATACATACATACATACATACATACATACATACATACATACATACATACATACATACATACATACATACATACATACATACATACATACATACATACATACATACATACATACATACATACATACATACATACATACATACATACATACATACATACATACATACATACATACATACATACATACATACATACATACATACATACATACATACATACATACATACATACATACATACATACATACATACATACATACATACATACATACATACATACATACATACATACATACATACATACATACATACATACATACATACATACATACATACATACATACATACATACATACATACATACATACATACATACATACATACATACATACATACATACATACATACATACATACATACATACATACATACATACATACATACATACATACATACATACATACATACATACATACATACATACATACATACATACATACATACATACATACATACATACATACATACATACATACATACATACATACATACATACATACATACATACATACATACATACATACATACATACATACATACATACATACATACATACATACATACATACATACATACATACATACATACATACATACATACATACATACATACATACATACATACATACATACATACATACATACATACATACATACATACATACATACATACATACATACATACATACATACATACATACATACATACATACATACATACATACATACATACATACATACATACATACATACATACATACATACATACATACATACATACATACATACATACATACATACATACATACATACATACATACATACATACATACATACATACATACATACATACATACATACATACATACATACATACATACATACATACATACATACATACATACATACATACATACATACATACATACATACATACATACATACATACATAC
>OY720452.1:52698541-52853541 GCA_963082715.1 Harpalus rubripes
TTTTTCACCAGTTTGCCCTGATGAAGCTGTAAGTGGCAGCGAAACGTTGGCCTCAGACTAAACAATAAACAAATTTAGACTGCATTCCTGCTATTTTTCCTCCCATCAACATCATCAGTCGTTTATTCCATTTTACATCTTTAATGATAATGTTGTTTATTAATTATTTAATGATATTTATATATTTAGTGCAGCGCACTATTTTGTTCTTTCAAACTGTGTTTATTTAAATAATGAATTTCGATTACTACATTTTTTTCTTAACAATAATTATTTTATGATCCGCAACTGTCCATAACAGTAAACTAATATTATGCTAAAGATAAGGTTTTTAGTAGTGTAGATTTTTAATACATTTTCGTTAATGTTAAAAGATGTTTGTGAATTTTATTTTCCAAGTAGAACTCTGCAAAGTCTTAAAACAAAATGAAATGGAAACAGAGCTCGTAATGTAGTATGCGTTATTTCGTCTTTGATGGTGTTGTAAATGAAGATGTTTGAGAAACATCGCAGCATGTTTCTTCTGTAAACGTATTCAGTGTAATGCAGTTTTGAGTGATAAAATAGATGCTAGTGAGTGCATATATAGCCTTCATTTACATATGTTAGCTCGAGACATCCACCTGCACAAGAATTTCAATATCAGCTCGGCGAAAACAAAGATTGCGTCTAAATTTAATAAAAACCCCGGCGGATCAACTGAGAGTATCATCCCGCCTTCGCTGTCACTGTGACGAAGCCTTTGTGAGTTCCCACATCTGATTGGATTAATACCTGGCATTTTTATCAACTTTATTGTATACATAAGGTCTTAATATCCGCACAAAGCAAACATGAAACACCAGTGAGTAGAATTACACAAATGTTCACCTACCAACTTTATTTTATCTTTTTCTTTGCCTACATGATTTCTTTTGTATGGAAAACAATTTTATACTCACACACGTATCTCGGGTGTTTTATGCTATATTAAATTTGATTTTTTTGCACGCATTTCATTTTCAATTTCCTACTTGGAATTTAGATAAAATTTACAAATTCTTTGTAACGCAATTTTTGCTTTATTATCAAATATATCTTTCTATGGTAAAAGAATCTATTATATACCTATAAAATAATTCATTATTTCTTTGCTTCCACTTATTGTCATGATTCTCATCTCTCTTTTCGATGTATTTTGTTTTTTGCTTCGTCTCTGTAATGAATTCCAAACCAGGAGTGGTATTTTATTATATTTACGTATTCATATATTTACTTTTTTTGTAAAATACGATTTTCCATTTCATTTAATAAGCTTTTGTTTATTTTGTAATTTACTGCTCTGAATATTCGAAATTTACACAATCATTTCTCGAGTATTCAGAATCCTTATTCTTATGACAACCTTGCTTTATCTGCTTATCTGCTTTATCAATTATGGGTTGGCGCCGCAAAATGACATGGGCATTTTATATTACTATGATGCTAATTTAAAATTACAAAAAAACTAGAAATTCTTAAAAATAACAATTTGGCCAATATAACTATTTCTTCGTTCGTTTCTTTATTTTGTTACAAGTCAATAAAATAATTTTTTCAGTGAGCGACTGTTCTCTTCATGAGTATATTCACTATTTGTTATTTAAATTACATTTATTGTTTTTTGAAAATTTCATTTATTAATCCACACAAAAAATTTAAAGACGTATTTTTGTTTTTTTTTTTTTCTATGAAATTATCACATAAAGTATTATTCACGAAAGATGACTATTCAAGGTCATTTATGAACCGTCTGATATAATATTACTTGCAAATAACTTCACTGCATATGGATACATTTTAACTGAAAAAATAAATGTACCTTATTTGAAAATTTTGATTCTTTTTAAATAATGCTTTTCTCAAATTTTTATCTTGTTCACCTAAGTTTTAGCATATAACAAAATTATAGAATTGACGTAAACCATAAACTTATAATTAAATTTAAATGTCAACGTTACTGGATAAACATTAGTACAGATGGCAGTGTAGTAGATGATTCCACGTCTGTAACTCTTCGACATACGTCACTGCTATTTTTAGTGTGTTAGAAAGTAATGGCACCATTTACGTATATCTGTCACATCACATAAATTAAATAGACATACGTCAACTAATCTTTCTGTTTTCTGTTGCTAAGCTACTACTATAAAGTGCCGTGTATTTTTTCTGCAAACAAATGATCTTGAATAGTCATCTTTCGTAAATAATAGTATAATGCGAAAAAAATAAAATAAGTTACTGGATTCAAAAAGTAGCTTTGCGCGTCGGACTAAAATGGAAATATATATGAATATTGGAATAGCCAACATTGCCTGCATTAAAAAAATGTATTACGATTTTCAAAATTCAAAGAATAAAAAATCTGATGTGGCTAGCACACAACCTCTCGCCATGTACCTGGTTGTACGCATTAAACGAAAAATATTTTTAAATACAAATACATATATTCATGTCTCACTACAAAATAATTCTCACATATATTTTTAAAATCTATGGGATATTTCAATATAAATTATGTACAATAAATACATTTTCTTTATATTCAATATCCTGAAATTTTCTTTTTCTACTTTCCTTTTCTTTTTCTTTATATTCGTAATTTTTTCGCAAATTCCTTTTATAATATTTTTTACGTATATTCTTTTGCGTTGTTGACTTTTTTTTATTTTCATAATCTTTATAATGATGTACAAATATTTTTGACAGTGGCATACAAATATTTTTGACAGTGACATTTATGTGTCAATTACAAACATTTGAATTTCTTACCTTGAAGTAGTTTGATCTGAGAATTTTTACATTAAATTATTTTATATGCATTTCTTTATCTCTAAATCTATAGAAGATATAATAATGAATTCATATTTATCGAATAAAGAATTTAACGTTCTTTAATATAAGTATTTACATATTTTTTCGATAAATAATATTCAGATGATTTCTTTCTTATAACTACTACTTCCGGTTGTCCAATTGTTATCAAAACTTAATCAATTCTTCCCATTATTGTTAGATTGAGGAATCCGTAGTTAAAAAAAACCTTAAGTCTTATAGAATTTGAGAAATCGTGGATCCAACATCCACACACACTCATACGGACATCATTGTAAAAATGTTATAATCGGATTCTAGGGTCCTTAAAACGTGCTTATTCACTAAAATCTGGATATGCGATTTTTAGCATGAATTCAATACCTCTCTTAGCGAGAGGTAAAAATGTTGAATGTTTTAATTTTGTTTTTTTAGATTATTATATTATATACTAAGAGCCTGTTATTCATACATGCTGTATGTGCCAGTATCCAATTATTCGTACTTATTGTTTTTGCAAAAATATCTCCATTTATTTTAATTATTGTTTATATAAAATGAAATTTAGTAGAAGCAAATATGATCGTGCACAATGAGAAAGGCTTGTGGGCTTTGTGAAATTTGCAGGGCTGGTTATTAAGCAACAGCTCGTGCTTGCAAGCAGAGATTGATGTTGAGTATTTAAACACGGCTCTCCTTAGAGAATTCATCATTCTTCGTCTTGCTAATGATATTTGTCTGTATCCATCGCCAAGTCTTTGCATCCGACATCCAACATGAAATACTGATTCCATGATAGCGAGAATAAAAATCTTGTCGCGGACGAATTCACTCAAATTACCCGTGAAAGATGGAGCGAAGCTATAAATCTCGCAATTTTAATTAAACCAATCTTACAAGACCACCGCGAAAAATGCTCTTGCTCTGTAAATGAAAACGCAGTGAATGACGCCAGCGCAGACAATCATATTGAGTAGTTACTGTCCACTGAAATTGAAAGTTTTAATTAAAAAACATGTTGATAAAATCGAACGGCGAGACGGGCCAGGACACCGAAGGGTTGGGAGACAGTTTTCAATTACTGTTGCTCGTCATACCTGTTTCACCTGAGGGAAAATTCTCGATAGGTAGAAATAACAGATTTAAATATATATATTTAATTTTTTCAATTATTACTAAAATTAAGCAAGCAGTGGTATTACAAAGGTAATTCACCTTAAAGACCAAAGAAACTTTTAGTAGTAAAGAACAAATGTCATAATTATTTTATTTTTGTGAGGAGGAAGTTTGGATCACGACGAGCCGCAGAGTGACCTAAACCTTCAAACAAAATAATTGATAATTATGAAATGAGTGCTTTATACTATTTTATCTATTTTTCGTTCTTTATATTCTTTTTAAATACCAAAATTTAGGTAATTTTGTGTTACTAATGTAGCGTTTGAAAATTTATTTGAAGTTCAACCACATAACTGTACATATATACATACTTACATAAAATTACGTATTTCCTACAGTAATAATAATAATAATAATAATAATAATAATAATAATAATAATAATAATAATAACAACTACAAAAATATTCACCTACTGTTTCAACAACATTCTTACTTAACGAACATCATACAATAAATATTCCTCACTCTTAACATATTAAAGTGACCGATTTTCGGTAGCGAAATACCGCATCCGGACCACAATAATAGTTACAAAACAATCATCATTCACCACATATTCCTGTCTAAGCACACTTTTTTCGCCTCGGCCACATTCATAATCGCATTCATACATGTTCTTCTTCTCTTCCCACTTGGAAACCATACAATCTTCATACACCAAATTATTAACATAACTGTAACCCTACTTTTGTAACACCAACTATCTACGATATTTTTCTTTTCTTTCTAACTCTACTACTCTATTTCGTTTCTTATTTTTACTATTTCTATGTGTTCGTTTATTTAGCGAGATTGAATATTTGATATTTTGGGAAATGCAAAACCACCAACCTTAAAAAATATTGTTCTAGTCTATTACAGCACCCGAATGAGCTAAGAACCAACTATTTTGGGTTCTGTAATAGCTTTGTTATAGACGCAAATTAGAAAAAATAATTAATTAATTTAGAATTATTTTCTTTTTGTACCTTCCACTTAGTTCGGTTATGTGAAATATACCGGCTGGTGCTCGAAATGTGTTACACAGGCATTTGACATGGGAAAGCAGTTTTTCCTTGCGCGTTGCTTCCTTAATTATTTTAGAAATAAACTCGTCAAATAAACGTTGTAGAGCATAAATTTCTGCTTATAAATGAATAAACAAAATTCATTTTCGCTTCTTTTGCGATATCATATATAAAAATTACAATCTAGTGCAAGTCATGGAATTAAAACAAAAAGACAAACACATCTGTCACGTTTTATCAGTCAAAATCAGTGATAAAATTGAGAGTAACTCAGCAATCCGTGGTGCAACGGGTACTGCGAAAATATAAAATATTTAGGGTCTACTAAAAGCTGTAAACTTATGCTGTAGATGATGAATTGTTATCGACTCAATAATTTAGATCCGGATATTTAAAATCATATCGTTTACAAAATGCGTGATATATTGGATAAAAAATGTATAACAGATAATAAGCAATGTTTTATGAAAGAACTTTCAAGTGAAATTTCACCTTCATACTTATTCTTTGATTTCTGTGCCATTAAATTATTCTTCTCCCCAACAACTTCATCCAAAATATCTGGATGATTGTATTTTTTATCCATTATACCGTATGAAATAGTATTTTTTTTATCAAATTCAATATGCCAATTATTTAAAAAAATATATATTTATAGGCAAGCTAGCTCCGTTAGGTATTTCAAAAAGTTGTAAAATACTAGTTTACTTATACAAAATTCGTACCGTACTATTACGAATTCATGGAAATTTCTTCTTATAATTTAACAATTTTAAACACCTGTATGAATTCCAATTATATATGTAGATACCTCAGATGAAAAATATTTGTTTATTGAAATAAAAAAAATATAGGAATATCCGGCCACACAAGACAAAAACAAGTCAAATTCAACAATATAAGAAATATAGATATCATAATAAGTACTAGACTATCTGGACACTAATTTTACCAAGATATCTGACAGATGTGAAGAACAAAGAAGACATCCGCATTATAGCTACATTTCGAAGTAGAAACGAAGAGGCAGCAAACTACTTCTGGAGACCCGAAGATAACAAAATACCTTATTTTCTGTGAAGAAAATGAAAACTTAGAGCATTTGTTACAGATTTGCTACAATGGATGAAGAGGATTAGGAAAATACGAGAACAGTATACATGATTAAATAAATAATATAATTATTGTTAGACAATATACTTATATTTATGAATTAATAAATAATACAATACGAGTAATTATTACAACTTACCTATACGTTAAAGTTTCACTTTTCTTCCTAGATATATAAAATTCTATTTGCTTTAAATTTATATGTATTATATTATGTTTTATTACATTGCTCGACGCAGATGCGAATGATGCAGTCGCCGCAGGCCCCGCGGTTTATATATACAATTCATATTTATTTACTACTGCCATCATATATTATTATAATATAATTTTTCTTCAAGCGTATTATAAAATGCATATTATGCTACTGTACACACGCTGTAGAAGATATTCATTGTCTTACTAGTACAAAAATGTTGTTATTGTTGTACTAGTAAAAAAATGTTAGTTTCTTAGTTCACCGCTGGCGGCGGCAGTAGCCACAGCAACACAGATCATATTGAAAATTGTTATTTGACAGTTGAATTGTTTGTGTTTTGTAGTGTACACACAGCCAGCTTGGACTAAAATTACAAATTTTACAAATAAAAAAATTCCAAAAAAATGTCAAAATATTTTTTGAAACACTTGAAGAAAAAATAGTATATGTCATTCGGAGTAGAACGCCCTTTTTGTGTTTTACCCAGCTTGCCAGGCCTCGGCTGGTGCCTCGGCCGCAATAGCTGGGTTCAACACAAAAAGACCGCTTTCTACTCCTAATAACATAATATACTATTTTATATTTTTTTAAATTTAAGTAAGAAGGCAGAAGTTTTATTTTAACGTTATACGATTTGTAAATAACGTTTCAAATTTGTGCACAAGACAATAAAAGACGAAGATAGTGGATTATGAACCAGTGTTGCAAACATGCGAGCACAAAGATTGTTGTGAATGTAAAAAAAACTGGCTGACCAACTGTTCCGCTTGAAAAATGACACTGTACTGCCGTTAGGGCCGTAACTGTACTCTATATGAAAACTATATTTTGAACAAAGTGGTGGGAGAGTACAACCCTCTGTCCGAATAAATAAAAATTTCCAGATTAATCTAACCAAACTTATATGAGATATACATACACAATGCATAAACAATAAGACTAAACAAAGATTCATAGAATAATATTTACTTCAAACAAATAATAATTTACCATTTCTTCAAATATTCATAAAGTTAGGTACTTTTATAAAAATTACTAAAGATTTATATTCCTACACCTATCTGTAGTCTTACAACATGACCCCGCAGGAGAATCAAGTATCAAAATTTTTAAATTTTTGGATAAAAATTTCTTATATATTAATTATTTTTCCATCACAATTTGTGAAAGTATTTAGTGATCCGTTAAATTTTTATTCTCAATATTTCCACACAAAAAATTAAATACACGTGAACGTTCTAGAAAAAAAATATTTTTTTTATGACAGTAAATACTTTTCTTGTTTATTTGCTAAAGGTGGTACTGGTATCGATGTTGGGCTAAGATTTATACTAATCCTGAAAAAAGTTAATTAATAAAATATTCTTTGTCTTCTTTATTATAAAAAATCTGATGTGGGCACCACACGACTTCCTTGTACACAAGACCAATATGAAATATAGACCCAAGTATAAAATTGCACGTATTTGACATTAGCATCTATTTTTATTTTTTGTCCTAATCCATAGCAAGCTTCATTACAAAAACCAAAAAGTATATGTTTTAAATATCCATATCTCGCTTATACAAAGGGCTAATTTAATAATACTTGATGTGCTAGACGCAGAATTTAATTCTCTAAAACTTTTATTTGAAGCATTTATTTCTAAAATCAAAATAAAACCATTTTATTGAAGAAAAACTGTTAACAACTTCAGATGTTACTTCCGGTTAGCCTGTTTTAACCAAAATCTACTATGTTATTCCAATTAACATAAAAGTCTTATATACCAAATTTGAAAAGTTTTAGATTATATTTTAAAATAGTTTTTCATTAAAATCTATTATAGGCTTCAAATAAAGTAACATTTCAAGAAATTATGTAATGACCAAAAAGGGAGGTGCACAACTAGATGTTATAACAGTCCTAAATACAAAATTTCAACTTTCTACTGCTTACCGTTTTTGAGTTATGCGAGATACGTACGTACAGACGTCACGACGAAATTAGTCTAAATGAATTCAGGGATGGTCAAAATGGATATTTTCGTGGAAATCTGAAAACCGAAATTTTTTACTTCGTACAAGGAAGTAAAAAGATGCAGATTTATGACTTCGATAATTTGTCTTCTTTTGTTTCTTTGAAAAACAACTTTTTCAGAGAAACTAATATTGATACCACAGCATTGATCCGTTATTTACTTAACTTATTAATTAGAGTATCACTATAAAATATTACCTTATATTAGAATGGTATTATTACTTTTATTTAGCTTATATTAAATACTGAAACTGTAACAGTAGAAAACATAATGCTTTCTGGGAGAACTAATATACTCGTATGTGATACCTTTTATAGAAAACATAAATTTTTAAAGGTAAATAGACTAATTTGAGCATCACACGCATGCGCAGTGTCATTTTAGTAGTTCGCGGTACAACTTCGAGTGAAAATTTACTGTTCGTGGAACATTTTTTGACTGATATATGATTCATCAAGTACTAATCAGACCAGTCCGAAGATTGAAGCAACTACTATAAATGAGGGACTAATACGACTATTCATTACATGAATTAGTACGGAATAAGTTTGGGATCCGTCAAATATTGTTACCGCGAGCAAACCTTTTACCAATTTGTTGCCATCAGGGGCTATTTTTGTAGCCAAAGTTCCAAACCCTTTCGAACAAGATATAACAATCTGCTATCTGCTTATAATAGTTATTTGTTTGTAAAGTAGTACTTTTTTGGTCGAGTGCGATGTTGTAGCACGAAACAAAAAATACTATTTTACACACGTGTTGCATACAACATTTTTCCTGCAACCGAAATGGTATTGATGTTTATCATAATACTGAGTGTACAGGCATTCAGCAGCTTTAAATACTGTTAGTGCTCTTTCTCATAACACTGTACAAAATGTAACTTACACACTTGGAAGAATCTCAGACAGACGATGATTAGTCTTTTATAATGTACAAATTGTACATTCAATATTAATATTAAAAATTAGGTTAGGTTAGAATACATGTCAAAAAAATGTTAATGTTCTTAAAAATTAGATTAGTACTCAACCTGTTAAAAAAATATTAGATTTGTTTCATTTATATGTATATTCATATTTCTCAATAAATTTTATTACTTTCATTATTATTTACTACCTAATTATATACTTGACAGGTAAATTAACCAAATTTTAATGTTGCCTAGCAACGCCTATTTACTTTTCAAGCACTAGTGCGTGAAAAGTACTTTTCACGCACTAGTGCTTGAAAAGTGACACTTTACAAACTGTAATGAGTACTTTTCACGCACGGTTGTAGGAAAAATTTTCACGCACGGTTGTAGGAAAAATAATTATGAAACAAAATATCTTCGCTCAGTCTTTCGCCAACCGCTGTGTGTGAAATTGAAAAATGAAATGGAGCTCTCTATTTAAAACGACGAACATCATTGGACTCTAAACCAACATATACAGGGCGCTAATGAACACGTGTTACAAATTTATAAGGTATGTAGGGAATGTAAAATAAACTAACTTTTGCTAATAAACTCGTATCCGGAAATACATAATTTTTGAGCTACAGGCTCTTAAAAGAGTAATTATCTAGCTTCATTTTAGTTAGCTGTAACACATCACTTTAGTTATTATTTTGTTTACGTTAACTTTTAGCAGTGAATTGCATACGCATTATTAATGAGATTACTGTTTGCGATTACTCTAACATTAATGTACGGCCAAACATACCTATAGCAGCACTAGAAATTCAAACAAATTCTAGCGTTTTAGAAGAAATATATAAAAATATGCTCCCAAGGTGCAATACTTGCGTTGAATTTGATATTCGTCAATTCCATGTTTAAAATAGCAATGAGCTTTAAGTAAAGTATCACTTCCGATCGATCGTTTGTAAACAAAATCTAATTTCTCGTTCCAATAAATAGAAAAGTCTGTAATGCGAAATTTTGGATTAAATTTTATTATGTTTTTCCTCGAAATTCTGTTAAGAGCTCCAATTAAGTACCACTTTGAGTTTGAATTACCACATTTGATAAGTTTTGGATCATGTTTTAATATAGTTTTTCAAGAAAATCTGTTTATAGCGTTCTGTAAAATACTACTGCCGGTTTACCAATTTTAGAAAAAAATATTATGTCGTTCTTATTAATATAAAAGTCTTAAATACCAAATTTGAAAAGTTTTGGATGGTATCAATATATTTTTCACGAAAATATGTCCAGTACTTCAAATAAAGTATCACTTCTGGTTTATTAATTTTAGCCAAAATCTAACATGTTATTCCCTTTCATATAAAAGTCTTAAATACTAAATTTCAAAAGTTTTTGAATATATTATAATATATATTTAACGATAATCTGTTCAGAGCTTTAAGTAAAGTATCACTTCCGGTTATCCAATTTTACCCAAAATCTAATCAACTCTTTATATGAATGTAGAAAGATTAAATACGGAAAATAGAAATTTTGGGAATTTGTTGTAAGAGTTATCGTGAACGAAAATAATCGTCACACACAAACACGCACGCACGCACACACCCACACACACACACGCACACACACACACACACACACACACACACACACACACACGCGCACGCACGCACGCACGCACGCCCTGAAAACTCACTATCGAATTTTTCGACCGATGACATTACCTTCCTTATCTACGGTATGACGGGAGGTAAAAATCTGATGTGGCCAGCACAATACCTTCCGTCAGTTCCATATATTTTATACAAATTCTATACAAAAAGTTTTTGCACAAGATTCCATATTTCAAGTACAATACCTTCTGTCAATTCTATGTATTTTGTACAAATTCCGTACAGAAAGTTTCACGTACCTAAGAGATTCTATATTTCCAGTAAAATTATAACACAAACATGTCAATTGCACTTGACACTGACATCTGTCAATCAGTATATTCTTAATATAGTAGGGGTTTCCTTGGTTATAGCATAGCTAGCTGCTTTATAAATAAATAAATATTCTTTAATATTTATAATATGAAAATATGGAAAAATTATATTTAACAGTGTTTTTTCAAGAAAAACTGTTAAAATCTTAAAATTAGCGTACTTCCGGTTGAGCAATTAGAACCAAAATCTAATAATCTCTTCGCATGCATATAAAGAAAAGGAATATGAAAGAATTATATTTTTTTAAATTGTAGTATCTAAGTTTTCAGATCCGAAAAAATCGTCACACACACATACACGTAATAATTTTTAGTTATTTATAGAGTGCCATGAGCCAAAGCAGAATTTTTTTAATAATTGTATTGGTTGAGTTTCGCAGATGATATCTGTCATAAATTATTAATAAATATTGAATTTATTTATCTGTAAACAATGGAATAATATTAACAATTGAAATGTAATAAACTTTCATCTGCCAAAGTCAAACAATGCAACAATTTGAATTGTATGTTTTGTCTGTGCATGACACTCCTTAAAAACCAGACAGATATTTTATTATTCGTTTATCTAATAACAAGAACCTATTATATCAATAAATTTAGGCTCACCTGGTGCAGAATTTAATTCCGATAATTTTTTGTATTTACACTTTCGTCCTAAAATTAATAGAGCAGAATTTACAACCATATGAAACTGTTACCATTGTGTTTCCTATTGTTCATAAAAAAGTAGGCACCAGGTATAGTTACTTTTTTGCCATCAAAAAGGCAAAAGTTTATGCAGCAGAAACGTTGGTTTTTTAAATAAATGCATCACAGAACTAAAACTGAAAAATTGTATATTTATAACATCACTTTTTATAACATATTTGTGTGTACGAGAGTCTGCTTTTATTCGTAGAATGAAAATTATATATTTACCGTCAAGGGCAGACGTCACTTTACGTACTCTAAAATTGTACGAAATGAACACCACTATGCTCTTTTAGTGATATTCAAAAAGTGAAAATAATTTTCTAATTTCTCATCGGTCGGATACGAACGCAATACGTCATTATTATTTTATCAAAAATTCAACCTGTATTAAATCAGTAGTTAACCTACTCCACAATTCTAATATTAGAAGCGCAGTTAATATTTTACATTAGATTCGGATATGGATATGTATACTACAATAACCCCTGATTGCATTCATAGCAACATTTACCAAAGAATAAATAAATTGTGTTTAGTATTTAGTAAATATAATTTTTAATAATCGGTGGATAGACACATAAAGATATATTGAATATTATTATGTGATAAATTTACCCGTATTTACTCTGATAACAAAACCCGTGAATTCAAATATTAGAGAATCGAGCTGAATATTAAATGTATGTTTTAGCTAATCCTGCTTTGGAATTCTCTCTGCTGGAAAACTTATAACAGAGACACAAAAGCAAATGTCAGTGTATTTTAGTCAGTAAAATATAGAATACCTCATACTATTATCATGAGTTGAAAATTATGACAATTTTTAATTTCTACGGAAATTTGGTTACGTATATACTTCTGCGATCGCCACGCTAGTTCTCATGTTTTCTGTGAAAAACGAAATAAACACCTGATAGTAAATTAATTAATTATTTAAAACGTTTATTTTGTAAATGAAATTCTGAGTTTCATCATAGAAGAAGGCTGCAATAATATAAAACAGACAAAGAAAAGACAAGAAGTTTTTGTTTCCCATTAGATTTGAAACCATCCATAGAGATATCCTGATAAGAAAGTTAGAAGTCTATGGCATAAAACACACGGCACTAAATTGGTTTCGTTCATATTTATATAAAAGAAATCAATGTGTAAAATTAAATAATGTAATATCATATGCTATTAATACGAATATAGCAGTGCCACAAAGAGGTGTATTAGGGCCACTTTTGTTTATTATTTAAATCAACAACTTACCAAACGTTCCAACAATTTGTAAAATACACCTCTTTGCAGATGATACTCTTATTTATTTAGAAGACAAAAATAAAAGTACATTAATAAGTAATATTAACAAAGATCTTCCTAATGTAAGTATATGGACGGACAAAAATAAGTTAAAATTGAATGAATCAAAAACTAAAGAAATGATTTTATCCTTGTCATCAAAAACAAATGAGAATGAAAATAATGCAATAAAATTGAACTCATTTGTGCTCGATGTTGTCAGTGATATTTAGGTGTAATGATTGATAAAAGTGATTGAAAATGGAGATAAAGAAGGTAGAAAAAACAATATTGTAATCAAGGGCTTAACAGTAGAAAATGAAAAACCAAAAGACGCTGTCGCTACAATGCTAGAGATAATATAAGATCGGCTGTAATACGCAAAACCAAAAATAACGACTCATTTGTGGTGGCGCAGATTGAGGATAAAATCGAAATCATGAAGAAGAAAAATAAACTAAAAGGCAGCAAGATATATATCGACAATGATTACACGGTAAAAGAAAGAAAAATGCAGGCTACCATAAGAATGAAAGCAAAAGAGGAAAAAGCGAAAGGAGAAATGATAAAGATTTTCTAAAACAAGCTGGCGGTTTTTATTTGGAACTCAGAACGAGAAGCACTCGAAGAAAAAGAGCTAACAGATGAAGAAAAATCAAAAAACTGAAAAGGGCGCAAAGAGATGGACTATATAAGTCGAACAAGCAAGGCAAAGATTCAACGAATATGGAAACAAAAATAAAGAAGAAACAAAAGGTGAAAATGATAACTTGGAACGTAAGAGGAATGAAAGAAGCAGGTGCATGTAAAAATTTAGCAAGAGTACTAAAAAATCATGAGGTAGATATTGCAACATTACAGGAAACTAAAATAAAAGATAATGCTATTAAGGAGCTGGATAACTATATATTCTTTAACAGTGGTTGGGAAACTATATACTTGGGTACAGGTTTTATGATACATAAAAAATTAAAGGAATCCGTGATAGAATTTACACCAATATCTGAGAGACTATGTAAAATTAGAATAAGAGGCAAATTCCGCAAAAGAAGTATTATTAATATACACGCCCACTCAAATGAGAAAAAAAATTATGAAAAAGATGAAATATATAAAGAATTGTTAAGAGCACTACAGTCTATTCCTAAATTCGATATTAAAATAGTAATAGGTAACCTGAATGCAAAAATTGGAAATGAACAGCTTTATAAATACGTGGCGGGAGGTATGAGCAAACATAAGGAATCAAATGAAAATGGAAGAAGAGTTATTGAATTTGCAATAGAACACAGATTTAAAATAATGAGCACACATTTTCAAAGAAAAGATATTTATAAAGTGACATGGATATCCCCGAGTGGCGAAGTACATAATCAAATTGATCATGTCCTAATCGAAAAAGACCATACCAAAATGATAACAAATGTACGAACACGAAGAGGGGCAGACGCAAATTCGAACCATTTCATGGTGGAAATTAGAATGGTTCAAAAACGGCAACGGAGACATATAAAGCATAATAAATGTAAGAAAATTAATGTAAGAACCCTGCAAGTTGAAGAAGAGAAAAAGAAGTACAAGGATAAAGTGGAAAAAAGTTTAGAAAACATGAATAATTTAACAAATATAAATGACAAATGGAATGAAATAGAAGACATAATAAAAACAGCAGCTGAGGAGTTAAAATATCGGGAAAAAATTGTAAAACATGACTGGTTCGACGAAGAATGTGAAAAAGCTTTAGACAAAAGAAACAAAACAAGAGCTCAACTATTGCAAAACGAGAATCCTCAAAACAGAAACAATTTTATAATAGAGAAAAACCGAGCAAAAGCAATATGTAGAAGGAAGAAAAGAAAAATGATGGAAAGTAAGCTGAAATCTATAGAAGAAAATTTTAAAAATAAAGAAATAAAGAACTTTTATCAAGATATAAAGAAAGAAAAAGAAGATTATAAAGCAAGATTGATTTATATTAAGGATAAAGGACAGTTAGTAACAGGAGAAGAGAAAACGAATAGATGGATGGAATATTTTGAGGAGACTCTGAACGGGGAGACAATAATAGAAAATCACCAAGAAGAATTAAGGACAGATCTGGACGAACAGGAAGAACAAATAAATGATTACAGTACCCCGCAGTTGGAAGAGGTAACAATATAATATACAATATAAAGAACGGAAAGAGCCCAGGAGAAAACGGAATAGCAATTGAACTGATCAAAGTGGGGGGAGAAAAACTAATACAAGAAGTATATGATTTAATAAAGAATGTGTGGGAACAGGAAAAAATGCCTGAAGGGTGGACGCATTCTCTAATTCATCCCATTCACAAAAAAGGAGACAAAACAGCTTGCGAGAATTACAGAGGTATAGCATTACTCGATACGGTGTACAAAATATTAGCAATATTACTATGCAATCGGTTTAAAGAAAAGGCAGAAATCATTCTGGGAGACTACCAAGCTGGATTCAGGAAATATCAGACAATTAGGACAGAGGAAGAAATGACGCTTAATTTTGAAGAGGTTGAAAAGTTTACATATTTGGGGGTTACCGTATCAAATAATGGTAAAGAAGATAAAGAGGTGCTAGAGAGGCTGGCGAAGGGATCTAGAAGTGTAGGCTCTCTTTTAAAGTTGTTAAGAAATAAAAATGTATCGAGAGGGGTAAAAATTAAAGTCTACAAATCGATTATTAGACCAACAGTGATATACGGATGTGAAATGTGGACGCTGAACAAACTTAACCAAAAGAAATTAGAAGTGTGGGAAAGGAAAGTTCTCAGGAAAATTTTCGATGGTAAAAAGTTCGGGGAAATATGGGTACGAAGGACAAACGAGGAAATCATGAACTTGTTCGGTGAACCGAGTATAGTGGAAACAGTGAAAACGCAGACTAAGATGGTTCGGACATATAGTGGGAATGCCAGAGGACAGGACAGTAAAAATAGTCACCGAGAGAGACATAACAACAGGAAGAAACAGGGGAAGACCAAGAGACAGGTGGAAGGATGCGATATTGAAAAACATAGAAATTTTAAAAATCAAGAACTGGAGAACAAAAGCAATGGACAGAGTGCAATGGCGAAATATCTTCAATAAAGCCATGGGCCTTCATGGCCTGTAGTGCTATTTATATATATATATATATATATATATATATATATATATATATATATATATATATATATATATATATATATATATAGATTGATAAGTTGAAGTTTATCTAGAGATCTGTCAACTTGGAAAACAATTGTTATATATAATACTATTATATTCACACACTTTGATATCTGTGTGTATGTGTGTATGTGTGTGTGGATCCTCTACTCTAACTCAAATACTATCATTCAGAAAAAATTTAAACCTTGTATTTCAAACTTTTTCTGTAATGGAAAGAGCCCATTAGATCGGACAACCAGAAATGGCACTTTACTAGAAGCTCAAAATAGTTTTTCTTCGAAAAATACCTTAAATGTAATTTTTTCGAGATTAATGTTATTATAAAAATTAAAGATTATTAAATGTTCTACAGATTTGCATTAATAGTTTATCTATATATTTTATGGATAAATTTATAAAATTATCTATAATTTAAATCCCGGTGCCTACGCTTTAAACAAACAAAACTCCTTGGTTGCGCAGTTATTCAAATGTATGACATAAATATCACTGTCACAGAACTAATTATTTGAAATTAATAACAATAACGTATTTAAAAGAAAAAAGTAAACAGAACAATAGGAAAGGAAATCAATACAGTTTCCAGCATATGTAAATAAGTAGGTTTGTATTTAGATTAATAAAAATTAACGAATCGCAAAAAAATTAAGATAATTCTCATTTTTTGATTAGTGAATGCTATTTTATCCCGGTATTTAAAATTTAATCTTCATTTTATTATCAAAAAAGGTAGTTAAGTGAATTAGATTAGACTATATTTTAAGAAATAAACTGCTAAAATTAGAGTAAAATTCGCTAATCAAAAAATAAAGATTAGCTTAATGTGTTTTGTGACTCGGGCGGTAATGAGGTATTGGATTCATGCTAAAAATCGCATATCCAGATTTTAGTGAATAAGCACGCTTTAAGGTCCCTAGAATCCGATTATAAAATTTTTACGATGATGTCCGTATGTGTGTGTAGATGTTGGATCTACGATTTCTCAATTACTATAAGACTTGAGACATTTTTAATTACGGATTCCTCAATCTAACCATAATGAGAAGAGTTGATAAAGTTTTGGTAACAATTGGACAACCGGAAGTATTAGTTACAAGAAAAAATCATCTAAATATTATTTATCGAAAATTAATGTAAATACTTATATTAAAGAACGTTAAATTCTTTATACGATAAATATAAATTCATTATTATATCTCCTATAGATTTAAAGATAAAGAAATGCATATAAAATAATTTGATGTAAAAAAATCTCAGATCAAACCACTTCAAGACAAGAAATTCAAATGTTTGTAATTGACACGTAAATGTCACTGTCAAAAATATTTGTATGCCTCTGTCAACAATATTTGTATATTATTATGAAGATTATGAAAATAAGAAAAAGTCAACAACGCAAAAGAATATACGTAAAAAAGAATATAAAAGGAATTTGCGAAAAAATGACGAATATAAAGAAAAAGAAAGTAGAAAAAGAAAATTTCAGGATATTGAATATAAAGAAAATGTATGTATTTATAATAATTTATATTAAAATACCCCATATATTGTGCAAATATATGTGAGAATTATTTTGTAGTGAGACATGAATATATGTATTTAAAAATATTTTTCGTTTTATGCGTACAACCAGGTAAAATATCTGGCGAGAGGTTATGTGCTGGCCACATCAGATTTTTTATATTGGAATTATAGTATTTGTGAAATCGTATATGTGTAGGAATTGGTAGCAGGCGTCTGCTAGTCGACATTGTGGACAGTTATGTGGTGTCGCACAGCCTGACTCCATCGGGAACAGTCGCGGATATTGCACTTCGCATCTCATCAGCAATATCGTGAATTCTTCATGTCGCCAAATAGAAACCTGGATCACTTTATACACACCAGTATCACACTATACAATTGTAAACACATCGAGCAACATGGGGCCTACAAACAACATATACAATAAAACTCATTTTCTTCATAAATGACAATAGTACAGAATGTAAAGATAAACAATCATTTATACGTTATTGTAAAAATATTCACTTAGGATGTAAAAGTATATTGAAATTCTGTATATAAAAAATTGAGAAAATTTTAATATAAATATTCCTGAACAATGTAATAAAACAGTTCTTTTTCAATAGTTGCAGTTGCAAAACTATTTTCTATCTAAGTGGGCACACATTACAGTAATATGTAATGCAAACAAAGATATAAATATTAAAATACATTTTAAACAGCTGGCTAAATTGTTTTCATATATCACATGCTTAAGTTAAAACAACTCCATATTTAACTGGATTGAAAACTAAAATGCCTTCCAATTAAAAAAATCAAGTTACAATTTAGCAAAAAAATATATATTATTTTCAGATTTAATTTCTATGTTTCAAATCGACGTAAATGATTAATGAATATGTAATACTCAAAAATAGAGACGAATATCTGTCTTCGTCGGGCTCGGAGAACTCTAAAAATATTACTATTATTTTTGTAACTTTGCAAGTAAAGAAAATTTTTAGTTGCAAGTTCACCTCTTCGTTTCTTTAAAATATTGTCGTTGAAATGTCAAATACTAGCTTCAAAAAATAACAAAAATTTCATTTAACCTTCATAATATCAAGGTCAATAAGTTACGTTAGATACCAAGCGGGGTACAAATGTACCCCACACGTTTTTATATGTCATTGGCTTTAAATTTTCGTTTTAACTAAAGACAAAAAGTATACAAAAAATAATTTTTAACAATAAGTTAGTCCTAGATTTTATCCATATTTCTTGGACATATGACAACATACATCGACCGTTTTTTTTTTTTTTTTTTTTTTTGTTATTGGAATCCGGTTTTCTTTCTTCATTACCTGTATTCAATTCAAGTAAAACTGCTGTCATATTTTGTATAATTTTTTATTGTAATGCAAGATCCTATTATAACGGCGAATAATATTACTCCTGGCTAATTGATGACCTAGTTCTAATAAAAACATTCTTCTTTTATCTAAATGACGTTTCTTCCATTCGGGGTTTACATTAATCTACTAATCCACAACCTATAGGAATTGATAATCGCAATATCCAGTATATGGAAAAAAACGATTGGTCTTCCTTTGTGAGGTATATTCTTTAGCAAGTTTGTAAGTTGTGTCTACAACTCCTATAGTTTTATTGTAATGTAGAATGATATAAGGTTTGTAGTCATGTTCAGCATCACTTATGACGTTAGTACGTTCACTTGATAAAAGAATCACAGCTGAGTTTTTCTTTGGAACGTAGGACACCAGTGTCTTATTTTTCATAAAGGCGAACATACTAGAAAAATCCTTTTTATATCTGGCGGGAAGTAACTCGCCAGATATATATGGCTTATTATCGCATAGTGTCAGGTTTTTTATCCAACAGCTTACCTTCCAATTCAAGGCTAGTGAAAAAATTATCCGTTGTTATTCCATATCCTTATCCCAAATGGTTTACCATGTCAAGAACGACCCGTTGACCTTTGTCCTTTTCTGTTATGTTGCCTTGTTTCGCTAAAATAGAAAAAAATACATGTAAATACCCAAAAGATTTTTCTTTGTCACAATTTTTACTTAAGTAAATTTGCATATTTACTCTGTAGGCTGTTTCACAATCTGCAAGAGCCCAAATTTTTATGCCATATTTGTCTTGTTTACTTTTCATGTAAACACCGAATGGAGCTTTTCCGCAGAATGGGACCAGTTGTTCATCTACACATAAATGTGTATTTGGATTGAAAGATTTCTTACAATTTGAAACGAATAAATAGAAAATTTCTCGGATCGAAGCTAACTTATCATTAATTTTTCTTTCTTGACGGGTTCAAAATTGTCGAATCTCTAGAAAGTTAGAATTTGCTAAAATCTGTTACGGAACATCGCAGCTGATACTATTGGACGCCACAAAACTGGGTCTTGGCTCCATAGAATGTAAATTGGTTCCTTGTTTCCGTGAATATTCCAAAAAATCAAAATAAGGCCAAAAAGTCTCCATTTCAGCTTTTTCTACGGAAATAACGGTTTTCCCTTTTTCTGAGTAAACAGATTCAGCTTATCTATTTGTTTCTGTCAAGATTTTTATATAATATCTTCGGAAAAAATAGCTCGAACATGTCTTTCATGGAAGTAAAATTCGAACTGTATTGTATTAGACCTGATGGTATTTTTTTGGATTTTACATCTTGCTCTTTTTACTCGTGTAACATATGGTGTTTTGGCCCACTTAGAACCATCTATCGCAAAATAACGTAGTCTATTTTTATAAGTTTCTAATTTGCTTGCTTCATCAGAATGATTTGCCATTTCGTCATTACTAGTAAGCAAAAGGTCGTCAGCTTTATCATTTTCGGTCATTACGTCGATATTAGCTATATCACTTGCAAAATTTTCTGAAGCCAAATCGTTGTAATAATCATCATCAAAATCATCTGTCTCTAATATACGAAATAATTCGTCATCCGTAAGTTTAATTTCATTACGACATACGAGTTTACTACTCATTTTTGCGTACTTCACGATACACACACATACGCACGCACAGACACGCACACACACACGCACACACACACACACACACATACACACACATACACACACACACACACACACATACACACACATACACACACATACACACGCACACGCACACGCACACGCACACGCACACGCACACGCACACGCACACGCACACGCACACGCACGTACCCCGGTTGGTATTTAACGGCACCGTAATAAAACGCATCGTTTGACAAGCGGGGTACATTTACACCGCGGGGAACAAAATTACTTATAATTCAGAATTTATAAAAAGAAACAAAATATATTTTTTATGAGAAGATCTGTTGTATTGTAAATAATAGATAGATGGCCGGAAAAATAATATTTTTATAATTAAAAATATATGTCTAGGGTATATTTATACCCCGCTTGGTGTTATGAAAGTTAATAACAGATAATTGTTTATTTATTTGTTGTCGAGGGGCGTGGAAAAGAATAAAGTAAATTACGTATTTTCTGAAACGCGGACAGCAAAATAAAATGTAATACAATAACTGTGTTGTGTATCCTTTCATTTTTTTCACTGCTTTTGGAAGAAACATTATCAGAACGTTAATTGTAAACATTTGTTTTTCCGTTGGTATTATCAACTACCAACATCTTATCGCTGTAATAAACTCGATCCAGTCGGAATACTTTTTGATTATGGGGTACGCTTTCGTTACAAAGTAAATAAAATAAATTTATAGAATTAAGAAATATCTTTCGTTAGACGTAGATTTATACATATATAAAATAATAGGTTTACTTCTGATTGTATATGATAAAAGTTGTAAGACGTCAGATTCAGTAAAAGGCATGTATAAATTTAATATCTTTTATATTTACATCAATTTATAATATCTGTTTTTATATATCCTGGTCCCAACAAATTATCTGACAGTCTACTGACTGAAATGTCTACGCGAACGTACACGCATTTACATCTTAAATATAATAAAACATTATTTTATATGGAACACTTTCCTGAATGAATATAAAAATAAATGTGACATGTGATCATAATTGTATTCAATACATGTATGTATGTATAAGTAATAATAGTAATAAAATATAAAAACATGACGTCACAGCGACACCTATTGCTATATCTTTCTCTCGCACAAGCTCTATTGTAGAATCTGTTCGTAAGGCAACGTATGTTGTAATACTGTTAATAATTTGGAACTGTCAACATAGTTCGTATACATTGACGTAGTGGCATACCCTGCTATGGTAAAGGGGGTACGGGTAGGGGCGTTTGTTCGAAACGGCTCCCACCCATTCAGAGAGTCTGGAACAAATTATTATTGCGTCATGTCATTCTTACGTGAAGAATATTATATGTACTATAGTTCCTCATTATAATAGTAAAAATTAAACATTATTTTGTCCTGTACTTTCAGGAATATGACATTATGGCATAACATATTGTCTGTTCTTGTCTACTACGCTCGGGCCTTGATGATAATGATTGATATTGATGATGATTATTGAAATGCCATATTTATAAGCAATGCATATCCTGCGAATGTGTCAAAAAAGAGTCAACTAAATTTGAAAATCAAACAATTAATTCCATCCTCAATGAATTACAATTACGAGATAAGAGATACTAAACTGTGGTTCGGAAATAGCTGTTTTCGCCGAATTTTTTTACTGTGCGGATAGCATTAATTATAATATATAATATCGATTACATAAATATATATGTAGACAGTACCAAGCTCTAATAAAGCATAAAATAACTAGATCTGTAGATCACGATAACTTATTAATAGGCGGTTTGGATTCTTTAATTATTTATCCTTTGCATGTATTATTCAGTCCTACCTAGCGTATCTACTCATATATTTCCAGGTGTTTGAAACGTTCTAAAATATGTTCTTTATTTAAAAGAGGTGATAAAAATAATGTCAAAAACTTCCGCCTATATCGTCGTCCTAAAATCAAAACCTCGTATCTAAAATACAATAATTTTTTAGGAAATAAAACCCTTCTTCAATTCAAAAATGTTTGTTTGTAATATTCGTCCTTTTAGTTGTTAATACTTTATAGAATGGTAACAAAAATTAACTAATTACTAAAGGTATGGTTGAGATAAATAAGCGGTAGACACGAGATACGAGATTTTCACTCTATATTTCCAAACATTTCAGATAGGTACATACCTATTTAATATTTATTCGGTGTGCTTGTGCATTTTTTTTTGCGGAGTTAGTTACCAGAACAAAGTAATCTTGTAATCTTGTAACTCAGAAATGAGAAAAATATTGAAATTATGTAGTTAAAATTTTTGATAACATACTTTTTAAATAATCAATCTAAAATTAAGAACTAGATACATCGGTACATTTCAACAAAGTTTTAATCATCGTTAGACTAATAGACTTTAAGCGATCTTACAAATTTCATGCAATTTATTTTGATGAATTTGAGAAAAAAGATAAATTAATGAAATATGCACTGAATTTTCAAAAGTATTTGAACAGTTTTCCAGAAATCTATATCATATTTTTTTCTATTTTCTAATTCAATATTTTGTAGAAATTTGTGAAGGCCTTTGGTTCCTAGTTTTAGTTCTCCTTTTGTCTCGTGCTAAAAATTTGTCCTGTTGGTATAATTCACGGGTATTTACAACTAGTTGTGAATAGCAGGGTTTACATAATAAATGTATAGATTGTTATAAAAGCAGGGCTTAGCTAGCAGAGTTGCTACTTTCCACGGTCCAACTGTGACAAACAAAGACAGCACAGCCAGTGAACTAATGCGTAGAGCTTTTACATTTCTAGCATACCTACTCGATATTAACTGAATGTTCCGAATTGTTGTTTGAATTTTCGCAGCAATTCATAATTACCACATAACTCTACTATTAGCAAATATTGAATATTGTGAAGAATAAACTACCCTTAACTCATTTACTACATACAGGATGAGTTAGGAGGAATTTGCCAAACTTCGGGAGTATGTAGTACAAAAAAATATATGACTAAACACTTTTAAATGGTATCCCGATATTTATTTATATTCGAGGTTTGTGTTGCTCAATCGAATACATCTTGATTTCCTTAATATGCGAGCCGCAACTTTCTATATATAATGAATTTGTGGATCTCGATTATTCATTTCAGTTTTGTACTGTAACATTGAGAAATGTAACGAAATGTGGAGAGACGCAATGGGCTCGTCCAACTTTTTTTGAATATTTTATATGTTACAAGGAATTTAAAAAAAGAAATTCCGTATTTTTTGTTTTCTTCAAATTATGGTTTATAACGCATAAAATAATTATTAAAGTTTTGGCGCGAAAGTTGTAACGTTAGCGTCATTCCGTCATAAGTAGAGAGAACCAACATACGTTACCATTCATATACAATAAATATTGCAAGAATAAAAATACGTATCCATTAAAATAATCATCAAAAATCATTACAGCTAATGGTAATAAAGTAAGCCAGATAGTCATTATCATTTCAAAATATATATTTGTTTGAATTACTTACATGAATAGGTACCTATAGGAGCAGTGAGTAGTGTTAAATGTCAATTTATGTAAAACTTCGATAGTACATATTATACATACATAAAAATCATTATTTTTGTTTGTTTTCACAATCAGGTTAATTAATTAATGTGACTTTAAGACTTTCTTTAAAATAATATTGAAGGTTATCATATTTACCAAGTGCCATTATTATAATTGAAATAGTATTTAATCTATTTTCAATTTATAATTAAATACAACAATGACAGTATTGATTACAATAATCAAAGCAAAGGTCATAATAAAAAGTAATCCAACATGTACATTCCTACTTACTAAATGATTACAACAATGACAAGTATTGAGATTACAATAATTAAAACGTAAATTATAATACGAGTATTAATTTATTTAATAAGTAAATTTTCTTTCGATCTGAATAAAAAATTACTCGGATATATTAAATATGTGTATGTTAGAGTATATGTAAAGCAAATCGCGAATTTAGGAGCAAAATATGCATGGTCCACTCTATTGTGACATTTTCATAGGGTAACTGGATGACTGTAATGACGCTGACGTTACAACATGGCGATCATTTTACGCTTAAAACTTTAATTACATTATTATAGGTATAAAAATATAAAATATATAGCAATTGTTATTTCGTCTTCATTTATGTATATTCAAGATTCATATGGGAAATGTAATTTCTAAAAAGCCGAAGACTTGGATGGGCCCATTCAATTTAGTCAAGACGTAAAGTCAGCAAAAATCTGTTAGCAACTCTCTCTGCCGAACTGAGAGCGTTTAGTACGGAAGTATGCGGCTCCAATCGAGGTTGCACGCGCTTGTGTTGAGACCAAGTAAACAATTATTCGTACAAACTTAGCAAATAGCCTAAAGGAGCTACGGAAAAGTAAGATCGCATTAACATGGTTGTAGTGTTAGCAGCATGTTTGATAGGTTATGTGATTACTCACATTTGACGCTGTACGAATATGTCGAAATTGTATATAAACAACATTGTATGTTATCATAATAGCCAAACAGTAATTAAAGGTTAACACAAGTATTATGTGTTATTGTCAAAATATAATTGTAATTGTATTTCAACATGTTTAGTTATTTCAATATATTTATCCTTAAATTTCACGGTGTTGGTATAAATTAAAATGAACCCTAAATAACAGTGAAAACTAGTGGAGTCAAATTCAGTAACTAAGGGGGTTCCAGACAACAAGCATAGCAGTTAGTGATGTCAGCTGGCACGAATAGTAAGTACCCACATTCCTATGAAAATCGCTCCCAACATAATGGCCATATTTCCTGCAAACACGTGATTAGGAGTGTGTAAACATCTGCCAGTTTACATGCCCCCGGAAAGAGAAATTCAAATCATTTGAAATTTTCGATTAGATGTTTAATTATCGATTGACACATACGTTATTAAATAGACAAGGGCTATTGGTGACGTCATCGTTATTAGATTCGGAAGTCCATCAGTTACAGTTGGCAGTAAACTGTAAAAATACCGGCTGTCAGTAGAAATTGAGCGTTTTGACGAACGTATAAAATTAAACGCTTAGTAGTCCGCTGTGGTATTGACGGTCGGACGTCAACATTAGAATTCGAATTCCTATTTGCTTCAGTACAAACAAAGATCGAACGGAGCGAGTTGATATGTTTTCATGTTTATTACATTTAATCAATCAATAATGAATGACAGGTTATTGTTTGACAATTAAAACATGCTAATCTGCATAATTAAACTAATAAGATGCTGTAACTCGAAAACAAAAAAGTCTGATTACGACTTTTGGGTTTTATCATAATTTAGTTATGTGTTGTACACGTATACTCCCGAAGTTTAGGTCTTTTCTCCTGATTCACCGTGTATAAAAAGAATATAGTGAATAGATATTGAAGTGAGTATTTGTAATAAGTAAAAGAGATTGTTCTTTAAAAATTTACTGTAAGTTAATTGCTTATTTATGTAATTATCATGTCCAAGTTTTATTATAAAAATCTAATTTAATTGATAATTGCCTCAATTATCATTTTGAATTCCTCATTTATTCCATAAAGCACTGTAACGGGTGTGCTTATAAACTAGGCAAACCTATTGTTTGTATTGGATTTATATCCTAAAAAATTTTGAATTTTTTTAGGAAGAATGGAACAACAAAAGCATAATACTTATAGGATTGTAGGTCTGGGTCTGGAAAATCTAGTAGGTATAGTTAACAATAGCGTAAAATAAATAAAAGTAACATATATACTGGTATCATAGCTTAATTTGTTTTTGTTCGAAGATTTCGGCAAAAATAAAAATGCTTATGCTCGGACTAGTATTTACGTAATTTAAAAATTGAAACTTGTTTTTAAGTTCAACGCTAAAACAACAACTGGTCCCATAACGCACTGAGCTACAATCTATACATTTATTATGAAGCAAATATTAGTGCGTAATTAATGTAGGTATGTAATTATTAGGTAGTTTTTTTTTTGTATTTTAAGTGTTTAGTGTGAGTTACTTTGTATAGTCATTTATAATTTAAATGAGTGAATTATTATTTACAATTGTATTAACTGACAATACAACACATTGTATGTTTAGTTGAAACGGAAGGAATAGAACTCGTGGACGCGTACGTTTGCTATTCAGGTGTATTATAAAAAAAGCATAGAAATAGTTCTGTGGGACGTGTAACTAAAAGAAAATTGTATTATTTATATTATTAAAAACATTTGTATTTTTTCAAATCTTTAAAATATTCATAACTTTTAAATAAAATCTAATCTAGAAAAATATAAAACGTATTCTTAAAAATGTTTCTAGTAATGCACCCCATTCGGTCTTGATTGAAAAAGTAATATGGAACAATGGACATAATATAGCGTCATGTAATGTAAAAAGTCCATTCTGGACTTGAAGGATTTAGATACACATAGGTAAATATCTTCAGAATAAAGACAATTACAATGTACAATTAAATACCATATATTCGAATTCTAAATACTTGTCTCTTTCTATTTACCTTTTAATAAATAATCAGAAAACTCCAAATAAATACAGCGTCGGGATTCAAATAGGTAAACTTGATATTGCATTTCAATGTGCTATAAAATTGGGAATGGAATATAAATTTGTGGGATAGATAGGTTAGCAATAATATAGACTGTCTGAGTTTTATGTGAGTGAGATCGGATGGTGGTTTATTTTCGTGTGGGTTGATAGAATTTGGGTATTTGGCGATTGTCTCTCGGTTACGTTTGAACGAATTTAGTTCCTTCTCGTGTCACCAGCTGATGGAGGTGAAGCCTAAGGCCGGACACGTCGCTCTTTATTTTTACGCAGGGCTACGAGGCCGAGGCTCGCTATATGGAAATCTCAAAGATCCAATTTACCGTAACAAAAATATCGCGTTGTGCAGGGGAATAAAGTGCCGAGCAGATCATCGCTGCAGGCTGCACAGCACAACAAGCAACCAGCCTTGTCACCAACCGTGTTGTATAAACAAGCCCGATAATATATAGCGAATAGTTATCTTATCCCCGGGCCGTGTACACATTAGCCCCAACGACGTGACGGGAATACCATTACCCTCGGAATATCACTTTCTTCAACATCACTCATTTACTACTTTCCCCCAAACGTTTATTACTTTTATTGCTACTTAAATCACTAAATACACTTACAAGTATAGATCATTTCCTATTATTGTTATAGATACGTACGAGTATTTTTTTTTTTGTATTTGTATTTTTTGTTCTTCAGTAAGGGCCGTTTTTATAATAATATTTATCTTCACTTAACACTTTAAACAAAATAAAAGTTGTGTTCGTTTTCATAATATAACTAGCACGTTGGCGAGCACTGTAGCATTACTTTAAAATCAAGATAAAGCCTTACGGCCAGTTTCTTAATAATTCGTAAAAGCAAACTTTAGATAAAATTAAATTTTATTTTTAAAGTGACTTTATATACACTTTAAAATATGTACGTTTCATAAAAAAAAATACTGTTGTAAGACTGAATGTCAGAATAATGCATTTTATTTATGTCTATAAGAAATGGAGGTGGAAATTTTACATTTGATGAATATTACACCTTGATTTCATTAATATATAAACAAAAAAATGTGTTGCAATGTAAGAAAATGAAAACTACAAAATTCAATTAAATGAAAAGGTAAAAGTTTGTAGGTTAGATTACTGAATATTTATTTGCAAAATTTTGTAGGATTTAGTTTGTCAAAAAACTGAACAGGCTGTCATGGCTAAATTGAAAGTACAATAACTTAAAACTAGCTAGAAAATATGGTTTGGAAAAACTGAACTGTGTCAAGAAAACTTGGATTTAATATTGGAATTATTAAATACATAATGTGATGTGAAACCACCTCTAAAAATGATAATGAATATATCTCTTGATTTATTTATGTGTTGCTAATTTTATTATTTCTTCTATCTGTTAAAATACAAATAAAATTGTATTTTCCTTAACCTACATCTATCATAAAATTCTTTTACGATCCACATATATAAATTATGAACTTCTGGCTAATATACTTTTCGTTGTTTACTATTAGCATCGCCGGAACTTGAAGTTGAAGTAATCATTTTTATCAAAAACGTGGAATCGAAACTGATAAGTTAAATAACCACTTTAAGCCCATAAAGGAACTCTCGCATGACTTCATTTTAAAGGACATTAAACTAACAACTTTAGCTTAAAGTTGAATTATGAAACGCTTTTTTTCATTTTTAGATCAAACTTTAAAGTTAATGTAACTATATTACGAAGCCGGCCGTTAAAGTAATTTTAATTAAAGTCTTAAAGTAAAGTAAAATTGATAAAAAAAAGCGTAGTTAGTTATCCAACACAGACCTAATATATTTGTTACTATGGTAATTTGAAGTAAATAATGTACAAAATTGCTCACTCCGTGAGAGAATTATTGAGGTCACGAAAGAATTATTACTGAATTTTGCGGTTTTTTTAAATATAAACAATAAATAAGTGTACCAAATTATTTTTATTTTTGGTATAACTGTTGGCCAAATAAGGATTATTATTATTATTATTATTATTATTATTATTGTTATTTTTATTATTAATTGAAATAATTTAACATTATGAAACTTTGCTTCTTATGTATCATATTAAGAAAGATCCCCATTTTCACTCATTTCAATATATTTTTGTTTCAAACAATTCCCAATGTGAGACTATAATTATCGCAGAAAATTTTTCTCAATAACAATTTAACAACCATCACATATTAGCAAAACAACCAGTCAATGGCTACTTTGTAATTTAAAATAGAATATCAAATGATTTGCCAGTGTCAAACATTGAACGAAAACATTCAAATGATTAAAGAAATTTTAAAAAGTGTTGGATAAAACATTGTATTACACTCGTTTAGATTATATATGCCACTAAAGAAAATTAACCACTTGCACTTCGTGACTAATATGTTACAAATCCACATCTGTATAATAAATAACTATTATTATTTCCATTCACTATCCTGTTCATTTTTACTACCTCATTTGTCAAGGAATACCATTGAATATTGATACAAAAGCATTTATTCAGACCGGTTACCGCCGGTTACATGGTAACCGCATTTTATTCAGCATACCGCTTACTTGTGGTTACGTCAAGCATATAACCGCGGTATGTAGGACCGTTGCATGTCAGGTTAATATTGCTGTCCTTTTCTAGCTGTCAAAACGCCTACAGTTTTACAGTTAGGCAATTTTCAGTAAATAGTATATTAAAGAACGTGTTTTATAAGACATGTTTTTTCACACGCGTCAAAATTTAGAAAACGAGCGTTAGCGAGTTTTCTAATTAACAAGTGCGAAAGAAAGTCTTATAAAATGAGTTCTTTATACTATTTTTTTATATTTTGGGCCTTCTACAATAACATTTACTTACTCAATTTGTGATAATATTTGTAACCATTTGTACATTTTCATGTAAATAATCTTCCCTAAATAAAAATAATAATAATAATTTCGCCATTATATTATTAAAACGAATTGTCAATTAACTAAAAATAAATTAGGTAAAAATGGGTTAAAGAAACGTCATCTAGTACCAACCGTTTAAAACAAAAATTGCGTATCGAAATGAAGGTCATTACGGTACGCAATTGCGTATCGTAATGACTTCATTATGAACGCAAAATGTAGAAAGTAAAAAATGGAATCTGTGACATGTGTTGTCAATGTATTTTGTATCACATCAATACGTTTATATTAAATTTATCACAATATGAGCAAAATAAATATTTGACAAATGTCAAATAATTAATTTGACAGAAACGTCTGTAGTAACCGGACATATTTTATTTATACCGGATACGTGCGGTTAACTACATGTAACCCGGTTACCTGAATAAAAACGCCTATAGAAACAAAGGACGGAAAATTTAAGAAAAAAAAAACGCTGTCATCCAACTGTCACATTTGATAATGTCAATGAAAACCTTTAAATGGAAATATTTATGGAAAGAAGAGAATCTGAATGATATTAAATTCAAAATCCTAAATTATAAGAATGAGTAAATATGTTACACTAGTTTATAATATCTAACTGTTCACAAAGAGGCAGCTGCATAGGAATTTAAGGACGATACTTACATCCTAATAGCCTACTGACGATACCGAAAGTGGGAAAAATGTTTTTTTTTTTACTATTATACATTTATATGATCATTATTATTGTGTAATTGCCCGACAAAATACGTGTTTCAAGGCAATACTTATAAACAATCACTAGTCCAGAAACTCAGTTTCAGGACAAGATTTTTGTGCCGATTTCTTCAAAAATTCTTTGTATATTTGTCCAGGCTTTATTTTATTTTACATAACCTAAAAAATGAACATATAATTTTATCGGTACTGCATTTAAGGTACAATAATTAAAAATTTAAACCTAAAATTTGTAAACAATTTGCTAATTATTGTGTAAAAATAGTCCCAAATTAACCCAACACCATAATGTCAACTCCTTTTGCCGGTCTAGACGATGTAAATAAGTGTTTCTGGACGATTTGGAGATATGTAACAACGAGAGTCACGTTGGAATTATTGAGAATAAAAATTCAGGTCGGTCTTGGTTCATTTTGAACAGTTATTTAACTGATTTTTTTAAATTAAGTTTCATTAGAACATTTTTTTGAAGTATCGTGAATAAAAATATGAAATTGACTGGACTACCAGACAGCATTTTCTTCAAATTTTAGCGATAAAACTTGATTATTTTGAAATTATTCTTAATGAAGAAGTGGAAGGAAAGAATGGTGAAGTGCATGTCAGTGTCGAAGAGAATTTATTTTCAATTATTCTAGCGTGACCCGCGTAATAATTTATAGAGAATAATGGTGATAATATGGAGACAGCCATAGAAAATTTCTGAAAGAGCGATTGATTCGAATAGTGACTGTACACGGAAATTATTGAAAGTTGCATGAAAATTAAGTAAAAACGTTCTTATTTATGTAATGATCTATATCCCATAGTTCATCAAGCCTTCTCTCATACTGGGGCTGGCCAAGAACTTACTGAGGTTGTGACGTCACGGGATGACGTCATGGCAAATTGAAAAATTCTTTTATATTTTTCTCCCGTTCTTTACGCAAAATAAAAACATGCAACTAATATTTTATTTCTACATTAACATAAAAAAATCAAAAAATCGCGGAAAATCCTATTCACATAGACCCATCCACACATTACATCGTAAAAATGATAAAATCAGAGTCTACAGACCTTAAAACGTTCTTATTTATGTAAATATTGTTACGTTTTTTTAAACATATATTTATAAAATAAAAATGTTTAGACCTCTAATATACGAGAAGGTAGTAGTGAAAGCTGAATGTTCCTTTAAAATAATGTAAATCAAAGTGTAAAAGTAAATATGAAAGAAATATAAATCTTTTGCGGTACATGTATTTGGAGTAAAACTGATTTCGCTATTGTATTTATTAACTGTATGAGATTTCATAAGACCATGCTGGTGTCGCTACGATTTGAGCTCCCCTGTATTTCTATTTTATTCTCTTCTCCCCCTCAATAAATAACTGCATAATGGAAAAATAATACGACACCTTCGCTCCGTTTAATCGAAGAGTCATGTCGCAATATCGCCCTTATTTATTTCACTTTTCGCAGGCAATCGTCCACTGCAATATTGATTGCTGGGGAGTCAGAAGCTCTGAATAATTCTGATTAATAACTTCACGAGTGCGTAAAGTAAGATACACCGTAGCGTACCGTGGTACTCTGTAATGAGATTTGCTGCTCTGCTTTCTCTCGTTTCTAACTGATTTTATACATTTGTCTGGGCCACTCCTAACCACCATTTCCGTAATTGGGTTATCAGTCCTTGCACGTAATTGATTTATTTCCTCCCTCCTTGGCAATTAAAGACAGAGAAACAGACTCTATCCTCACGTAAAATACTTTTACAACTTCAATAAATATATTATCACGTTTTACGCAGATTTCGGTAATGAAGATATATACGGAGAATGTCCCAAATAAGTTGCACGGTTTGAGAACTATAAAAAGATACCATTGTTTTTACCCAACAAACTTAATAATTACTGCACTTTTCCTGTTTCAAACAAATGAATATAGATTAATTAAACATTGTTGGAAAGCAAAAAATCTACAGCTAATGATGTAATTTTCTATGATTATTCTAGTCGTAATTTGATTTGAGAATCACAAGTTTCACATTATATCTCTCGAAATCCAAAAAAAAGTATTTCTGAATTGAAAAAATAAACTTGCAGAATTTTCATTTTTAACTATATCTACTAACTGATGCCTTTTTTAAATAACGAAACAGCAATTGTCTCCCGATGGGAGAAAATTTTGTCTAAACCGACTTCGTATCTCCTACAGTTCATGCCTGATACTTTATTTGGAAAAGGCTGAATACTTACCAACCGTAAATAATCATGAAAAACCCAAAATCCTAACAGCTCAAATTCTTCAAAAACATCGACAATCACATTTTCTAAAGTATGAAGTTCCGAAAGCTCAGCATCCTGAGAGCCATATTGCTGATAGAGCATATATGACCAGCTAGCCAGTGTTTCCCAACGTGGGGCCCACGCCCCACAGGGGGGCAATTTGATTGTTAAGGGGGCAATTCGAAAATGGACTCGACACGAGTTTAACTCTTTCGCTCAGGGCCATTTAAATGCAATGCTAGATTTCGGTGCCAAATTTAATGAAAAAAGCAAATTCTTAAATATCCTAAAACCTATCATTTAAGTTTCTTAAGCGAACAATTCAATTTTTGAATATTAAAAATTATGTATGTTACATGGGGGGGGGGGGCATAAGAATTTTAGAAAGGCTAAGGCGGGGCATGGCAGAAAAAAGGTTGGGAACACTGAGCTAGACTGTAATGTCCAGACAAATTATATGAAGCTAGTCTAACAACCTTATAGATTTTATTGGAGCTTACTTGCTTAGTTAATACATAAAAAAAATCCATGTATATATTTAATATTTGTGCTTATACATAAAAATTTCCTATAATACGAGTTTGATGTATTTGTTCCATAAATAAGTTCACTAAATTCATAGCTTTTGTGACTAGTGTGCCTGAATGATTATTTATAATTACGTACTAAATGATAATCAAACCGAATGCTTTCATGTAAACTACGAGGTTTAAATAATAAATATTTTTATTAGTATATTTGGGACAACTATTCAGTTTTACAAATAACACGAGCGTAGAAATACCAACAAACACAAATTATTAGACTGTAAGCAAAATTTTCGATGCAATTTTTCTAGAAAAAGCCAAAGTATTTAACTAGTGTATAATTTCTTCGTTTACCCTACGGTTATGAGTCATTGTCCTTAAAAATGCATTTATTAGTTTTCAATGGTAACAATAAAATTTCATTTGACAGATTAGTAATTAAGCGATAATTTATTTGCCAAAACTTTTGTAACATAGATACAATAGATTAGTAAAAATAATAACTTTGATTATGGACCAATCGTACGACCTCCAGTGAAGTGACTGTTTATCAACCATTAGTTAAGAATTAAACTGAAGGTTAGAAGCAATGCGAACAACAGTTTTAACTTTCAGCTAGCTCCAAGCAAAAGAGGGAAGAACAATTTTGCAACATAACCGTTGAATAACAATAACTGTCACTTAACTATAGATGGTAGGAGCAACCCTTTGTTTAAATGGTTGTTAGTTCACTTGTTCTTTTTAAATTATTATATCATTATTATCATTTTTATTAGTTAATTTTCTAATTACTTGCTGTTCAAAGCTTATTTGCCTAACGTAACATATACTTATGTTTCAAATCTTTTTTGATTAAAACTAAAGACGACATTGATATTTATATTTCTTTTTTGTAGTTATCATCGCAAATTTGTTAATTACCTTTTATTCACTTGTGATTTTAAATATTTCTATCCATCTTTATTATTAAAGTTTTGTTTTAATTCTAATATGCTCATGAAATAAAAATTATTGCACAAAATGATTTGTCTCAACCTTTTTAAAAATTGTCTCCTCTTTTCACTGATAAAAGAAAAATAATTTTCCAAGCATTATTTATAATTAAAAACTATAAAAAATACGCTGTCTACATTATCTTTCTTTATGAAAAAATTATTGTACTGGCTGCACTTGCTACCTCTCATCTTAAATAATCGATGTGTGGGAGTGATTAACTGGTGAGCGATTATCCCTCGGTATGCGTCTTCATTTGCCCTCATTATCGCTTGAATAATACACGGAGAGAATAATGCCTGGTTAAAATTTAATTTGCAGTAAAAACAGGAGATTTCTCGCACTTGTGAAAAACGACCTCTACAAAACGTATTCATTAAAATCTCATGTGGCTTGCTTGTAAAATATCACTCCCGGTTTGAATGATTGTAAATTTTCTAATACTACCATATATTTAAAATTAAATATTCTAACACTAAAATTATTTAACAGTAAACTTTAATGGAATAATTAAGTTTAAATTAGAAATAATAATTCATTCAAAATAACTAATATTAATTCATACTAAATTTCCAAAAAATACCGAATAATGCAGAGAAAAACAAAGAATATAAGAACAACCCTAATCACAGTAACAAAACTGTAGAGAATAATAATCAGTTAATCGCGATTACTAACTGTAGTTCTTTTTTGTTATCTGTCTGTTAAATATCAGAAGTAGTAAAAATTATATTCATATTAATAACTGGTCTGTTCGTTTCACTACTTTGCGTCTACAGTATACTACTGCGCCCAAACATTTTGTTTGGACGTGGCAGTAAACCGTTGACGCAAATAAGCGAAACGAACAGACCTAATAACTAATTAGATATCATATATTTCCTTGCAGTAAATTTTACATGTTTAATACATGTAAGTATCTTATACGTAACCATCTAATATAACTTCGAAATATATGTGAGCTCTCTGGAAGATGTAATATATCATCGAAGTAGGTTTTCCATGTATACTATATGAATCTGATATGTAACAATGTTATGTAACTTCGAAATGTCTGTGAGCTCTTTTTGTTATGTATCAGATAAATTTGTGTTTGCTGGGCAATACTTATTTTACACGCTAGCACTTATTTCACTTATGTAAAATCAGTCACTATGACAAACTGTATTTGATTCACAGACTGACTTCTCATCGGAAGCCTAGGTATACCATCAAATATCTCAAATCTTCCAGACCATCTAGGATCCCACGTCAGCTTTGTACTAATATAATGTGCGTTGCTTGCATTTTAGACCCATTTATTAAGGTGTTCAAGCAGAAATTATTAAGAGCAAATTGAAAGTTTGTAATACTAAGATATTAAAATTAGAATATTATTTTGGTACAGAAACACACGTAGGCATACTTCATAAACAATAATATTTGCCAACTATAATAAGTTTTACCAAGTTCGACACTGTTCTGTAGGTGTGCGTGTGCGTGCGTGCGTGCGTGTGTGTGTGTGTGTGTGTGTGTGTGTGTGTGCGTGCGTGTGTAGTAGAAGTGGAATATGAGTGAGTGTTGTCAATGAAACAAAATTGGACTTTATTTTTGCTTGGACGCCTCCAATATTATATAATTATCGTATTTAGAGCCATTATATAATTTTTTCTTAAATTTAAAATAACCATAAGAATAAATACTACATAACTACAGATTTTTATTTCACCAATCTTTGTTACCCTTAACAACGGTATAAATAATACGGTAAAATTTATCCCCTCGATTTTTATGGGGGTAAATATTCGACAGATGAATTAAACGTGTATTTGAAAGAGTACAAAACATTGACAGTTCGTATATTTTTGTATAAATGAGAAAATTTCATTTACCATGTTATAATTGAAACAGGTGTGTACATTTCTACTAAAATTTATAGTATCTACTTAAATTTATATTTTTATCACAGGAATACTCCGGTTAGTTAACATAGTTCAAAATTTGATTGATGAAATGTGGAGTTAATTTATTTATAAGTATAAATTTATTCCTTAACTAGCTAAACTGACATTTATTCTCAATTTGGTGAAAATGGGCCTTAGGGGTATAAATAAGAATTTTAATAATCATTTAATACATTATGGCCCGGTTTCATAAAAAAATCCATTAAATTTTATTATCAAGGCAAATTTTAAAATTTCAACACATGAAATGCGTTTTTTTGAGAGAAATGATTTTAGTAGCATAGAACATGAAAACTGATTCAAATTTGTACATACTTTGGAAATAAAATTTATTCATAGGTTAACTATTTTACGATATGCTGAATCGTAAACGTCTTATAACAGAGCTCTATCTCTATGGGGTCTCGTAGCCGCGTGCCTGAGTGTCAGATCGCGAATCTGGGGAACCGGGTATGATCCCAACCGACACCAAATATTTCCAATTTTAAATGGCACAAAATGGACCCCTGTGGTGCACTCTCCACACCAGCAATGAGTGCCCGTGAGGTGACGTCAGGTAAGCGCCCGCACGGTACAAATATTTCATCATTACCGATATCTGTGTACAAAGCAGATTGGCACACCCAGCAATGGGTAATAAGCCGTGATGATATATTTATGTATTTATTTTATATATTTATCTCTAGTGGTAAAGAAAGTGTTTACGGTCTAGCCCGTAAAAAAAAATACGGACTATTAAAATCATAGCAACATATATAGAGATTTATTTATTCATTATTTCGCCATATGTTCTCTGTAGTATACTTGGATTTATTATTATTATTTATATTTAGTTTCATAGTAGGTTACTCAAAATACCATAGTTACAACAATGTATTAAAACAAATAATATATAATCAGTTTCTGAAAAATAAACACGTAAAAACTAAAGTGTCATAATTATTTTTTAAACCTACATATATAACATTTTTATGGCGACGAGTAGTAAATTGGTAGAATAATAGTTCTGTTAATAATTTACGGAATATATATAAATCAATTACAATGGCAATGTCAGTAAATATTACTCAGGTAAATATCTACAAGCTAGGAGACGACTGGGAAATATTTAGTGAAAGGTTGGAACAGTTTATAAAAGCAAACAAAGTTGAAGATGACCGTAAAGTATCCGTACTGTTAACATCGGTCGATGAAGATGTTTATAAAATCCTGAAAAACATATGTCACCCAGATAAACCAAGTCTAAAAAGTTATAGTGATCTAATAAAACTGCTTACAAATCAATTTAAAATAAAAGTGTCAACGTATCGTAGTAGAATACAATTTGATAGGCTGCGACAAAAAGAAGAGAACGTCAATGAATGGTACGTCAAAGTTAAGAAAACTGCGGCAGAATGTGAGTTTGGGGGGATCTTAGAAAAACGAGTATTGGACAAGTTCGTCACCGGTATGAAGCAAGGACCAATTTTGGACCGACTCTGTGAGGAGGACGTTTCCAAAAGTTGGAAAGACATGCTGGCGATCGCTCAAGCAAAAGAAGCGACTTTGAGAGAGTCCATAGCTTCCCAAGAAATTCATCGAATTCAGAAGTACCAGCCCAAATGTAAACACCCTGTCTACCCTAAACAAGAGAGATTGAAGAAAGAAAATATTCAAGAATCTAAGAAAGGTATCGATAAAGTTAATAAAAATTTATGTTACTATTGCAATGAAAGTAATCATGATTTTAAAACATGTCAATTTAGAAAATATACCTGTAAAAAGTGTAAAAAGAAAGGTCATATTGCTAAAGCCTGTAAGTCAACAGTAGATAAAAATAATTGTTTGACAGAGGAATCTGACAAAATAGAAATTGACAATACAGACTTTTTCAATGTTGACATATTTAATATTAATAATAATGTCAATTATGTATCACCTTTTTCTATAAAAACTGTTGTCAACAATATACCATTGTTGTTGGAGGTAGATACTGGAGCAGGTTTATCATGTTTACCGTACACTATTTTCAAGACAAATTTTTCTAATGTTACCATTAAACCGACGTCTGTACTTATTAAAGTATACCATGGTGTAATAGTAAAGCCGAAAGGTCAGGTTGAGTTAGATGTTTCAATTAATAATATTAGCAAGAAATGTAAATTTTTAATCATAGAAGGAGCAACAAAATGTTTATTAGGTCGCGATATTTGGAATAAATTTGGATTAACTTTAAATAAAAACGAAGTATTTTTAGACAATAGTAGAGTAAATAAAATCAACACTGTCGATCATATAAAGGTAGAGAACACTAAACTACAAAAATTATTAGATAATTTTCCGATTTATTCAAAGATGAACTAGGTACATACAAGTACGAGAAAATTAAGTTAGAAATTAATGATGACGTTATTCCTATTTTCAAGAAACCTCCTCCAATACCATTTACATTTAAAGAAAAAGTAATTGAAGAATTAAGTAGATTAGAAAAAGAAGGTGTAATAGAAAAAGTATCAAACGCTAAATGGGGTATAGTCTGTCTAGAAATCTACCGTTATTACCCTCTCAGCAGGTCTATTGTTAGGGATTTAAGCTTGATTTATAGCGGGGAAGGACAGGTACGTATTAAATGTTTTCCTGTTTTATTTTACTTTATTTTGTAATAATGAAACAAATCTTTTTATTTTTTTAAATAATAATGGAACAAACAATACATAAAAAACAAAATTAAATACATAATATAGTAAAAAAAAACGAAAATTCTTACTTAAAATTCACTGAGTTTACATGCAGTTTTGAAACCGTTTTTAAAACGTTTTCAGTTTTGAAAACCCCATGTATACAGTGTCAAAACGGTTTTGAATTATGTCAAACCAAAACTAAAATTCATGGGTTGGACTTGAAAACTAGTTTTAAAACTACTCATGTAAACACTTAAAATTCAGTTTCGATACTCCGCATACGTACAGAGCATAACGTTTCTGTCGCTTTGTGTTACTGACCTTCAAATAAACTGACAGTTGTGTAGTTTTAGTGCGTAGTGGTACAAAGTATAAAAAATAATTAGAATAATAGTATTTGGAGTGAAGAGGATCTGTCACTTACATCAGATAAATGCGCATGCGCCGAAACTGATTTCAAATCAATTTTTAAACTTGTTTTGAAAACTGCATGTAAACAGTTTTGCATAATTTTGACTGAAAACTGAAACCATTTTCAAAACTGCATGTAAACGTAGTAAATATACACTGCGGAGCAGTTTGTCATTTAATAATGAAACAAATCTTTTTAATTTTTTTAAATAATAATGGAACAAACAATACATAAAAAACAAAATTGAATACATAATATAGTAAAAAAAAAAACGAAAATTCTTACTTAAAATTATACACTGCGGAGCAGTTTGTCATTTAATAATGAAACAAATCTTTTTATTTTTTTAAATAATAATGGAACAAAGAATACATAAAAAACAAAATTGAATACATAATATAGTAAAAAAAAAACAAAATTCTTACTTAAAATTATACACTGCGGAGCAGTTTGTCATTTAATAATGAAACAAATCTTTTTATTTTTTTTAAATAATAATGGAACAAACAATACATAAAAAACAAAATTAAATACATAATATAGTAAAAAAAAAACGAAAATTGTTAGTTAAAATTATACACTGCGGAGCAGTTTGTCATTTAATAAAATATTGCACGTAACAATAAATAATATACACATACATAATTAATCGATAATAATATCTTCTTCACTGTAGCTGTCCATATCACTGTTGTCACTTGAGTCCTGAATATTTATAATAAAATCTTTTGTAACATTATTAACATTAATATATTCATCTTCTATATTAATCACATGACGCACACTATCAGCCCAATTTTCCGGTGTTATATTGTCCATTTCACTTTTTATTAACTCAATAACACTATCACTTACTGTCGGTGATGCATTGTTCCTTCTTACATTACTTTTTAATTGCCCCCAAATCAATTCTATAGGATTAAAAATACAATAATAAGGGGGCAATCGAAGTACATCATGTCCAAATTGTGTTGCGTTTGGTACGTCATTGCTAATCTTATTTTCCCTAATTTTAATCTATGGTGACAGCATGTTTCAACAAATCTTATTTGTTCCTAATTTGTAACAATGGTCAAATACGTAATTTGATTCTGTGAATTCATTAGCTAACAATTTTGAAATTTCGTAATGCATAACAAAGATTAGCAAATTTAAATTTTTCGGAGTCCGACCCTTACGCCAGGTAGTGCTACATCCCGCTGTGCCTGGTCTACCACAGGCTTAGTAAGTCAAAGCAATAACGGTAGAATTCTGTACAGACTATACACCACTAGTACCTATTACTAAAGCAAACGGAATTGACATTAGACTTTGTGCAAATTATAAAGTAACAATAAATAAATATCTAAAAGATGTAAATCATCCGTTACCTAGAATAGAAAATTTATTTGCAGCTTTACAAGGAGGCAAACAATTTACAAAATTAGATTTTAAAAACGCTTACAATCAGTTAGTTGTAGATGATGATACCTCAGATTTGTTAGCATGGAGCACTACATTCGGTATTTATAAAATAAATAGATTACCTTTTGGTACAAAACCGGCGTGTTCAATTTTTCAGTGCATAATTGAAAAAGTATTGCAAGGCTGTCAAGGAACTGTCAATTATTTAGATGACATTGTGGTGACAGGTCGAAATGAAACTGAACATTTGAATAATTTATATGAAGTATTAAGTAGGCTAAAAACAGCTGGATTTAGATTAAATTTAAATAAATGTCATTTTTTTCAAGACAAAATAAACTATTTAGGACATATAATTTCAGCCAAAGGATTAGAGAAAGATAATAAAAAAATAGAAGCTATATTGAAAACTCCGATACCAAAAGATAAATCTGAAATACGTGCTTTTGTCGGGATGGTAAACTATTATTCTAAATTTATACCTAATTTATCTAAAAAATTAAAACCATTATACGACTTATTGCAAAAGGATATTCCTTTTAAATGGACAAAACAATGTGACATTTCTTTCGAATTTGCAAAGAAAGAATTAACTTCAGATAAAATTTTGACACATTTTGATGTCAATAAACCATTAAGATTAGCGTGTGATAGTGATTTTGGTTTAGGAGCTGTATTATTACATGTAATGCCTGATGGCTCTGAAAGACCAATTTGTTATATTTCAAGAACTTTATCTAAAGCAGAGAAAAATTATAACATGTTACATAAAGAAGCTTTATGTATTTACTGGGCAACTCTAAAATTGTATGAATATTTGGCTGGTCAGAAATTTGAAATTTTGACAGATCACAAGCCACTAATAACTCTGTTTGGAGAATTTAAAAGTTTGCCTAAAATGTCAGCAGCAAGGCTACAACGATGGTCTTTATTTTTATCGGGTTTTAATTACACTATTAAATATATAAAAGGAAAGGATAACGTTAAGGCAGATGCACTAAGCCGTTTACCATTGCCAATTAAATCTAGTAACATCTCTAAAAATGAATGCGATTATTTAAATTATTTAGAAAATGTTTGTCCCATTGATTCCAAGAAAATAAGATCTGAAACTAGACGAGATCCTTTTCTCGGCAAAATATTTAATATGATCAAGTATGGGTTTCCCAAAAATAATAATGATGAATTATTAGTACCATTTATAAAAAGAAAGGACGAATTATCTATAGATAATGGTATAATAATGTGGGGCTACAGAGCAGTTGTTCCTACAAAATTAAGATCACAGTTGCTTTTAGAATTACATAGTACACATGAAGGAATTTGTAAAATGAAAGCTAATGCACGATCTTACTTTTGGTGGCCTTCACTTGACAAAGATATTGAAAATTTAATTAATAATTGCCGAATATGTTTTATTTCGAAACCTGAACCTAGAAAATCTGCATTAATACCGTCTGTTAAAGGAAATTATTTCTTTGAAAGAATTCATGCTGATTACTTAGGTCCTGTTCGAGGCAAAATGATACTAATTATAACCGACACCTACTCAAAATGGCTTGAAGCTTTTATAATGAAAAGTACTGACGCGAACGCAACAGTAGAAAAATTTCGGGAATGTTTTGCCAGATTTGGGTTACCTAAGGTAGTAGTAACCGACAATGGTCCACAGTTTACTTCGGGTGAATTTTCCAATTATTTATGTAAAAATACTGTGAAACATATAACTTCTCCTCCTTACCATCCAGCAACGAATGGGTATGCCGAAAATGCTGTAAAAAATTTAAAAAGAGGAATTGTAAAAATTTTGCAGAATGAGACCAATAGTGATTTATCATTAGAAATTAGCTTACAAAGATATTTATTTCATTATCGTAATTCTCCTCATATCACTACTGGTGTCGCTCCAGCAAGTTTAGTTTTTAAGAATAAAGTAAGAAATAGATTTGACTTATTATTAGAAAATTACAAAGAAAATAAAAATATTGTTAATTATAAAGGAACGCGAAAAGATACTTTTGTTCAGGGTCAAATAGTTTTGGTTAGAGATTATAGAAATCCAAATAAAAAAACGTGGGTAGAGGCAGAGATAGATGAAGTTTTAGGGGATAGAATTTATTTATGCAGATTAGGTACTTAAAGAAAACCTTATTTGGAAGAGACATGTAAATCAGATTTTAAAAACAAGATTCTATAGCAATGATGTACCTGATAAAGTAGAAAATAATTTAAAATCTGATCCAGTAGGTTCATGTATTTCTAAAAATTTACCTCTTTCTACGGAATTAGATGATACAAATCTTTCCCAAAAAGATAATAATGATTCATTAAATCAAGATAAAGATAACATATTAGAATTGCCAGATAATTCTGTAACAAATACGGGTGATGAAAGTTCCAATGAAAATGATAAATACAACATTAATAATAAAAATAAATTTGTACGCGATATGTCATTAAATATAAATAATAGACCTAAAAGAAATGTCAAACCCCCTGACAGATTAGCTTATTGAGGGAGGTATTGTAGTATACTTGGATTTATTATTATTATTTATATTTAGTTTCATAGTAGGTTACTCAAAATACCATAGTTACAACAATGTATTAAAACAAATAATATATAATCAGTTTCCGAAAAATTAACACGTAAAAACTAAAGTGTCATAATTATTTTTTAAACCTACATATATAACAAAGACTATTTCGATCAAATAGTTTAATGTATTGTGCTGTACGTTCCAATATATTTTTCAAATTATTAACGGTCTAGTATATCATAAAGCATTGTAGAATGCTCAACCGTTACCGAAATTCTTGTAATGTAAATTAGTATTAATTAATTAATTTGTATAAATAAAATACTTGATGGTATAATTGATGATAGAAGTAAAATAGCTAAATCGAGTAATGAATTTAATACTGGTACTGCTATAAAATTTCAAGCTTTTGTACTCGTGGACACATACTGGGTGCTTGCTTTTTTTATGGACCTTAGGAGATACAATGGTAAAATTTTTATATGGCTGTAAATTCTGCCCTATTAATTTTAGAACTAAAAATCTCCAGAATGAAATACTTGCATCAAATGAGCTTAAATTTATTGATATAGGTTCTTGCTATGAGATAAACCTAAAATAAAATATTCGTCTTTAAGCTTTTTACAGAGTGCCATGCAAGACAAAATATGCAATTCAAATAGTCGTATTATTTGAGTTTAACAGATAAAATTGTATTAATTGATATTTAATTTTTAATATTGTTCCATTAAATTTTTTCTACTATGGTAAATGCATCCTTGCTTACCGAAAAATAATTTAATGAATTCAATAATTATAAAATTTTTATGACATGAGTGTCACCTGCCAAATTCAAGCAATACAACTGTTTCAAATTTTGTGGTAATGCTCGTGGCACTCTGTAAATCGCTAAAAATTATTACTTTTATTTTACCTCTCTTTCACAAACGAAACGCATGCAAACAATAATTTTGGACTTTTTAGATGCCGCTTTTAATTCTGAACATTTTTTTTTATTTACACTTTTGTTTTAAAATTAATGGGACAGAATTTACAGCAATATGAAAATTTTACTATATTGTATTTCCTATGGTCCACAAAAAAAGTAGACATCTGATGGTATAATGTCCTGTACTATGCGATCATTATTTGAAGTATACCTACTTGAAGGCCTTATATTTATTAATGCACATATACCTACCATACTTATTTTTCATTTTTAATAATTCTTTTCTCATGAACTACAAATAACTACTGGTATTTTACTTTTTGTCTAGTATCCTAATAAGTATGTAAAAGTTAAAATTTAGTTATTACTACAACACTCTATATAAACTGACACAATATTGAGATGGTAAATAGAAAATAACAAGCTATTCTATCATTTCAGAAAACACTATAAAAAATCATAGATCCTTTTTAATTTTATGGGAATTCATTGTGGTGTGAATTATAAAATTCCCTGGGGAGGACTCATTTAATTTAAATAACCTGTTTATGGTTTTATTTAAAGTGAATTAAATAATTTAATATAACATAAAATGAAGTTAATTCATTTTATTCTTTTTAATTATTTATGACAAATGTAAATTATTTACATTCATATTTTTGTGCCCGCTTCGAATTATCATTATTTATTTATTATGTTTTTACTAATATATTTCATTTAATTTCATTAATATTATTTAGATTATTTTGAATTATTGTCAACATTTTTGCTGCAGTTTCGATGTTAATTTATTTCATATGGGACGAGTATATGCAACTAAACTTAATTTCCGACCCATAAATTACAAATAATGAAATAATAGACAAAAATAGTAATAAATAATAGCAATATTGTTGTGCATTTTAATCTAGTTTATAATAAATGTACAACGAATTGTTCACAATTATTTATTTTTTTTCAATTTTTAGCTCCAGCAAATATTTTTACGGTATGAAAAGGGATCATATTGAAAATTGCATAATGTGAATATTGTGATTTTTTGAATAAAACAATATATATTTTTACCAGAATCACTTTCCGTATTATACTTTTGTTTTGTCATCTCTGGTTAAACAGTTTGTTAGCCGTTGGTTATAACGAAAATAATTGACATGTGTAATTTTTACAACTTATGCTGATAATATAGATTCTAAATTTTTCGTTTTAACCTTAGTTAATTAAGTTAAAATATAATTTAACCAGCAATGAAAATACCGGGCATTAGTGTTTAAAATTCATGGTAGAAAGCTTTTATTCTGAAATATATATATATATATATATATATATATATATATATATATATATATATATATATATATATATATATATATATATATATATATATATATATATATATATAGGGTGATTCATCGGTCTGTCCTCTCTTTATAACTCTTTTATTTTAAGTCAGATAGAAAAACTCTTCAAGTAAAATTTATATAATATATTATTGCCTATGTACGTACTGTATGCATTTGTATACAGGGTGCTCCGTTTTAGCGCAACAATATAGAACTTTATATTTCTTAATGGAACATCCTATATATTTTTATTTATTTTGATAGTAAATTAGATTCTTTTTAAAAAAGTATAAAGTAATAAGGGGTCTAAAATTATAAATTAAGAAGTTATTTACCTTTATTCGTTGAATGATATGTTTGTATCATTATTAATAAAGTAAGCTATGGATAATTTGATCAATTATTTCGAATTTAAACAAACAAGTTGTCAAAATACTCTTAGTTTATCATTGTTGATGTTGATGTGAAAATAAGTAATACAAATTTTAGTAAATATGAAATGCATAATACGATATTTATACTTGGCGAATGTCACAGAAATATGAATTTGGCAATTGATTTACACCGAGAAGCGGTATCCTAATTAGAGAACTCCACATCGAAAAACAATGCATTTATTAATTATAATTTTGCATTATTTAGTCTGTCACTAAATTTAATAGCCTCTTTGTAATTAGTGTAATGTTTAAAATAAGTATTAACAAAAATCAAAATTTTATATTAAATTATGGTTTTTTCTACTATGTACTACTATTTTTTATGAACGTAAATAACTTCTTAATTTATAATTTTAGACCCCTTATTACTTAATACTTCTTTAAAGGGAATCTAATTTACTATCAAAATAAATAAATATATATAGGGTGTTCCATTAAGAAATATAAAGTTACATATTGTTGCGCTTAAACGGAGCACCTTGTATACAAATGCATATGGTACGTACATAGACAATAATATATCATATAAATTATATTTGAAGAGTTTTTCTATCTGACTTAAAAGAGTTATAAAGAGAGGACAGACCGATGAATCACTCTTTATATATACAGGGTGTAACAGCTAAACGAGCTACCTCAAATAATTTCTATATTATTAAAGATATAATAACGTGGTTCTCAAATTACAACACAAAGTTATATTTTATTAAATGGGATGATATATATTTTTTAAGATAGAGTATTTTTTTCTGAATTCAACTACTTAATCATTTTATATGTTAACAACAAAAATATTGAGAAAAATTCAATTGAATTTTACATAAATTTAATATTTTTAGCTATTTTTAGTAGGCTATTTATAAAACAATAACTGCTATCTGTAAATTTGAATTATTTATGATAGAAATCAAGTAGAACATTATTTATAAAGTTATAAAATATTTGTTTCATTTGATTAAAGTTCAATTGTTTTTCATACATAGCCTACTGAAAAATAACTATAAAAATGATATTTGTTTAAATTTCAATTGCAATTTACTCAATATTTTGTTAATAAAATACTATAAGACAATCTTATAGAAAACCAGGGGGACATCCGAATACAGGATAAAATATTTTTTTAAAACCAGTGATTCTCAAGCTACAACACAAAGTTATGTTTTCTTTAAATGGGATGGTATATATTTTTTACGCCCATTCGATAGAGTATTTTTTTCTGAATTCAAACATGTATTCATTTTATATCCTAACACAAAAAATATTGAGTAAATTTCATTTTTATAGTTGTTTTTTCAGTAGGCTATGTATGAAAAACAATTGAACTTTAATAAAATGAAACAGATATTTGTTAATAAGTTTATAAATAATGTTCTACTTGATTTCTATCGTAAATAATTCAAATTTACAGATAGCAGTTATTGTTTTTCATAAATAGCCTACTAAAAATAGCAAAAAATATTAAATTTGTATAAAATTCAATTGAATTTTTCTCAATATTTTTATTATGTTATCATATAAAATGAATACATGTTTGAATTCAGAAAAAAAAACTACCGAATGGGCGTAAAAATATATACCATCCCATTTAAAAAAAAAACATAACTTTTTGTTGTAGCTGGAGAACCACTAGTTTAAAATAGTTATTTATGATATAAGTGTTAAAAGTGACATTTTATTTTGTGAGAAGGAAGTTTGGAACACGACGCGAAGCGGAGTGATCCAAACCTTCGAACAAAATAAAATCACTTTTAACACGTATATCATACACTATTTTTTCTACAAACACTACTTTTGAATTTAAATTTATAATTCTAATAATTTTTTGACATTCACTTTTAACACTAGTTTCAAAAGTAACAATGATCTGTCACTTTTAACACTAGTGTCATAAAATGACATTTTTAAAGCTAAAAACAAACATTAACAAGCCCACTTTTAATAGATTTGTAGAAAAAAATATTTTATCCTGTATTCGGATGTCCCCCCTGGTCTTCTATAAGACTGTCTTATATTATTTTATTGTATCTTCAATAATATAGAAATTATTTGAGGTAGCTTGTTTAGCTGTTACACCTGTATATATCATTACAAGATTAGGAAAAAATTGAGCACAATTTTTACAGTTAAATTTTTTTAATATCTGTTAAAGTTAAAACATGAATTGGCAAAAAAAAACTGGAAATTAGATGCATTTCTCCAAGAGAAATATGAAGAACTTCAAGTAATAAAACATTTATTCCGATTTCCTAAAAAAATTGTACCAATGGATATTGTAATAGCGAAAACGTATTTTTAAAGAGTTCTTCTGATTCATTTTAGATACAGGTACTATGTTTAATAGTAGTGCACTTCTTATTTAAATGTTTTTTTTTTCAGGTTTTGAATGCTCCTATTTAAACGAAATTCTAACCCATGACCCATACCTTTAACGTATCTACATTTTATTGTAAATTTAAAAGGATCATACTTACTGGATGCGAGATTTTAACCCTCTTTCTTCCGTTTGTAAACTTCCCCGAAATATTTTTTTTTTTAAAAATGAAAAAAGACTAAATATTAATCTTTGCTGGTATGATACGATAGTCTATCGTTGAATCTTTAATTTCCTTTTTGCATATCGTTACCTACCGCTGGTTGGGGGTATCCATCATAGAGATAAGGCCCAGCTCACCTCACACATCGGCGGGTGACGCTGCCACTGCCACTGCCACTGACGGTTATTACGAAGTGGCGGAAAATCGTCAGATGCGTATCGCGGATGCCGGCTGGATGCTGTCGTTAGCCCGCTTTATGGCTGTTTTAATGGGAATTATCATGTTTATTTTATGCTGTTGTGCTCACTGTGAAATTCAATTTCAACACCGAGGTTCATAATTTCCCAGAAAAGTGAAATTTAAAATTTTACACCTCACATTAACGTTTCTCAATGTACAACTGAATAGCAATATAATGCATAAATGTCTTATCACGATTTTTATTCATATTTAACAGTGACAGTAGAGATATTATTGTATAAATTTTAGGGTGGAAACTCTCAATAACCTTTATTAATGGAAAATTAAAAAAACATAATTGTTTTTCAGTAAATATATATTTTTTTCGAACGTCGTAGAAATGGCATTTTTTGTGACTTGGTTCACAAGGTAGAAGTTTTATTTCTACGGCGCTGAAAATTTCTACGCCGGCGGCGTAGAAATTAGCTATTTCTACTCCGGCGGCGTAGATAAATGTCCGTAGAAACTACATAGAATTAGCGAATAAAAAGAATAGTGCGTTTGAAAAAAAAATTAATGTGTCATTCGGAATAAAAGTGTCTTTGTGAGCCTCGCATGCAATTGTCCGACTCGCTTTGCTCGTCGTGCAAACTTCCATGCTCGCCACACAAAGTATCACTTTTACTCCTAATAACACAATATACTATTACACAATCATAGTTAAATGTGATTATTCTTTTTATAGATAGGTATTTGTAGAAAATATACAAACATATCTCAAATAATTGAATATTTAAGTGAATTTATGCATTTATAATTAAATAAAGATGGATGATTGAAGTAAATAAAGAATATGGTTTTTCCTATGTTTTCCTTCCTATATCAATTTTGTTTAGTTAGATTGCAGTTAGATAATATATTGCGTATTTTCACATACACAAAATAAATTTACAACGTTTAGCAATTTTGAAAACATTTAATAACAACTTAATTCGAAAAGATTTAAATTTGAAATACTACCACGCCTTTTATTTACTTTTTAATATGACTGTTGATGTTGAAGATATACGAGGGCAATTTACAAAGAAATCTACCTAGCCATGAAACAAAAGACGAACGATAATAATTTTGTTGTCAGATTTATGTGACATTTTTAAGTTCATACAGTAAATTACATTCAAATCGTATTAATTATTACTGTTTAGCGTAGAATTTTGGGTCAAAAAATGAGTGAAACAAAATTGGAGCATCGGAGTCTGATAAAATTCTTAACAAAAGAAGGCAATGGTGCTAAAACTATTCATGAGCGAATGGTGGCCGTGTATGGGCAAGATACCCCAAGTTATTTTAAAGTAAAATTTTGGTGTAAACAGTTTCGATGAGGAAGGGATTCGATACAAGATGATCCAAAATCAGGTCGACCACTTGAAGCATGAACTGTAGAACATGTTCAACAAGTTGAAAAATTGGTGCTTACTGATCGACGGTTGAAGGTTTCTGGTCATTATCTGAAACCAGTGTTTGAAAAATCTTGCATGATGAGGCATGAGGAAGGTGTTTTCACGGTGGATACCCAGACTGGTTCACAAAGCGCGTAAAGTTGTAGACATTATCAGGGACTGTGGTTTTACAGAACTACTACATCCAGCTTATAGCCCCGATTTAGCACCTAGTGACTTTTTATTTAAAAATATGAAAAAATTCTTGGGGGAAGAAAATTTGAATTAGACGAGGAGTTGACAGTTATTTTGCAGATCTTCCAAAAAATTATTTTTTTGAAGGAATGGTACAGTTGAAGAAACGTTGGGAAAAGTGTGTTAGTGACGAAGGAAATTATGTTGAAAGAAAAAGGGAATGTACAAGTTCAATGTGTCTCCTTTCATAGCTAAGTAGATTTGTTTATAAATTGTCCTTGTATTTTAGTTTTATCGAAATTAGTAATAATTCAAGATTATACATATTTTGAATTAAAAAACACTTTACCCGACTATTTTAAAAGTATTTAATAGGAAATAAATTGTATAATACGTTAAATTCATATACATGTTGACTGCGACACTGGAACCTAGGACTTAAACAGATTAAAGCATACTTTCGTAATTTTCTGCTTCCCTAATTATTTTAGGTAAAAAACGTTCAAATAAATGTTGTAAAGCTTAAAATTCTTCATTAGAATAAATAAACAAAATTCTGCGTGCTCTATAGCAACAGAAATTAGTTACGAAAATGTCGAAAATCGCCCCAAAAATAGCAATAAGCCATAGAATTTAATCTAAAAATTAACAAATGTTAGCGATTTATCTGTCAAGCTAGGTTAATTTTATTATTTGTAATTTCTGTTAAAGTGAAAAATTATTTATTTAAATTCATGGATAATTGTTCAGTTAAATAGATGTTACAAATAATTCGGATATAAAAATATATTAATTCAACTTAATAGGTAAAACGTCAAACATTTGTTTATTTATCTATTAAAATCGCTATTTTTGGGGTGAAATTCGACAATTTTATACCTAATTTCTGCCGTTACAACCCATGCAAAATTAAATTTATTCAGTGATTGAGATGCAGAATTTTATGCTTGACAACTTTTATATAGTCCATTTTCATCTAAAATAATTAAGGAGGCAGGAAATTACGAAAGTATTATTTGGTTAATAAAAACCGGAGAATTGAAATTTTAAAAAATTTGGATTCATAACACAATGATAATTATTTTATTTTTCAATAAAGTGCTCATGAATAATGGAAACATTTATTATATTGATCTGTAAATTTTAATTCTTTACTGGAAAAAGACGAGATACGACGTAATTTAATTTTTCCTTCATAAAATAAATAAATAATACGCAATAGTAATAAGTATCAGGAAACCAAGAAAAGGGTGTATGTTTTGCTTATTTATTTGCTTAAAAATTTGTTTTCATAATTGTAAATTTCATTTTTCCTGGTAACATTAAATTATTAGTTAAACAATAGTGTTATTTAGGAAAGGGACATGAAAATCAATTTCGCTACCAGTAATCATCGCAACTATATTTGATTGGTCCAGTTGTTGAATAATCAACAAAATAATATAATAAAGTTCATTAATAATAATGTATATATTAATGTACAAAATCAGTATTTCCATTTGTTAAATACATGCATATATACAGTAGTAAGATATGTACAATTCTATGTCCTAAATAAGTGATATGAAAGGAAGGGAAGGAGGCGTGTTAAAGCGGGGCTTCCTCACTATATGGCAGTGATCTCCACGCACACTGAAACATACTCGTACACACACGCACACACTCGGGAGCTGCAAGGTACAGAAGGCACAATGATGCGGCCGTCGGCTTATTCACAACTACGAGAAGACTTTTACACCTTTTATAATAAAACAATAATATATTATTACTGCATTGTTAGGCGTTCCCGTATGATTTAATGTTTATTTCTGTAATGACGATAACAGACATCACCTCATGTTCATAGTTTTGTGCGAAAAATAATTGACTTTGATTATATTAGAACTGGGGTACTTAGACCTCAATCATGTATTTAGAGCACTCAGTCATACACAAAAATATCTACCAAATTTAAAATATAATAATATAAAATAATTGAATTTGTTACTAGTTACAATAAAATTTATTTAGTTAAGCCATATTTTCGTTTTATAATGTGAAATACTTTTATATGTCGTTCGAAACCGACATTTATTTATATAATATAATCATTAATTATGCAGCTAATACAATCAGTAACATCTGAACTATATTATTCGCGACTGAAATTAACCCGTAGCCACCAAGCGGCAAACTTGCGAACCTTCCGAATTGATAATTGCAGCCAATCACACCGCAGGAAAATAAACAACTATGGGCTCTATTCTGTAACTCGCTGGTTAATTTTTAACCACTGGTTAAAATTTTTATCCAATAGATATTGATTTGACAACTAAAAATCCCTCTTTTTGTTATATGTCAACATATTTGATTGGTTAAAAAATTTAACCAATGGTTAAAAATTAACCACTGAGTTACAGAATAGGCCCTTAAGTCGGCCATCTTAAATTAACGCAGCGCCTCTATAGGACATTTCTGTCGCCAATAGTAGATATACTACTTGTATTTTTATGCATAACGCGGAACAATGAAACTGCATGAAAGTATATTCAATTTACTGCACAAAGTTGGGTTAAATATTTTAAAAATGTATAAAAATAAACACAAAATTTCCTGCTCAATATCTAGATTTATTTTAAATTGAGATATACTTAAAATAATCAGCCAGTAAACTATCACTTTCAGGTCCTGTTACGTGAATTACTATTATGGATCCCGGGCTCACCCGTAACCATTTTTGCTGAGGGGCAATTCTGGTTTGGCTCATTACTATCACTTTTGAAGATTAAAGAATTTAAATGAATTATTCAATTATTGAAATATTGTTTTAATTTTTTTAATAAGTATGAATAAATTTGAAAATTAAACTTTATATTTAACGGTATTTAAATAAAGTGTATATAAAAAATTGAATTCGACGAAAGCGATCGTTGCGCTTTCTGACGGGATTGTTGTCTTTAGTGAGCCCATTAACCTTAATGACAATGGTTATAGACTAGTATTTACGCATACGTAAATATATTTAAGTAAACTTTGTTTGAACCTTGTGCAGACACTCATTTTTTTTTATTTCAGTATATTCGATGATGTTAACTATTATTCAACTGATGCAATCACTACCTACTTATTATACCTTTAACTATATTAAATTAATTTTACTGTAACTCTTTTATGATATAAAAATCTTCTCGGTGTGTGAAGCTTTGACGAAGCAAAGACAATGACACTTCTACTCGGCGCTACGTTACTCTATTTAGAATTTATAAATGCACATTTCAATTTCAACGTTATAATAAGAGGAAGGGGGATATCACGTTCATCAACGTTGTTATTGTCGCTGGTTCACTTTCAAAAGCTCAAAAAGTTCATTCAGTTTAGTTCATTTCAGGTTTATATCCTAGGTTCTTCCTTTGTAGAAATAGGTGAATTTCTCGGAAGTTGGGCCTATCTGATTCATTCCTCTGCCAACACTCACACATTAGGTCGAAGATCTCCTTCGGGCAGTTTATTGGGGAGGTGAGGTACATCTAGAAACAAATTTATTTTAGTGAAAATATTTAGGAGTAATTATAAGCCGTTTCTTACGTGTTTCCCGTCATCTTGGTAGAAATGAGTGACGTTTTCTATTACTTTCTCGTCAGAGAAATCCTCGAACGGTTGCTCCCTAGCGAATGTCAGAATCTCCCACAAGGTTACTGCGAAAGACCACACGTCGCTCTTTGACGAGTATTTGCCCTAGAAAGAAAAGAAATATAAATGTACCATCCGTACTTTTTCTCAATGCACACTTTGTTAAAATTTCGATTGAGTGACAAGACATAATAACGAAGTTACTTTTTTGTAATAAAAGCCTGTTTTTCCAAATTACTGTGACAGGAACCAGAAGAAAATTCAAATAATATAATTGTTTTAAAATAAACAACCCGTATTCATTTGCTCAATAAAGCACAAAATTATGTTTTTTCTTCTTTAATTTGAATAAAAAAGTTTTCAAGTTTTCAAATGTCGTCAGATACAATTTAACTTTATATTTTATAAATAAAAAGTTTTTATACAATTTTTTCATTAACCAATTTAATGATAACTTAGAAATACATCTTTAATTTTTCAATTCATTTTTTAAATTAAATTAATATAAGCAAATTCTTAGGCTTATTTTTGTATGGACTACATTTATGCAAGATGTTTTATTAATAATGTTTCTAGACTTACCAGTAGGACGCTTTCCCAAGCCATCCAACGTAAAGGAACAGGATTTGCACCTCCCACAGAACAGTAGTCTGCGGCGTAAAGCGGTCGACCGCTGCCCAATTCTGATACTTTAATAATGTAACTATGACCCACCAAACAATTCCTGAAAAGAAAAAAATAAATATATTATGACGCCTTTTTTATCGCATTTCTAAATATAGAAATTCTGCCCTCAAATATATTATAGTGAATGATATATTTAGTACTGAAGAACAGTTTATTGTCTATGAATATTTCAATGGTACGTAAATATAGCACTACTACCCGAGATTTTGAAAAGAGATATACCGTTAGGTATAGATAGTCTGTGGAGATATTAAATGACAACTTTTTTCAGGATTTTGTTTCTTGTTCGTTTGTTGTTGCATGTTGTAGATCATAGTTAACAGTGGTGTATATTTAAATACGTAGGTAAAATTGCCGGAAAATACTAGTACCAACGAAAATATTATTATATCCGAGCAGTTAGAAATAAGCAATATACTAAATTAGAAAATTGGCCATTTTTATTAAAACTAAAACTTAAAACTATCATAACGAATATTCATTTTTTTAATACGATTCGATTTTTTAATGATTTTCATCTACTCTTTTCCAAACTCTTACTTCTTTCAAGTCTTCTTCTATCGCCGTTTTGAAATCTATTATTAATATTAATTGAAAAAGATTATTGTATGGTTCCTATATAGAACAAGGGGTGAGAGTTACACCTATAGTCAGATAATTGACCCTGACTTCCAGCAATAAAACTATAAATATCGTAATCGCGACAAAGCAGCATATCGCTCACTGCTTGTATTATTACTCCATTTGATTCAACTAAAGTTTTGGGGTTACATGTTGATTGCAATACGTGCTGGTTTACTTATACTCAATATCTCAGCGCGAAATTAAATACTGTCTGTTACGTTATTAGGCAGTTACGGGGGAAGGTTAGTGTTGAAATATTAAAAATGTACTATTATGGACAAGTATACTCTCTACTTACTTACTGCATTATATGTTGGGGTAATTACTCATACGCTAAAGAAGTTTTTATAGCTCAAAAAAGAATCATTAGGGCCAGTGGCGGATTTAGAGGGGGGGCACTCGGGCACGTGCCCCCCCTGTCATTTAAAAAAAATTAATTATTACATATTATCATTCCCGTATTACACATCATAGATAAATAAACATACTAATAAAAATACAGAATTTCTATTTATTTTTTAAATTATTATTTTGCCCCCCTAACTTTTTTTATTAGAAGTAATAGAACAAATGGTTCATTTAAACGTTTTATTATTTTTATTATACTATCTGATGGCAAATGTAGATATTTTTTATAAAGTCACATTTAAAAGATACGACTATCAACTTTTTTAAATAACAAACAATAATTATTTCACTAAAATATAAACCGCCATTTTTTGTCTTAAGTTGTTCTTATTACTTAATTCGATGTTTTACCTTGTTTTGTATAATATTGTTGCATTTTATTTATTTTCACATGGCTACTTAGAATATTTGAATAAACATTATTTCTCATATTTCTCAAACTCATTTACTTGTTTGGGGTCCTACACTCTGTTTTTTTTTATTATTTTAAATGATAGTTCTTTTAATTTTGAAGCAATTCGTAGTATAAAAAAGCCTTAATTGTTTTTGGTTTAACTGAATTTGATTTTTAAAGTCAACGTGACGTCACGACGACACCTATTGTGGCTATATCTTTCTCTCGCACAAGTTCTATAGTAGGCAGCGAGAGAAAGGTAGCACTAATGTGACGTCACAGTGACCCTGACAACAAACCTCAAATCTCGCAAAGTAATTATTAAAAAATTGTTTTCTTTATCTTAATCCCTATTTATTGAGTAATATTTTAAGTATAAATGTACATTTTATTACTTTTTGTTATGGTACAGGACCCTAAATAGATAATTAAAAAGACAAAAAATGGGGGTTTATAATTTAGTAAAATAATTATAGGTTGCTATTTAAAAATTAAATGTCCTGATTTTATTAAAAAAAATTTACATATGCCATTAAATAGTATATTTAAAATAATAAAACTTTTATATGAGCAATTTTTTACAATACAATACAAAAGTTAGAGAGGTGGGGGGGGGCTCACTCTATATATTTAAAATTTGTTTTTCCGAAATTAGTGCCCCCCCTATTATAATTTTCTAAATCCGCCACTGATTAGGGCTATGTTAGGTTGCAATTCTATACAGCCATATAAAGATTTATTTTTTTCGTTGATCTTGTTAACAGTGCCCTGTATTTTCATATACCAGTGCGCGTTGTTTATCAAGAAAAACCCATGTATGTTTCTTCTTAGATGTAAATAAGTTACAGGTTCTTACCCAAGTAGAACCAATTTTAATATTTATATACCCCGTTATCGAACACAAATGTTCCATAATAACGCATCATACATGCCAATTCGTATATATAATCATCTTCCGATAAAATTTAAAACAGAAAATAATCTTAATATTTGTAAACAAAACTTACACAGAAGTACTCATAAAGATTGGATTTTATTCGTTGGAAGAATATTTTAACTGTCCGGACTTTTAATCTTTAATTTTTAACTTCATTTTAAACTTACTTTACTCATTTATTCTTGTATATTTCATTGTGCTCGTACTAGATTCCATTTATTTATGTACTTTTAAATTTATTGTCTTGAATTTTAATATAATTGTATGCATTATTTTTGATATTGACGTTCCATTTATATGTATTGTATTTTTTCGTGGCCAATAAATTATTATTATTGTTATTATTATAACATTGGATGCCAACGTGCTATTATATGCGCCGCTCTGTTGAAATGAAGACATGCATTGCATGATATCTTAAGGGTAGGAGACCTGTCTTGAGTGCTCTGTATAGTAAAATAATCTTCCAGTTCCATTAACGTGAATGGAAGAGAGTAAATTTTTCTGACTATATTTTAATAGGTTCTGCACTATTTTTTATTTTTATTAAGCTTAATTTGTGATCTATATTTCTATAAAATCTTAACTGTTATTTTTTAAGCCGTAATATTTTTACTATGGTGGAGGACCCCATTCAATCATTTAAATTTTATTTCATGTTTGTGGTATTAAGGGCCTCAATTTTTAACTCCATCTGCAGCAGTATATAATTTACTTACTAAATACCATAGTTTTCAGTTTTGAAGAGCCTTAAAAATATTGGTTGCCATGGGTCTCGTTTTTTTTTTTTTTTCTAAAAGCCTTGCATAAATTTTTTTAATATGACTGAAATACTGTAGCATTAATACTATTTCTACGAGTACAATATGAGAAAATATTGTATATTTTTTTAGCTATTAGATATTTTACGTTCACTGAATCGTAAACGTCTTATTACAGAGTTCTGTCTCTAATGATAAAAAAAGATTTTCCGAGCCCCGCCCGTAAAAAAAAATTACGGACTGTTAAAACCGTAGCAACATGTATACAGATTTATTTATCCATTATTTCGCTTCGCCATATGTTTCCAAAGACTATTTCGATCAAATAGTTTAATGTGTTGTGTTGTAGGTTTTTTTTTTAAAAAATTATTTGCCATTCAGTATATCATAAAACATTGTACAATGCTCAACCGTTACCCAAAATTTACATGCTCGCACGGATAACAAGATCGCTTCTCTCGTTCGTTAGGTACCGAGTACGCCCGTAAAGTTCTCAACGGTCTTGCAATGCAAATTTCTATAAATTTGAAGATAAATGCTTGAAATATTAATATTGTTAATGTGACGTAGAAACCACATACTTATTTCATTTAGAAGAACACTGCTATTTGAATGTTAGAGTGTATCGAAGTAGAGTGAATTATGGATGTTTGAATATATGTATGTGAAACAAAATTGCGTGGTACTGAACCTCCGATATCTATCACTATATACCTAAAGTTATGTTGAAAACGTATGTAAAAATATAAATTTTATTTTTAAAAATAATGGCTCGCACCACGATCACTTTTTTAACTAAAACGTTGTTTTAAGAAATGTCAAATTCAAATTTCAATATTTAATTTCGCCCTTTTGCTTAAAGAACGATTTTTTTAAAAATATTTGTTTGAATACAAACAATGTTCTGCTTTAAAATAATATTTTGATAAATTTGATATTATTTATTATAATTATTAACTAATGAAATTTGACATTTCTTAAAACAGCGTTTTAGTTAAAACCGTGATCGTAGTACGAGCCATTATGTTTTTTAGTAAATTAAGAAAGAACATTTTCTGTGACGTCATTATTTTGAACCGGAGAAAGGAAAGCATATTTGAGAATGTAACCTGTAGATGTTGTGAGAGTGCGAGTTTTAATTTGAATTTGATATTGGTTCATTTTTCTCTCACTGTTTCTTTTGTTTATTATTTGCAATTTGCGTGGTTTCTGTTACTTTTATTACGTATTTGGATTTCTTAAGCAGGATTTTGAAGGAATTTAACGTACCTTATACTCGTACAAGATTAAAATAACAAACTAAAGAATTAATCTCCAAACTATTGTTCAAACGTCAACCAGGTGATCTGTCATGTTTAAATTACCCGCACATTTATATTCAACGACTGAGGGGTACGTTCTAAAACGTGGTACAACGCATAGGTTATAGGTTTTATTTTTTACTCTTCAGCAGTATCTAACATCCACTGCAATTTCGTAGAAAATTGTATATACAATGATGCAATTTAATAACAATTTCACGTCCGGTTACGCTTTGAATTAATAAGTCAACAAATAAATTCAATGCGTATGAGGAGTTTAAGAATACGGACCCTTTTGAACGGCGATATTTACGGCACTAAACAAGCTTCTAACAGCTTGGGTTGACGGTGGCAATTCGTAACCTTGTGCATTTTAATTAAGAACGGCACGTTTCGGATAAGTTTCTCCGAGTATCAGTTAATAAAAGGCTGTTTTTATTGTGTCGTAAAGTGAGTAGAGAGAATTACCTTGTCGCCAGGTCTTTGTGTATGAAATGCGTCGACTCCAAGTACTTCATCCCTGAGGCGATCTGCGTGGCCATGTAAATCAGGCAGCCGTAGCTAAATGAAACAGAAACACACACTAATATAGTTAAAATGAGGAGAAATAGTTGAATATAATAGGAGAAGGAATAACAAAGGAAGAATAAGTGACATAATTAGCAGTGATGCAATATGCCTTGTCATGTACTATATATTATGTTCGCGACCAATTCCAAACCTGTAAAATAGACGTTATATTATTTCAAATAAAAGAACAATAAGCTTGAAAGATGAGTTAGTTGACAGACCTAGGCCCAAATCGATTGATCTTTTAAAAACAAAACTTCAATGAATAAAAGTCGGTGGTAATTACAATTTAAATTTTTTAAATTTGATTGAAGATTGAAGTGCTATTGTATTTTTTATTATACACGCTGATTCAGGATTAATGTATTAAAACTTTAACAGTTTTTTGGGGTGGTCTGCTCCTACAAGAGTACCAACTTTTTAACTCTGGAGTTGTATATTTTCGTCTCTAATTTGATAACAGTTTTAGACAAAACAAAATAATGAAACTTGGTATACCTATTTGCTACATCATAGCTGTAAGAACATTCTTGTACATTTTTTTAAATATTTTTCACAGCGCTCTTTGATTATTTATTGAGAGATGGTGGGGGTAAATGGGTAAAAATATTGGAAACTTTTTATATAGGGTTTAATGTTTTCTTTTTACTTCATTTGAAAGTCCTCTCAATTTCAAAGGAAAAAGGTAGGTAGCCTTATTAATTTTTGTTAAAACTTCGATCATAATAGCGATTTTTTTTAATTCTAGTGTAAAAAAATTTGACTAGTTAGCAGCTTATTAACTAAAAAATGTCATATTAACATTTGTTCTGCCTTTCCTATTTCTTTTTGGTACCAAAGTCTAGAAGTCTAAATTTAATGTTACTTATTAATAAAATTTTGACTTCTTGTATTTTGATAACTAGTAGGATGACAATTATTACTCATGTTAAAACATCGATCAATCCATCGAGTCAAAACAAAAAATACTGGATATTTATTTAAAAATATGCCTTCATATATTATGAATAGGAACATATAAATACTAAACAAAAAACTTAAACAGTGGGAGATTTATTCGAGATTAAAGGCCAACATTGCACGGGATTATCAATCTGACGTGGTGTACAAAATACCATGTAACGATTGTGTGGCCCAGTATACAGAGGACAAACAAAACGCTACCTAATAATTAGACTAGATGAGCATAGAAGAAATTGTACATCGCAAAGAACATAACAGGTACCAGGGAAATGCGATCTGGTAGACCATGCTATGAAGAATAATCACGTGTTCAAATTTAACGATACTAAAGTACTTGACAAAAAAAAATCTTAATAAACGACTGACGCTTGAAATGTTAAATATACAAGATAAAAATAATGTTAACTTTACGATTGACGCAACGTGCATAAGTAAAACATACACTAACGTCTTAAAACATAACTTAAAAAGTAGAGATAAAACTTAAATAAAACTAAATAATAAAATACAATTTTTCTTACATACAAAACAATAAAAAAACTTAAACTACAGTAAAAGTAAAATATACTTATTTAATATTTACAATTTTTTTTTTTGATTATTAAGTGTCTTAACACGCAAAAAACAGTACTTAAGTAGTTCCATGGGAGTTGGTCACGTAGAAGAATTGTTCTTAGTTTTTTTATATTCAAAATTTCCTTAAAATTATTTTTTTCCTTTGACGAATATCCATGTGTTTTATGTTGCACTTACTTTTATATAATTTGTTATTTATTTCAATAATCGTTACGTTATAATAATTCTCACGTAAGTAATTTCTGTTAATTATTTTATATCCTTGTTAGTGTTGACTGATGAATTTTTTGTAATTATCCTTCAGCTCCTGAAGAAGGCTCATGTGGATCTCGAAACCGGTCGATCCGAGAATTCAATAAATAAATTTTGTAACTGCAATCCAGCAACAATTTATTCCCTCAAAAAAATTAAATATTAAAGGATGAAGGTTTTTAAATAAGCCCGTAAAAGTCTAATTCACACTGTACAAATTTATTGACAGAAATTACCGACCGGTTTCGGTCATTTAATGATACTTTCAAGGTACCCGTTTGACTACAAAGAAATATAACAATTGTACAAAATGTATAAATAAATAATAAAAATTAACAAATACTTACACATTACGAAAGTATTGAAGAACGATCCGAAATAAAAATGAAATGTAACATTAAGATAGTTAAGGTACAAAGTAAAATCAAAATTAAAAATTTCGGATTTTTTTTTCCGAAAACGTGCAAAATAGGATGTTGATATTCGCGCTGTTATTTAAATTTGTTTGATCGTTTAGGCAGAGGGTTCTGTTGTGGACAATTGATTTCTTTATTTCCAAATTTTCTTACACCGGTCGGTAATTTCTGTCAATAAGTTTGAACAGTGTGAACTAGACTTTTACGAGTTTATTTAAAAACTTTCTTCCTTGAATTCATACTTCACACTTGGGCGTCCACAATTTTTCATCAATTAAATATTAATTTTATTTAAAGAAAGTAATATAGTCCTAAAATATATAACATGTCTGAACACGAGATAAAAACAAAGATAACCCAAGAAGTGACCACCCCGCACCAAGTAGAAATGTCGAAAACATCGAAGCAGTTCGACAACTGTTGGCATTCGATCGACGTGTTACGATTAAATTCTTGCAGAGCAAATGAACATCGACAAAGAAACATCTAGACTGATTCTCTTCGAAGATTGAAAGAAAAAAAAATGTGCGCGCTCACGATAACGTAACAGCCTACAAAGCTACAATCGTACGTAAATTTCTGTCCTCTAAAAATGTCACTGTGTTGCATCAATCTCCGTATGCTTTTGATTTGACCCCCCCCCCCACCGGCTCACTATTATTCTTCCCCTAACTAAAATTGAAGCTGAAAGGGGACCTTTGCGAACACACTCAAACCAACGTGACGAAGGTACTGAACAGCATCCCAGTTTCGAACTTTCAAAACGCCTTGAATGGTCTGGAGGACCGAGCCAGGCGCTGTGTAGATTTAGGCCCGGTATTTCAGTACAAGGTTAAACAAAAAAAAATAGTTAACCATACTTTATTGGTTACACGTATTTCAGTTTCCAGTTAAGTGTTAAACGAGTTTAATTTAACCGAAAAGTTAAACCGGGATGTGATGGTAGGTTAACCCAAAATTTTGCGTAGAAATGTTTTGAAAGTTTAGTTATGTGAAATATATAATTTTGACGTTTGTTGATAGCACAAACAATTATTATAAGAATAGTGAAAAAATTATTGGAGAAGCAGTCCAATAATTTTTTCCCTATCACCATACCAACAGTCAAGAAATACAAGTAACTAATTATTATAAAATTTGTGGATCAACTGTGATTATAATGGAAAATTCCCGTTCAATGAATTTTACAGAGGACGAAATCGTAGAATAGTAAGTGAGAAGCGACAGATTATAGAATGTGAAAAATCGAGGGTTGTAAACCCCAAACAAAAATCAGCGGTCTGGCTAGAAATTACAAACACGATAAAATGTTATGCCTCATCTACACGTTGGCCGAGGTTAGGCGAATGAACGCCAACGCCGAGTTTACACCAACGTGTGGAAAGGATTTTTATCTAACTTCGCAGCGACTCGCATGGCCGCTCGCCTTTTGCCGACGCTCGCCTCAGTGTCGGTTTTTGGAGCACGAGTCAAAGAAACGAGAAACGTCTGATACTGGCCTGATTGTCTGGGCCAAACACTTGCCAACGTGTAGACGCAAAATACTTGCGTCGACTCGCCTTGCTTTGCCTCGCCAGTATTTGTTTATATTGGTATATTGGCGTTAGTTGGCCCAACGTGTAGATGAGGCATTAAAGGATAAATGGGGGAAAAATAAAAATATTGACAAAATTAATAATTTGATCATCGCCCATAATTTGTTTAAAATTTGGACTAAAACTAGTACTTTCAGGCATATTATTTATATTAATAATGATTTAACATGTGATTTTAAAAGATGACTTTAAAGAAATCGTTTTTGCGCATGCTCAACATGAATTTCACTTTAAAATCTACTACCAACACAACAAAATTCTCGGTTAGCAAATCTCGGTTAAGTTAACCTGGATTTAGATATTGAAATACGAATGCCGAGTTAAAATGTCGGTTACAAGTTAAACAAGATCATGTAACCAAGATTGTAATCCCGTACTGAAATACCGGGTCTTAGAAGGAACGCACATTGAAGAATAAATTAATTGGGAGTATGATGAAACTTATTTATATAAGAAGTCCTAAAACTATATAGCTACACGCTATAATGTATAGTTCTTAGAAAATTAGGAATATATTTCTTACAACATCGATGTAACGCAACTCAACCACTCAGTATAAATGCAATAAACATAATTTTTTAAAGTTAAATACTTATTTAGTGAACATTACATTACGTGTAGTAAGTTGTACTATACCTGAGTGTTCTGGCACTAGGTGGCCTAGGTGTTGTTGTCTCAGCTACATGCTCCTGTAGAAACTGACACAAATCCCCAAATTCCATATATTCCCTCACTATACACATTGGTTGGGTATGCAAACAAGCCCCTAGAATCCTTGCCACGTTAACATCACTCAGTCTACTAAGCGCCCTGGCCTCCCTTAGGAACTCGCTGGCTTGGTCACTTCTCAACACGGTGACCATCACCAGTCCTTCTCCTGGAACTTCGCAGATCTGCACTTCGCCAAATCGGCTCTCCCCCAGGTCTGCTACTGTGAGCAGTCTGTCCCGAGGGAAGTCGGGGATAGAAATAGGAGCCTCAGAGGAAGAGTCCTCGTTGGAGGAGTCGAGTTCTGGGGTTAAGGGGAGCATGAACAAAGAACTGATCTTGCTAGAAGGTGGGGATAAGGCAGGGCGGCAGATTTCTGCAGCCGCGTAATATTGCTCTGGAGGAGGAGGTACTGGAGGTGGTTTAGGGAGGAATAATGGCGGGGGCGGGCGGGAAGGAGAAGAGTAGTCCTGGCACATGATGTCTGGAACATCTATAAAGACAACTAATATTAGCTCAATAAAATTAGATTTTTCAAGGAAAAAAAGTATTATTGACTAAAACTAATAGACTATTTTTTTAATTGTGTCAGCTCTTACATGGTGAAACTTATTATTCATTTTAATTATTGAAATTACGTGGTTTTTAGTTTCACAATTATTTTATTTTTATTACCAGATTCGCTACAACATTAGCATCATCAGATCTTCTTTAACGTAAAATAATAAATATATAAATATGTCTAAATTATAATAAATAAATATAAACGAAATGTCAATATGTCAATAATTCTATTCTATTTTTGCGCAAGGAAAAGCTGTTTTCCCACGTTAAACTTCTATGGCCCGCTTATCGGGCTACACCCGGTATATGAATATAAATATAGCAAGTATTTAGTAAAAAGTATTGTTCGCAAAGCCATTTTCTGTATATTGTGACGAAAGATCTCCAATAAATAACTTTTGAAAAAAATTATAATTTAATCAAAAAAATAGATGAGATAATTTTATAGGAAATTTTATCTACACTAATTTTGTATATAAAAAGTTTTTCATAAACAATATTAGGTATTTAATACTTAGTATAATAGGTTCTCCTATTTATAATAGTCTACATTCGTCGTGGCATCTGAAGAAATAAATTATTGATGATTTATATATATATATATATATATATATATATATATATATATATATATATATATATATATATATATATATATATATATATTTCAACGCTTTTCTACAAATTCATCCACAACTCTGACCAGGTTAAAAATATGTTAACGCGGTTTGAAAATTTGAAATCAGGATGAAATTCTCCTTCATTTCATATTATTCGATTTTTGCCGAAAAGCGATTCACGAGTTACTAACAACTTAAAATTAAAACATCTGCAAATCAGCTTAGTTCTCGTATTTTTTATCTAAAATTTTGACACGATTAGAGATAAACAATATTAATATTACTTATTTATTATTATTTATTGAAATTTCAGATGAAAAAATGATATCTAAATTGGTTTGCAGATGTTTTACATTTTAGAAAATGTTCATGTAAAATTAAGTTGTTAGTAACTCACGAACCGCTCATGGGCAAAAATAGTCTATTACATGACATGAAGGCCAATTTCAGGCTGAATTCAAATTTTAAAACCGCGTTATAGTATCTTTAACTGAGTCAGAGTTGTGGATGAATTTGTAGAAAAGCGTTGAAAAAATAAATTCAAAAATCATCAATAATTTACTTCTTTCGATGCCACGACGAATATACACTTACAAATAGTAAAACTTATTATACTAATTTTTAAACACCCAATATTGTTTATTTTTTGAGTAAATTAAATTTTTATCATACATTGTTATTCTGGTTAACTATTTTTAACATATCTCTTTGAGAGTTCATCCTATATGTTAAAAGTGTAACAACCCTTTTATATACAAAAAATTACGAGTTTTATTTTTGGATTCTTGCAAAATTTTGGTACGGGCCACTGTTTTCAAGAAAATAGCCCAAAACTCATATTTTGCACCTTTGATCCACGATGGTGGCAAAATCCGGGGTTGCTAGAGGATGAAAATTAGTATCACTCTTTGAAAGTCCCAATAAAGAGAATAAAATTTATTCCAGCTTGCCACCAGTTATTTTCACAAATAGCCTCTTTTAAAGGCTCTGCCGAAAGGCCTATATATTGTACAGTAGACATCAAGGTATAACTGTGCCAAGTTTCAAAACTCCAGTATTTTTTTCCTCGATCTGCTTTTATTAATCTAATTTGACTCGGCTTTATATAGGTAATATATTAGAATAAAATCTTTATGAATCAATACAAAGACTATTGGCAGTTTTTTTAAAAAATCGATCGATTTATTGATCACACTTCAATATATTAACGAAAATAAATGGAAAAATAATGGGATCATGTGACTCACGGCATTGCCACTACTGTCGATTAAAATAATTGGAACTACACTATTTTATACAAGTTATGACAGTAAGTAATATCACAAATAGAAGTAATAATGTGAGTTAAATTCAAGATGAACAATATATTTGTATTTTTCTAAAACGTGTGCCTAAACGTTTTGGTGAAATATTCAGAAGACCTTCCAGAAAGCAACGAGAAACTATAGAAGTAAATTATTGTTAATATTGCACGAGCTAGAAAATTGGCGCGAACCATGCTAGCTAACAAAACAAGAACAATGACGTCATTTACGATGCTATATCCAGTTTGCTAACCAATTTCGCCAGCATGCTAGTGCCACTGAACGGACGGCTATTTCTGGAGTAAGATTTTATGAAAGTTAAACAAATAGAGAGTAAATTGAGGATTATTTGCGGTAAGAAATACTTTGTGGAGAATAATTTCTAATGACAGTATTTTAATTTAGAAACGTAATTTTAATTATAGTCCATTCACGATAGCGAGAGAATTTTAATTAATTCATGAACAGAGACAAGTCGTTCTAATGGTTGGATTTGGATAATTTTCGAGCCGAATCAACAGAATGACTTAGCTCTGCCCACGAATTTTCTTGCTAACACGAATGGATTATATACTCTTTACACTAGAAAAATAAAAAAATTGTCACTGTAAATTCAAATTTTGTAGCATAACCAAACCTTGTATCCATTTGGAAATTTTCTTTTTATACTTGAGAAATACTGCAGCACTGCAGCAGAACATAATATTGCTTTAATAGCCAATAAAACAAAAATATTAAATGTGAAAATTGAGAACATTTGATTTAGCATCTAATCATTGTTGATCATAATCAATCCGAAAATATTCTAATAGGAAATAATTCAATGTACCCAATTAAAAACAGACTAGGTATAGACAGAAAAATTGTTTCTGTTGGGTGCAGCAATAAACGGGCCATTATTTGCGACGCTCTATCCATTGAAATATTCTACAGTTTTCATACGCATAAGAACTTAAAAATAGCATTTATATTAAAGGAACAATAAGATTATTTTACAAATACAGAGCAGACAGACAGGAAGAGAAACCCTTCAATCCATGAACAGAGCGGCGCAAATAATGGCCTGTTGGCATCTAATATTATAAAACAAACAGTGAGCGATATGCCACTTTGTTATATTTATGATATTTAAAGTCAATTTTTCTGAATATAGGCCGCAAGCAGGCACGTGGCACGAGCGACCTTTGAGTGTTTAGATTCAACTGATTTATAAGCGCTTGTCACTTTGACAAGAACAATGCTTTGATTTAGTTGGTTTTGAACTGCTCAAAAGTTATTATTTTTAATTTCATGTCTTTACTGTCTGAATATTGTAAAATAATAACCTTTTTGCACGATCGGGTTATTTTTTATGTTTACCGTTAGTTTTTCTAAGACAGTAGGTCTTATTAGAAATTACTGAACGGTAAGTGATGCAACTCACGTCGGTAAGTGCTCCACTTACCGTTCAGGAGGCGAGACGCTAAATAAATAAAATCAAATACAACAAAAATTTTAATATGTCAAAATGTTAAGGTCGCCTGGAAAGTTAAATTTTAGGCTCAAAAATGTGTATATTTTATCCGCACACTGCTCAATAGTGACTGTATCTAAGCATGTGTAATTTCGCTCGTTTCATCGTCGAAGTATACAAAATGTCAAGAATATAAAATTTAGTACTAAAGGATTATTAACAAACCAATATTAACGTAATATTAATAGAAAGTTTTTCCAAATTTCAAATGAAGGTATTTATATTAATATTAAAAATATAACGATGAACTATACTCCAGGGCATGATAATAAATATATATTTTTTCACGATCGGGTTATTTTTTATATTTACTGATAGTGTTTCCAAGACAGTAGGTCTTATTTACAAATTACTGAACGGTAAGTGATGTGACTTAGGTCGGTAAGTGATGTGCTTCACTTACCGTTCAGGAGGCGAGACGGTAAATAAATAAATAAAACAAAAATCAAAGCTTACTTCAAAAATGACAATTTGTTTTGCGTCGACCGTGCAAAAAATAGTACAAGCATCACGAAAGTTAAAAAATTACCGATCTCAGACAAAATTGGGATCTTCGCTTCGCTCAATTCCCCAAACACTGTCTTCGATCGGTAAACTGTCCTTACCGTTTTTAATACTATTTATATATAAATTTATAGTTTAGTACAATATTATTCCTATTTTGAGATGTGTGCGTAATTTTGCACGGGCACAGGTACCTAGACGTTTTGTTAGTGGCGGGACAAGACCTAAATTTGATGTGGGCAAGATAAATTTTGCAAAGCCCTCTGGTGATGCAAGAGGGCTGATTTTATATAGACTATTTCACTCATAAATTTATAAACCAATCCAAACTCCGGATTTTTCCTATAGTTACCAAGTTTCATTTCGACAAAGAACCGTCACAAAAATTTTATCGCACCCTTTAACCCTTTGAGGACGAAATTAATTATTTTTGATATAAAAGATTTTTATTATGAAAAACTATTTCTTATAGACAAAATAACACGTATTGTACAAAAATTTAAAAATTAACAATTATAATAAAGGAGAAAGAATGTGGTTAGTTGCACTAACCACTAGGAACTTGCAGGCCTTTTTCATAAAGAACATGTTCTTTATACTTCACAATAAGTTTTATTTTATTTAGTGTGAAACATAGAAAAACAGTTTCTTTTGTCATTTATACAGAGACCGACATTACATGTTGAACATTTTATAAGGTTCTATATCCAATAAGATGTAATTTTTTCAAGTGAGTTTTGATAAGCGAAATTTTTTTGACTTTTTAGATACATACTGTTTACATACCTGTCAAAGTGTGTATATTTTCAGTGTTATCAGTTTTTATTAAAAACGAGTCGATTCGGACAGGATTCTATTTAAAACGTTGAAAAAGCAAACTTAAATAAAACACCTCAAAACACAATAAAAATTAGAAGATTTTTGTAAAGAAAAAAATATACAAATGATTACCTGATTTTTATTTTGGAAATAGTCATCCGAATACCATTCGTGGTTAAATTTTATCCTGGAAAAATTTTCCGATTGCTTTACTCGAGCCTGTTGCCAATTTATCACGTGACATTGATCAAAAATCACTCGTTTGACAACTCGTGATTTTTTTGTCAATGACACTTAATAAATTGCTGGGCAAACAGCTCTCGTAACAATCAGAAAATTTTTCCGGGAAAAATTTACCACTTATGATATTATATATGAATATTTTTTCAAACTGTCAAATTTTTATTCATAAAAATGCAAACATCTTCACTTTAACCAACATTATTACGTAATAACTAGCAATAAAAAATTAAAGAAACAGAAATTTCTTCCTTTTTGCCGTAATAACTCCTTAATAACTGTACCGTAATCCAGCATGGTGTATCTGCTCCAATATATAAAACTGCCAAATCTGAAAGTCTTTGTTGACCCATTTACTTCTTAAATATTTTTTTATTACTTTTAATTTTGAAAGGTTCCTTTCAACGGAGGCTGTACCTACTGGTACTGTTAACAAAATTCGATTGGCAATATAAATATTTGAGTAAATTTCTTTTAAGTTATTTTCTGTTAAGTATTGGAGCAGCTTTTTCACATCTTTAATGTAGGCGGGTAAATTTGGAACCATTGTTTATAATTCTTCATATAATTCTTCTGCGTTTTGTGCTCACTTTATTCCTTCTAACCGTCATGGCATTTCATTCGTAGTTATTCAAATATTATGTCTCGTATTTTGAATACCTACTGAAAGCGGTCAGATGATGTTAAGACAACTAGTGTATTTCTACGCGCCCTTAAGGAATCACCGATCTCAGACAAAATTCGCTTCGCTTAGTCCCCGAACATTGTTTTCGATCGGTAAACTCTCCTTACCGTTCTTAATACTTAATATTTTTTTTGCACGACCGGGCTTTTTAAAATGTTTACCGATAGTGTTTCCACGACAGTAGATTTTATTTATAAATTACTGAACGTTAAGCGATGTGAATCACATCGGTAAGTGGTCTAAGTCAAAATTGGGGCTTTCGCTTCGCTCACTCTCCAAACATTGTTTTCGATCGGTAAACTATCTTTACCGTTCTTAATACTTAATATACTATTTAGTATCAAAATAAGTCAAAATATTGTTCTTGCTAAAGTGACAAGCGCACATAAATCAGCTGACTGCAGGCACTTTAAGGTCGCTTGAGTCACGTGATAGTCATGTAGCAATCGCCTCACGAATAATTCGTTTTGTTGCTATTTTCATACATATAATATTTTTTTGTTACCAATGAAAACATTATTATACTCGCCATCAAATGAGTATGGACTGACGCTCAACTTTTTCTCCTTTCCGCACTCTGTCCCTTGCCCTGCGGTGTTGCCGCTTCTTAACAACTTAGCATTTACAACATTGCCCATATGAATTGGTAACAGTGTAGAAATTTCCAGTTCATACTTATTTGACAGCAAGTTATAGAACTAGATATTTTTCTGTAAAATAAGCAACATAGAAGATAGAAGACAATTTTAAGATATCAAAAAGTTCTATTTATGATCTTGGATGCAACTGTCGCCGCTTATCTACCCTTTTTAAGCGGACTCATTGAGCCGCAAGTTTTTTATCACTATCGTACTGCCAGTTATATTTCAGCTAGTGCTACATTTAATTTAGAACGTACAAGAGCCAAGTTTATATCATCCGAATGTGATAAATACAAGTAGTTAGCTATATTTATTTTCTAACGGACGAATCACACACTGTCGGTCGCAGGATTCGAACGTGCTGAATATAATTCAGGTAACGTAAAAGTGAGCTGAGAGATCTGCGTAACCCGCACGACTACCAAAATGTTCTGCAATGTGAATTATGATTATAAAAAGAAACTTGTCACGGTATCCAACAATCTTCATGCGCAATGTATTTTCTTTTATTCGTACTACCTTTAATTATTATTATTATTAGGTATTACGTATTTACCGATAGTCATACTTATTTAGCTTTTAGTGCTGTTATAGTGTTAATTTAAGATAAGTAAATAGTCACCGAGATTGTAATTTATTCTTGGAATTTCTTGCTTGTGTAATTACATTTTACCGAAGAAATAACGTGTGCACACTTAGGGATTACAGAAACTATAACAAGTACGAAGTCGGATGAATTACACGAAAATCGACCAACTGAGTGGGAGGCTATTTATACCTAGTTTCATCAACATCAAATAAATCTTCGAATAGCTTATTCGTCGAATTAGAGAAAAATATCGCATATGACAGCTAGACAATAGGTCTGTTCGTTTCGCTACTTTGCGTCTACGGTTTACTGCCGCCTCCATACAAAGTATATGGACGCGGCAGTAAACCGTAGACGCAAGGTAGCGAAAAGAAAAAACCTAATAAATAGCGTCATTTATGTGTTGGTTTCGATGCGATATTTTTCTCTTATTCGACGAATAAGCTATCCGAAGGTTTATTTGATGTTAGTGAAACCGGGCATTAGTCATATATTTTGTATTCAAAAATCACTATACGTTGTCTCACACTCTATGTTCAGTGTGACGGAGATAGCCAATGTTATTCTTATTATCGTTCCATGTTGCCAATTTTGCAATATGTAATATTGAAACATTCATAAATTTTCATTGCTATACCGAAATTAGTAAACACTGTAGTATTTAAGTTTTATGGGGGTCTTTTATTTACACAAGGGCTTATTGTATTTTCTTTTATCCACCAGTCATAAATACATTCACTAAAGTACTCAGAATATTTTATCTCTTTTTGGATATGTATTTTGCTCTTTCTAACTCCATACTGAACATAGAGTGTGAGACACTGTATAGATTTTTATTTCTTCAAATAGTGGAAACTATTTAACTTAGACTTATTATTTCTTTAAATTTTATGTTATTTTCTTATCTTATATTTAAGGTATTAACAATTATTTAGCCCTAAAACTGTTTTAATTAATAAATAATAAAGATGAAGAAAATATTAAATATAATAAAACGATGATTCTAAACTTATTTAATCGATTATTAAAAGTTATTCTGAAAAAATTCTAATTTGATTACAGCAATACGAGTACCTCGCCATTTGTCGTTAATTAGTCCCATTCCAAGACTTGCGACGTTTAGTTGCAAAACGAGGTAACTCGAAACGCTACATATAAAGAGTGAACAGGAGAATCCGGCATAAGCCTTTAAAATTCTGTTTATAAATAATTATAATTTTCTATTAAATATATGCTTAGTCTAGCTGTCACAGCTGTTGACAATTAAGTCTTCAAGATATTACAAGCCTACGTGCAGGGTTGATAATTTGTTATGGATGCTATATGTACGCCTGTCAGTCTGTATTAGTGACTCAAGTGGAAGACATGTAGTCTCTGTGAAAAGAGATTTTGCACATTTTTACTGTTATATAAAGTTCTTATTTTTCACAAAACTTATTTTCCTAATTTTCCGCTTTTCTCTATTTTTTTACCTTAACAAAAACGTAAACGTAAAATCGATATGGTACGACTGTAATTTGTAAAGGAGCATTTTTTTGTAATTTTTCTGATGTCATACCTAAAAAATTGCAGAACATTCTGTATAACTTTATATGGATATGTAGTTCACAATCTGTGAGGTGTATTATAAGAGTCCGTAAGGTATACTTAAAAAGCATTAGAATCTCCAATGCGGAAGCTGTACACAATGATATTTCACGGCGACGCAGGCAATATGAGCAGACATCGAGTTCTTTCGAAAGAATGACTTGCAAGCTTATTATACGGTCAGTGGCTACTCCCGATAATATTACCACGCAAGATACAACAAAGAAATGGAACTATCAAGTAATGGAAAATGTCTTGCCTTGTTTTACTCGTCTTACCTGTGTAGTCGGGGCTACTGGGCTGAAGGCGATCCTGACACCCTGGGGAGTACATGTTGAGCCGACAGGGCTCCGGGTGGTATAGGGCCGTTTTGTCGCATTCGTCGATGGAAACCTATAACAAAATAAAACCCATCTATCTATATAACATTGGATTTAAGGGTAGTGATTCAAGTACTAAAATACAGTTTCAATTTAAATTTGCCTTGTTCTAGTCAATGTGTTACAAGTTGACAAGTATCAAAGAAACCGTTTTGATAGAAAATAATAATAAATCCTTCTCAAACCTTAAATGATACATTTTAGTGCTTTTGAGTTTTAACCAGTACATACAACAATATTTAACCAAAGTATAGTGGTTTCACATTTTTTTTAATATTAATATAAGGGATTTGATATTTTACTAACAGTAATTAAAAAAATACTATAACTGCCGCGCATTTAGTTCAGACTGACCATGATTGCGCAGAACCTAAAATTCGTACTTGAACAAGTCGAAATGTAATAGTAATTATAATATGCTATTGTTATAACGAGCAAAAGACTCCGTCAACATCTAAAATTGGTATAAAGAGATAGGGGACTCATTTATAAGCCAGAAAATGAACAGGAGCCTGTTCCACCAAAAATTTTGCACTTTTCGTTTTTCATAGTGCTACCGTTGATTATTCTTTTTTGCAATTGAAAAGTGCAAAGTAAAGGTATTTGATTGTTTTTCTTTGGATAATTAATTATTTTATATTAATATGATCTGACATTTATATGTTATTTATCACCTTAAATGTCAATATGTGTTCAAAAAATTATGATAAAATTATGAAAAAATTGGCATTATTATACTTCATTTTATGTAAGAAAATAGTGATGAGAAGATAGGTGCAGTTTGAAATTGTTGTTTGATTGGATAATATCTGAGTATTATCCAATCAAAAAACAAGATCAAACTACAATTATTTTATCCTTCTATCTCTATTTTCTTACGTGAAATGAAGTGTAGAAGTTATTAATGAAAAAAAAAATCAATTCTATTTGCTTTCCTTGACGGGAATAAAGTTACACACGGCGAAAAGGAGAAATATTTAGGCTTAGTAAACGATAGAAGACCATGGGCTATTATTAATAAATATTGCAAAACATTTTGTAGGTACATATGGAAAATTTTAGAATAACAGAGATAAATTTGGTGAACAATAAAACAATTTTCGAGTTATTTTGAATAGTTCAATGTTAGCAGAAAATGATGGTAGTTCTATGACATTTCTATGATATTTAATTATATTTTAGAGCTACTATTTAATAATTTGTAGTTGCCCAAACCTAATACATGTGAACCCGTATTTAGTAACATCTCTGATTTTCAATTTTATGTAGTAAAAATTAGCCAAAAAAGAGAAAAAATAAATTTCGACTAAGCCTAAATTTTTCCCTTTTTGGCCGTAAATAACTTTGTTCCCGTTAAAGGAAGCAAACAGAATTTTTTTTTTCATTAATAACTTCTAGTAACGCCACTTTTTTCATAATTTTATCATCGCTTTTTGAACACATATTGACAATAAAGATGATAAATGACATAAATGTTAGATCATATTAATATAATATAATCAAATTATCCAAAGAAAAACAATCAAATCCTTTCACTTTGCATTTTCATTAGCAAAATATATCAACGGTGGCACTCTGAAAAATTAAAAGTGCAAAGTTGCAAAGTTTTTGGTGAAACAGGCCCCCGGTCCAATCTCAACTTAACGCACGCCAGCTATACATACTTATTTTTGGAAGTATTAAAACAAAAATATTCGCGCCTCTCCCCCTTATACGAAGAGTATATCAGATGCTAAGGAAGGTACTAACAAAATCCTTTACATTACATATGCCAAGTTGACATTATTTTATAAGAGAAGTACAATTTTCACAGTATATTTGTGTTTATTGTGCAATAGTCTTTAAATATTAAATACACGGAATTCATCATTTTCATGGTGATGTGGCAGGCGCCGTGTTAAAATATCAACCAATAGACTGGGGGGCTAGTGCTACGTAAAGAATGTATCATGATAGTCCAAAAACTGACCCTTGATGCTCACTATAAATATTCTGGCGAACAATTAGCTGTCTTTCCCGGAAAAAGACTATCTATCCAATTGTGGGTCATGATCCAAATTTGTAAAAAAATGATATTTTAGAATCTAATCGGAACTGTATTTTTTTGTCTTTTAGGGTAAAAATTATCACTTGACTAAACCCCGGATGACATGGCATGGACAATTTCTGATAAGTAAAATTCACAGCAATAAAAGAAAAAAAGCGCCCTCTGCAATGGTTGAAAATTGCTGGCATTTATTATCGGCTACCATTTACATATACTTAATGACAATTTAAGCAGGTCTCATACAAAGAATACGTAGATTCTAAAATATTACTGTTTAAAACAGCATTTGGAATACCATGATACATTTTTCACGTAGCACTAGCCCCCGGTCTATTGGTCTGTTTGTTTCGCTACTTTGCATCTACGGTTTACTGACACGTCTATACAAAGTAAATGGGAACGGCAGTAAACCGTAGACGCAAAGTAGCGATACGAACATACCTAATAGCTAGTAATGGTTGTTTCGTCGGACAGCATGCCGTGACTTATTAGTAGGTTCCCTATAAAAGTGTGTATTATTACTAAGATCCTATAACTCTTTAAAAACAGACGAAGACATTCTCATATAAATGTTTTGGTATCAATTAACCCCATTTCATTAATTAGATTGTCGTAGTCTCCTTGTTCACACCTTTCTTTTAAATTAGACGTATTCTCCAAAGCTTTACTTTAATCCATGCGATAACCATTAATTACTATTGTAATCAAGGCAGTAGTCGCGATGCTTGTATGGAATCAGATACAGCATACATGCAAGACGAACAAGTTCGTGTTCGAGCGTGACAATTTGGTACATTGGCATTTTTATAAATACGCATTTAGTCGACCATAATATTTTTTTTTTACAAATAATCTCTCAATATGAAATAATACGAAATTTTGGTTTTCATTTTTATAAGACACTTTTTATTTTCTTTGTAACGATATTAATTTTTTTTATTAATGATATATTTCTAGCTATGAACTCAAAATTTTACTTTTTATAAGAGTGTCACAGTATAACTTTGCATACCTAATTGAAAAGATTTTTTTTAGCTATCCAACTGATAATGTATTTCCCAAACTCTAAAGGGTTAGGAATCGACAATATACTATAATGATTGTGAATAAAAAATATTACTTGTCCGCGCAATTATCAAATAAAATCAACAATTTTAAGTGATATAACCATGTTTTTGATTATTATTTTCTAAACTTTAATATTATTTATGACAGATAAATAAAATTTTATAAATCTATTTTATTACACATACGACGACTTGTCTATGATATGTTTTCACTAACGCATTTACTTACGTGTGCCTCTGTGTCTAGTGAAGTTTTATTTTCGCCTTATTTAAGAGTTGCTAGTGCAAGTTGATTTACGGTGTTATTAGAAGGAAAAAATTATTAAGTATTAAATGGCAATTTAAATTTAATACATGTAGTTAATGTAGACAATGCAAATAACATTCAAGCGTTGCCTATATGCTACCTAAATATGCTTTAAAAAATTGAAATAAAATAGACCCGGATTTTGCTGATTAGTGTGTATTCTACATAGTGATTCTAAAGGTGCATTCACAAATGAAAATTAGGTTTAGATTTATGGTTTATACTTTAGATTTAAAGACTTTGGCCGCATATTATGTAATGACTCCATTCACACTTCAGAATTTAGTGTCTCTAAATCCAAATCATAAAGCCAAACATTGCAAGGTCCAAAGTTTAGGTTTATGATAGATTTTGACGTCACAAACCTCACCAATGAGAACGAGTCTGAAACGATATATATATATATATATATATATATATATATATATATATATATATATATATATATATATACCCCAAACCTTATTTAGTATTCACTTGGTGAATCAGCTTTTTAAACAAATGCGAGAAGAACATAGAACTGTTAAAATTTAATTGCTGAAATATAACCAAAAATGCCAAGAGAACGACAGTTTCACGGCGCACGGGTATCTATTAAGTATTTCTCTATCGATATTTTAATCTTGTTTTTGAAGCATTGAAATAGATGTCAGTACAATCAAAACTAAATTAGAGTTAAACTTGCATTTATGAATGACACTTAAATCTAAACAAAAACCATAAACCTAATTTTCATTTGTGAATGCACCTTAACTAAGGTATTTCAAATCGTAACAGAACATGCTTTTATGAGCGCGGTTTTATACACTGGCAAAAAGTGAAGTTTATTACAAACACAATTTCCGAATGACACTTGTTTATTTCGAATTATTCGACTAAAACTTATTTCTTTTTATATAATAACTTTTACTTCCAGCACAATAGCCAGCACGTAAATTTGGTGCTCGCAACCTCATATATTGTCCTGCACAGCTACAGTGTGTTAGTGTTCACATGGTCAGCTGTTGCTGTTTGCTATCGAACATGTACTAGTAGTTTTATTGCACGAGTTTCGTTGGTCCCGCACATCTCTGTTAATTTCCTGTTCGTGCACCGTAGGAAGTGAACAACAGATACTCCACCGATGCGCCACTATTAAGATAGCGGAATGGTTAAGTTGATGTGAAAATTACACTTTATTTACGGACCAATCTTATCTTTACAACGTTTTTGAAACTTTCCCGAGTTATTTATTGGTTTTCTTGCAGAAGTTTTATGGCGCCAATAAGTGATTGCCATTGATTGGAGAAAATTGAATTTAGAAAATATTTATGCAAATAAAAAAACACGGATTTTTACAAATGGGTTAACAAAAATCCAAAAAGACTTATTTATTCTTCAATCTTCACCTTATACAGTGTGTTCTATTTAAAGTTGTGACCATTGGGATCTTAAGAACTATAAGAGCTACGACTTCGATAATATGGGACTTTTCTACGATCTTTTCTACGCCAACTTAGATGTGCTTCAGTCTTCTCAAAAAATCTTAGACGGAATGCAATAGAATGACGGAGGACTGTTTTTTATTCGAATATTTTCTAACCTAGGTATCAATAATTTTTTAAAAGTTTCAAAAGAAGTTAGATATTTTTATTGTCTATCTAGTAGCGTTCGAAAATATTTTTTACGCTGCATTTTTGAGATATACGTAACACAAACCTATTTTTTAAATGGAATCCACTTTAAAATATTTTGGAAACAAAAGCAAATCTGAGATGACCTCCAAAAGGGAGTCCCATTTAATCGAATTCATACATCCTATGCTTCTCGACATGTCAAACCTCAAAGATGGCTTTATTAAATATTAAATGGAAAACTATATTCTAAACTATCAGCAATTTATTCATGAAAGGGCGATTGGCAAAATGGAGAAGGCACGTCACTGTAGAGTTGGTGTCACTCGGTGCGGGAACTCATGGTGTCCACTCCCCCCCCCCTCCATATAATAATTTTTAAAAAGTCGAATTCCTTTTATAATGACCCATTGGACAAAAGTAGAGAGATAGTAAAAAGTAAGATGTTTTCATTTTCTGTGCATATAAATGTTGAAAAGAAATTGTTTTGTTTTAAATTCAAAAAGCCATTATGCCAGTTTTAACATCAATAGTCGGGATAAAAACTTTAGTATTACTAAATGATTTCAGTCACAGTATATGAGAAAGATATTTTAAATTGAGAGGTGAAAAATCACCTATATAAAGCTTCAGAAAAATGCCGTCATCAATTTCTGCTGCAAGAATTACTAAAATTATATCTTGCATCTTAATCGTATACGCATAACATAGCTGATACTTTTATTCGCTGTCATTGTCGTATATGTTACAGAAGGCAAGGATAGGTATATACTATCTTCGTCCAACCAACGGTGAAAAACGAATTAGAAACTGTAGTGTAATCGCAGAATCTCATTTTCAAATACTTTAATTATTTGAAAATTCCTGTCATTCATTATATTATAATACTGTCAGTTTTGACAAAAAAAATTTATAATAAAAAAATTAGCTGAAATAAAACATAATAATTTTACCACCATTCTCTTTGGTATCACCCCTCAAAATGGTGTCACCCAGTGCGGACTGTACGCCCGCACCCCCCTGTGATGTCATATTTTACATTGAAATATGGGTGTAAACAATTAAGATGTCGGGAATCGATGGAACATGACCCAAAGAACGGAAGGCCTCTGAAAGCATGATCTAAGAAAAAATGATGATGCAAAACAAAAGAATAAAGTTTTAGAGAATGTAAATAAAAGGGATATCAGAAGCAACGAAACTAAATATTACTTTAATTTTTTTAAAAAAATTATTTTAATGAAATTAACATAAACAGAGCAATGAACTAGTAAGAGCATATTATAAAAACAAATACAAAAAAGGAAAACTAAGTACCTATTCTCTATTGGGCAATTGGGCATGAAAATTAAAAGAAATCACACGAATGAGAATTGATGTTTCTAGGCGAGTGGTGCATTATTTTTTCTACAACCCTACTTCATAGTAAGATTAAATAGGTAAATCTTTAACAAGCTAACAAGAAGTGACATTACAACAAGTTTCGGAAGAAAATGACATGAGACGGTGTTTGTTTACGTAACAATGTTGGTAGTGCTCCTTAGAAACACAGAAAAAATAAATATTTGGGCATGGGTTAATATATGAACAATAAATTCCTTCATTTTAACTCACGGCTCTAAGCAATGTGCTTTGTAAACTGCAAATGGAAATATTGTGACTTTCCATGATAAGAGTGAAACTAGCGGCCGATTTGATGAGTAAAATATCTTGGACAGCCCTGGCCCCCTGGCGTCATAAACTCGTAATTGCTGCAAAGCTGTGTTTCCTTTTAAAATTCAAGTAATATTATCAGGGATAGTTACCAACACGTTTCTTAATAAACAACCACATAAAAATTAAGATAATAGAGAGTTGAGGATTACATATAACAAATTATATTATAATACTTTATATTATTTCACACACAGCAAGCAAATATTGGCCAAGTTTAATCAGAATTATAGCCGGTAATTTTAACTGTAATAAAACCATATTTACAGGGGCTGTTCAGCACACGTCCCTCAATAAATAACTATAACAAAAATTGAAAATATAAGGGGATGAGGCTAACTTATACAACTTTATATTACTTAATACACGACAATTATAACACTGGCAAATTTCACCCACCCTTAATGTCGGTAATATTAACTGTAATAAAACCATATTTAAAAGGGATGTTCAACACATATCACTCAATAAAAAGCCACAATTTTTTTTATTAATTTCAGGGGATGAGGGTAACTTATACATCTTTATATTACTTAATACACGACAATTATAACATTGGCAAATTTCACCCACACTTCATGCCGGCAATATAAACTGTAATAAAACCATATTTACAAGGGATGTTCTACACACATCCATTAATAAAAAACCACAACGAAATTTAAAAATATCAGGGGATGTGGGTAACTTTTACTACTTTAAATTACTTTATACACCAATACACGGCAATTATAACATTGGCCAAGTTCACCCACCCTTAATGCCGGTAATATTACCTGTAATAAAACCATATTTACAAGGAATGTTAAACACACATGAAATACAAAAAATACTTATGCGATGGTATTTAATTTTCTAATTATAAATATTTATTAGTTACATTTTCAATATTCTGGTGACTATAATTTAAATAAGAATAATTAATTAAATAAAATCTATAAACTAAACCGGTAATAGACAAATTGTATGAATAAATAGAACATGTTCCGTGTAATACAATTTAAAATATAATTCAATTTTCTCTACAATTTAAATTGTACTGCAACTTGTATTACATTTGTTCGTATATTACGTAAGGTGAAATACGCTTTAGTTTAATAATTTAAATTGTTCAGTAACTTGTATTATTGTACTTTCCATTTATATTTCAAACAGGAGATAAATGAACTGAATTGACACTGATTTAAACAAAATGCTTTTGAATGGAAAATAAAACATAAGTATAAATGTCATGTAAATGCAGTATAAAAATAGTTATTTAGAAGCCATATTGATATTTTACGGCTCCGAGTCAAGTACAGATATTTTACTGATGAGTCATGTATTACATTTTTTCTGAAACCTTTGATTATAATAACAATTAATTTTAAATTTAATAATTAAATCTAATTTTCTATAAATATTAAGTAGTGTGCTTCTCTCGTTTCCAAGGTTACAGAAAAAATTTAGTGAAAGTATATGAAAACCAATAAATTATTGTCATGTTTGTATTTTTAGTGCGCACGTTTCTGTATATTTGCAATATTTTGCAAAGCAAAAAATTGTACAAAACACAACTATTAATATTAATTTTCAATAAACATTTAAATAAAACTTTTATATTTTTTTGTGAAAATTTCGCGCCGCATTTTTGGCGTGAAAATAGTTCTTTTGCTCCGGTTTCAGAAAAATAATTGTGCTGGTACTCGAAAGTAAACGAGTGCAGTTAAGGATCATTGCATCCTCCTTAGTAAATAACAAAATTAGTTGAAGAACCTTTAGATTTGTTAAGCTAAACAGAATTCATACATAGTGTTGGGCCAAATCTGTAACTCACGCCAGCAATAAATGCAAGTGAAGTGACTTCTGGTAAACGCCCGCACAATACAAATATGTCATCATCATCACCGAAATCTGTGCACAAAGCAGATTGGCACACCCAGCAATGGGTAATATGCCGTCATGATATATTTATTTATGTATTGGGTAATTTAATACAAGTAATTACATCAATAAGGTATGTTAACTTGAAACAATAACTTGGATTTTTAGTTGACAAACTTCTATTGGTTAACAGATTTAACCAGTTGCTAAAAATAAACTTTGTTAAAGAATAGTAGGTCATTTTAGTCATGTTTTCGTTTGCCCAATAGAAGGACAAAATCAGTTCCGTAGCTACATGCAAAAAATTGTTTTTACTATTAATAACGTCCAGGTATAAAAGATAAGTGCGGGTAAATTTCAGCAGTCAGCATTTATTCTTACAAAACCGATGTTGCGGTATACACTTATCTAACTTCACCCGGGGAAAATAAGACATTAAAGATTAAAACGATCAGTTTTTTAAAAATTCCTAAAAACTTTTGGAAAAAGCACATACGTACCCGTTCATCCTCAAAATTGACAACAGTACCCTATTGTCTATTTTCTAAGAATAATGAATTTATTATACACATCCAACATGTGTGGTAGATTTCGAGTAATTGTTAACCCCTAATAATATACCATGACCGTGAGTTTCAGTTAACATGCAATAGATGCAATATTTACTACTCTGTCATTAACGTATTACGATGGATACTAGTTATACATGTATCGTTCCAGATAAAATGCAAGATAGATTATCAAAGTCAACGTTATCAATGTCAAATGAACTTGTCATCACGCTCTAAAGATGTTTTTTTTTTTTTTACTAAAAAACAATTCGAATTGTTACTTGGCACAATTCTGGTTATAGTTTGAAATGTTTGCTAATTTATCTCCTGAACGTCCTAGACAAAATCCTTCTACAGTTTCGAGAATATTTACAAAATTTAAAAGTGATGGATGTTTAGATAAGAATCACACGAAAAGAGTAAGAAGAAAAACTGCGCGAACGGAAGAAAATATATTTATTTTTTATTGATCATAACTTTATTATTTTCTTACCTTATTTATAAATCAGTAAATTATGATAAGTTCATTTGACATTGATAATATATGTTGCATTTTATTCATAGGTTCGGGATCCCAAGATAACGCTATGATAGCGTAGCGAATAATATCCCTTACGTTTCACCTTCATTCGCCTATCAAGCTCCACGGTTGTTAGGGAAATGAAGTTTTATTTGTCGCTACGCTATCATAGCGTATTCTTAGGATCCCTACCCTGCAACGATACAGTTGCCCGGTTGCAGAAACGTTCACCAACTCTTTGTTTAATTAACGAACCATCAAAATGAACAAATTCGGATCTGTTTCCTTGTTATTATGACATCTAAACCATTCCAGTCAAAAAAATCGCGTTACATTTATTCATTTTGATTATAATTTAACTAAACATATAGTTGTTGAATGTTCCTGCAACCGGGCGAGTATCCATAGTAATACATTAATGACAGAATAGTAAATATTGCATATTAGCTGAAACTCACGGTATTATCGGGCTACATTTTGATTCTGATATTTCGTGTCTTATAGATATGGAAATTTCATATCGAGAATTTTTTCTAGTACAGTGTATATTGGAATAGTTAACGATTGACATAGATGGCGTGGCCCATCGGATAGTAATAATTAATCGAGGATCAGCACTTTTTGTTATATGAGTATTAGTTTCTTCTCCGCTTTAAAATAAATGTGTGCTTTAAATAGTATATTACATCCAAGGTGGGATATATTTCATTACAGTCGACAGCTTATGCATATTACCGAGAGGCCTCGAATTGAGATACAGCGCGAAGCTGTGATGAAACTCCCACCGAGATATGTATACTATGTTATTCACTAGCATCCTCTTATTAAATGAATAATTTCAAAATAAATCAATGAGTTATAACCTTTAATTTTATTAATATTTTTGACAGCTCTATTAAAATTTGTTCAGCCTACTTTATTAAAGGGATCTATGAAAACGTTGCTAGACAACCCTACATAAATATTTCCAACCTGTGGGGTGGAATAATTTTTTGTTATTTCCCACCCAAGAAATTGTCTTTGCAGTCAGGAATGAAGAACTTTTGTTAGTGTCAACTTTTAATGTAAGTTATTATTTTATTGTCTTGTTCTGTTAATTTATACAAATCTAAATTCCCCCTTTTTGTACATTTTTATATCTTATATTATTAATAAATTTCATGTTCTTTTTCTAATATTTAATGTTACCACGTGTTTTATTTGAAGTCACCCTTATGAGTCGGTGGGGCTGGTAACAATATGTTACGTTTATTACGGTCTTTTGAATTATCGAATTCGTGTGTGTCTAATTATATTATTTATGTAAATGATATATGTGACTTTGATTGATACCTCTTACTGAATGGTATCTATTTTGTAATTGTTACTAAATTTATAGCACTATTAAAATAAATTTAACTCTATACGTTGTTGTTTATCTAAAATCGTGACATTGCAACGCGCACCAATTTTTATCACAAAACTTCAGGCAAATTTTAATGATTAAAACGGTATCTTTATTGAATTTAATTCTTTATAAAATTCTGTGTCTAACGATAATTAATATTAAGAAATATAAAATTTGTATTGAAGATTCTATTTGTAACAAACAGTAAAGGAGAATGAACAGACATCGATTATTTTATAAAGCCGTATTTCATTTCATAGCCGTGTTGTTACTGAAGTGTTGTTGTCATGTGACAGATATGTCACACCTTGTGTGTGGGGAAATGTGGTCTACGCATCGGTTCAATTGTTTTTCAGGCATATCTTACATCTGTATGAAACCCTGTCAGAAATATAACACTCAAGACGAAAAATTGTCTGATGTATACTGTAGTTTTTGATAGAATTTAAAATGCGATATACAATATATGTATATTGTATTGTGTTTGTTGATATAAAACACATGTTATATTAATAAATTTCATGATTTTGTAACGATGGATACGTATGTACGTGACTTACAGACTTTGTTGAACTTCTATCAAAGGAGAGAATGGAGTTGGACGAATAGCTGCTTGTGAAGTTTGTATGCAGGTTAGGGTAGCTGTATATGGTTAGAGCAATAGAGAAGTTTAACTTGGTTTAATTTACATAAAATATTCTAACAATTGTTCAATAGGGCTACAATTTGAATAAAATACGCAAAATCAATTAATAAAAATCCCAGGTATTATTCAAAGCCACTTGTATCGGATGTCCTGATTTCAATTGATACTGTTGGGTTACTAGATAATGATAATTTAATTCATGAAAAATTAGAACATTCTAAATATTTGAAAGTGAAATGAAATAACACACAGAGGTTTAATTGCAACAAACAACGGCCGACCGCGTTCAACGAAATTATCCAGATGCTGCCAGCGGCCACTGTCGGCAGTAGCGGTCAGCAACTACTGTTTAACCGTACTGCCAGGGTGATTTCGCTGAACGTGAAATGAAAATTTATTCTGATATACTTCTTTGCTTCAAGCTCGAAAAAGAGGAGGAGGATAACAATTTACAAAACATTGCAAGAAGAGCAGAGCCGCCTGATTTGTTCCAAACCAGGAAAATGAAGGATATTTCTGGCAGTTTGAATCGCATCGCATGAAGGAGTCCAGCACTGCCCACCGCTACTGTCGACCGCGGTCACTGGCAGCGCCAGCCAAACCATATCTTAAGGTGTCTCTATCGCATTTTACAATATTTTTAAGGTATATTTGAAAAAGGAACTTCGCTAATTACGGTTAGATTTTTCAGCTACATGTTATAAATTCAAACTATGTTCTTGAAAATTTTGGTTACTAATTGGCGGTTACGGCGGTTAGAAATTAGGTTAGAAGAATTTTGTTGTTGTATGTAATTTGTGTGACAATTATGGAGATAAAATTAGCAACTGTAGTACTCGAAATAAACTTATAACCTGACAATAGGCATTTTCTTTATCGCTTTAACAAAAAAAAATATTAGAAAAACTAGTATCAGACAAAATGAACTCATTAAATAACATCCACGCTTCCATAATTTCATTTCATCATTCATCAAAATTTTTATTTAAACTGACAATTTCTTACAGATGATCACGGTTAAAACATTTCATGAAGGGTTACAAAACCACGCGGTTAGGTACCACCTGAAACCAGCACCGACCGTGGTTAATTTTTCGAATATACTATAATTTTCAAAAATATGAAAATTTATGAATACGTAATTGCAGATAGAGTTTAAATTTACATCGTATTATTTAGCGTAAAGTCGGGTGAGATGACGCAGTGGTTGAAATGGCGCAGGTAAGTTATTTCTAAACTATAAGTACAAATATACAGGTATCATGTAAGGGGCGGTGTGCAGAGATTGAGTTTTGTGTTAGTAGTGTATTGATACCAATGTTTCTCGTTTACTTTAAAAGTAAGATATGTTTTTTTTATTTTAATTATTTTCGTATGCCTTTAATATTTTTATGAATTTATTGATTGTTTTGACAAAAATTAAAATAGTTTTTTAAATATTTTATTGTTACATGAAGGCAGTAAATATATAAAGAATTATTCTAACCTACAAATCCTTTATTTTGTTGATGATTCGTGGGAAACATGTGCGTCATCTCTTCCTCAACAATCGGAAGAGTTAGCATATGGGAATGATGGCATACTATTTTGTTGTTATTAATAATACGTATAATTATCTTTGCGTTATAAATGAAAAGGAAATTGCAGAAAATAAGCTAATTTCGGTCACTAATACTGTAAAAAAGCAAATGTCGGTGAAAATGAAGCATCAAGATGGCACAAAATTGACCCTGTGGTACACTCTCCACGCCAGCAATGAGTGCCCGTGAGGTGACGCCTGGTAAGCGCTCGTACGATGCAAATATATCATTATTACCGATATCTGTGTACAAAGCAGATTGGCACACCCAGCAATGGGTAATAAGCCGTGATGATATATTTCTTTAATTACCTATTTATTTATTTAAGATATAAAATTACTTGTATTACATTATGAAGACGACAGCGTAATGGAAATAGTGGTAAAAGAAGTTTGGGTCAAATATCCTAGTTTGGAAAGCAAAACGAATTAAAATTAGTAAAACATAAAAAAGTGCATGATGCGCCAACTCCCACACTCATGTAGGGTGAGATGGTTTTTTTTTGACAAGAAATGTATTATTTTTTTAGTTCGGTATATTAGCATTGAATAAATTAAGTTTTGTAAACAATATGTTATTAATATAATGCAAAGTTTACTGTATGATTTATTTAACTGGTTTGTATTTAGAGAGCTTACAAAAAAGGTGCGCCATCTCCACCAATTTGACTCTATTAAATATTTAAAATCACTGCATGTATCTACATTAGAATGCCGAACAGAGGTCTTAAATTTACCTACATACGTACATCACTGATTTTCAGCAGCTGATATTCACTCTGTTATAATCGAGATTGAGGTTAGTCAAGAAACGACAAACGATTTGAGCGAACTTTATATTGTCATCAAGGCGAGATATTTGGGAGACGCCATTTTCCAGGCATGTTTCAAGATAATGTACTATACTAGTAATCAACATTTTCACTAAAAGAAAGTAATGGAATGAAACATATCGTTAAACTTTTCTATTATTTTTAATTTATAGCTGCGCAACTTGCAGCACATAAAGCGAAGATCAGGTGATGACAAATATGAAAATCTTAACATGACTTTAATTGATCGCAGATATTATTGCATTTTGTCTTGGTGAAATCCTTACAATATAATCCATGGTCCAGTATTAAATGTTCATAATATACAGGGTGTTAATTTTATTTTGCCCACTATTACCATCTCGAGAACTATAAGAGCTACGAGGACTGTGAAATTTGCAAACAATTTTTTTTTACCAGAATATTATTTCGAGCAGTGGTTTCAAAATATGGGATACAACTTTCTTATTTTAAATGGGAAGCTATTTTTTCTGAATTCAACGATATCGAATCATTTGGAGGAAAATAAGATCCAAGGTTTAAATATATAATATGAGCTTGCAATGTAGATCTCGTTTATTAATATTTTTTATTTGAAAATTTCACCAGCATCAAATAGTTTTAACAGAAGTTTACAATATTTGATGCTGAGATGGTGGCGTTGTACCACCAAAACGTCAAAATAGAAAACTATTATTAATGAGCGAAATCCCCATTGCCAAGTCGTATTGTTTATTTAAATTTAATAAAATAATAAAAGCTATTACACAACTTTTAATGCTGTTTAAAAATTAATGATAAGCAGAACCTAGAAAATACTTTAATATAATTTTGAATGAGCACAAAACAGTACCTACATGAACTTGAAATTTAGAACATGCTCTAAAGGGAATTTTTGGTGTTCGATTATATGAATACTGAAAGTACAATTTTTTGAACGAGTAAAACAAAATATTGATGTGCAATGTTAAATCTACCTACAATCTTATTATTTTCAAAAATTTAAATTATTAAAATAGGACTTTAGTTCTGAGCTTTACTAATTAAGAAGCATAATACTAATTCAAATTTGAAGAGAAAAAGAATCAAAGAATGAGTATCGTATCCAGTTTAGATCGTGTGCCAATGGCGGCGGTAAAACATAATAATAAAATATTCTTACTTTGGTTTCTTCTCGTTTATCCCCTTCCCTTACTGCGTTATGACCAGGCGACTGCTTAATCCTCTGATTCCTAATCACTATAAATATGATCGCACCGACAAGCATCAGTATCACCACACTGAGAATCCCAATGACCGGCCCGATGTACTGCTTAGAGTCGCTCTCGCGATCTCTTGTAGGGGGTATAGCTGCAACAATTACATACAAATAGAAATAAGTAAACAGAATTACACGATGCTTGCTTGTAAGCAGTAATTAAAGCTTACCAATCACGTTGTGGTTGATCTTGCTAAGAGTAGTTTGTACTTCGTCTCTCTGTAAGGGGTATTCTTTGCCAGTATCGGTGGGAGGAATGAGGTCTTCTACTTCTTCGTCGGTCATGTTGCCGGTTATTGGAACTGAAAGCAAGAGAAAGAAATAGGAACTAAGGTTTGTAATTTCTATATGAAAATGTGGAACAGATATGTAATAAATTTTTTTATGCCTCCGTTCGGTATAAATATCTCCATATCGTCCAGAAACTGTTACCGGTCTAGAAAGGCAAAAAGTAGAGACTTTTATGGGTATAAGTTGGTTGGTGTACTTAATGTTCTGGTGTAATGTCAATTTCTTTATATTCAGCACAAGAATTAGTAAAATGCTTTAGAACTAAATCGTTAACTGTAACATTATAAACAAAATATAAGTAATTATATATGAATTTGCAATGTAAAATCGATAAAAAAAAATGTTTGTTCGTTTTTCGATTTATGTTTATAAATCCATTTCTTTCGACATTCAAATCTTCTGATCAAATTCATCTAATAAACTTATGGAAAGGTCGGCACAAAGAATCTTGAGTACGTATTTAAAAATATACTCACAATCGCAAAAGTGCAGTTTCTAGACTACTGATATAAATAATTATTTGGAAACTGTAAAGGGGCCCAAAGACGCATCGATTGATCGTACTTCAAGTTGTATTGCAAATTACATAGACAATTAAATAAATTTATCCTATATCCAAAAATCACGTATTTATATTAAAACCATTCTTTCATAACAAAAGCATACTGAAAAAAATATGAATAGATAGAATGACCTTCCGTATTTGACGTAATATTGTTATTACCTAATTATACTAATGAGACAAAATAAAAAAAAAGCTTTAAGAATTGGTATATCAACAAAATCGTTATTCGCATATGATGAATTTATTTATGGGGTTTCGTGAGTTTCCTGAGTGTCAGGTCGCGAATCTGGGGAACCGGGTTCGATCCCGACCGACGCCAATTATTTCGAATTTTAAATGGCCCAAAATTGATCTCTGTGGGGTACTCTCCACGCCAGCAATGAGTGCCCGTGAGGTGACGCCTGGTAAACACCCGCACGGTACAAATATGCCATCATTACCAAAAACTGCGTACAAAGCAGATTGGCACACCCAGCAATGGGTAATATGCCGAGATGATATATTTATTTATTTTATTTATGAATTTATTCCAGGAAATGACAATACATGAACCCATGGATCTGCAGTATTATTTAAGAATGGAATTTAAATCTAAAACACGATGCATTCTAATAACGAAATAGTTTAAATTTAAAATATCAAAATTCTGTCTATTTTTTGCATGCGATACATACAGACGTTGAAACTGATCGCTAAATTAGCAACTAGCTCAGATACGTTCAAATCGTACCTACAGTTGTCCTACGACAATCCAGCACACGACTCAATAATCGGATCAAACAAACCAAATCGTTCCATTTATCTGACGTTAAATTGATGATGATAAATGAGCTGTTTAAGAAAAAAATGATTTAAGAAATATACTTATTTCAGTAACAGCATCTGAAAGAATTCACACTTAGTGCCCACTGGGGCATTTACATATAATTGTACGAGTATTTTTTGAATATTACATGTAATTTTTTTCTGTGTAAAATAGCGAGCAAAAATTCTATTTATTTCAGTGACATTTTTTAATCAAACAATAATAGATGTATAGGTGAGATATATTTTACTTTTAGATGATTAAAAAAATCACGATGTGTAAATTCGGTTAAAATTTGAATGGTTGGTTGGCTACTTACAAATACTGTTTATTACGCGATAAGTTTAATTGCAGGCACGACCTTAAATGAAATATAATTTTTTTAGTAGATACAGAAGCATGTATAGTATAAACACCCTAAAGTGAGACAAATGATGTATAACCATTATTTTTTTAAAAATAAAAATAGGACATAGTAGTGACATGAGTACCGAAATGCAATTTTCTGGATGCAGTACTAAATGTCTTTGGAAGAAGACAGCAAGCTCGAAGATAGATAGATTGATAGATAGAGAGAGAGAGAGAGAGAGAGAGAAAGTTTTGTATTACAATGACTTCTCTTCTCTTCTCAACGTCCTAATCCGATATGAAATTTGCTCTGTTTTATTTTGACGCGGTGTTTGACGTATGTATGACTGATCAGTTTTGTTATAACAATGATTTGTTAGCTGATGATAAATTCTAAAAATAATAAAATACCGAAACATAAAATTATCCAACACATTTAATTTCTGTTTTAAAAACTATCAAAGAGGTCATGGTTGCTCTTTACTGACTCTCTCTTCGATCTTGTCGTCTATGTCTAAAGACGTTACTTCGGAACTCTGTAGATGGCAACAGTAAAATTCTAAAATCATAAGTCCCCATTAAGAAAGAAATCTGACTGAACTTACAGATATCTTTATTTAAAATATAAATACAATACTTTATAAGAAACACTCAATTATAGAAAAGTAAAGATTTGTCTGATGAAATGCAATTATGTGTAAAAAGTAAAAAGCGCTGGTTTATATAATAGAGGATATGAGGTATGGTATTTCTAAAAGTTCTATGTGCCACATGTGACCCACTTATTAAAAAGGTAAGATTTTGAAGTGTTTGTTGTTTTCTCCTTTAATTATTTTATAAGATATAAACAATATAAAAAAAATTATTTAGAAAAAGTATTATGAAATATTTTATCTTTAAAATTATAAAATCAACCGTAAATATTTTAATATGGGGCCAGGAGGCTCCTTGCTGCGCATTGGATAACAGGTTATGATTTGAAAGACAGATATATTGTCATACTTGAAATCTGCGAATACTCGTAGAAGCAGATTGGCATACCCACTTATCCAGATATGGCTAATAAGCAGCAACAATACAAGTATAATTAATAGTGGGATTCTGAAACCAGCGTTAAATAACGTTCGGCGTTAAGTAACCATAGTAACGTTCACCTTTCAGCGTTAATATAAGGATTCTGAAACTCAGCGTTAATTAACTTTGAGCGTTAAACGTTAAATAACACCAAATTTTAAATTTTGGCATTCTGAAAGCAAGTGTTAGTTAACGTTCACGCCGCTAGCAGGCGTTAAGTTTACGCAAAGAGAGTTCGCGCGTGAAGTCGTAGTCGACAACATTCGTATTGTCACATTTAAAAATAAATTCAGTAAAAGGAATTAATTATCGTTCAAAATTAAAAAAAGTAAGTATAAAATGTATATTATTACATGGCATTGTTTAAATAATGCAACATACACGTGTAACTTTTTAACATTTAATAACTTCTTGAAATCTAACCTTACAATTTACAAATATTACAATTTAGTGTCTGGTAGAAAAGCACCGCGGACAACACAGCAGCAGTACAACAAAATGCTCGATTTTATGGAAAAAAATAGAAATTTTTCATTAGGAAAATTATGTGGCGAAAGTAAAGAAGATGTTAAAAGAAAATGGGACGAATTATCCCAGATATTAAATTGTGAAATTGGGCCTAAAAGAGATCCAATGAAGTGGCAAAAGGTACGCTATTTTAATTTTCTAAAGAAATGTTTATCTTCCTTTTAGAGTCGATGCCTGTTTTATTTGTATATAAAAACTCATAAGCATTCATGCGTACACCTCTATCTAATATTTGTTTTTTTTATTAGTGAGACTAAAAATATCGTCTATAAATTTTAATTATAAAATATCACAAAACCCTCAATAAATTTTATTCTTAAAGTTGTATTTGTACAAATATTTCTTCAGCCAGCTGAACGCCAAATTCAAATTCTAAATATAGATTCGGGTGTACGATGTGCCAATCTGCGGTGTACACAGATTTCAATAATGATGGTCATATTTGTATCGTGAGGGTGTTTACCAGGTGTCAACCCCACGGTCTCTCATTACTGGTGTAGAGAATGCACCGCAGGGGTCACTTTTGTGTTATTTAAAATTCGAAATATTTCTTTTCTTATTATAATTATTTTGAATTAGGCTTGGAAAGACTGGAAGCATAACACGAAAACTAAAGCGTCAAAAATTAAGCAGTCCATGGTAAAAACCGGCGGTGGAACTGATGATTTCGTTGGAAAGCTTTCAGATTTAGAAGAAAAATTGTTAAATTTGTTGGGGCATAGTATGATAGATGGTGATGGTGAAACACCCGAAGCGTTTCCTGTAATTGTTTAACTATTTTTACTTGTTAACTTTTCTTTAAATGTGTGTTCAAAGATTTCAGATGATAATCCTATAGAACCTGTGAATTATCCCGTTGATATTGAAAATGTGGAAGTAATATTTGATAATAATTTAGAATGTAATTTAGAAATTCCTTCCGAATTTTCAAGATTTTCACCTCCTCCTGTTCCTCTCGGAATGAATGATGAGCCAGTTAAAAAGAAAAAAAGAAAAAACATTGAAAATATAGTACAAGCTCAAACCAATATATTACTAAATATGAATACAACGTTAAATAACATAAATGAAAATATGACTGAACAAAATAGTAATTTAGCAAGAATAGCTGCTGCGTTAGAAAACTTAATAAATAAATAAATAAATATTAAACTTATTCATGTTTTAAATTATTGTTTATGCAAAATGTCTTATTAATTGGTTTCGCATTAAATTTCCTTCATTTACATTTTCTGGTATGTCTATATCTTCTATTTCTTCATTATCGTTTCCTTCTACTTCTTCTTCCTCATACATAATATTATTTTCAATGCCAATATTATGTAATATGCTGCATGCATTTACTAGTAGGCCTGCCATGCGAGGAGAATATCTCAAAACCCTTTCTTTTAATAAACATCTAAATTTAATTTTCAGACGGCCTATTGTCCTTTCAACACAGTTTCTAGCGGTAGCATGTCTTCTGTTATACCGTTCTTGGGGAGAATTTGGCACTACACCCAAAACAGGAGTCATAAGCCATGGCTCAAGGGGATATCCAGAATCACCTTTGAAATTCATTTAAAATTAATATATATATATATATCAAACATAACAGAAACATCTATCGCAACTCGGGTGTAACAATCTCATAAACCCCGTAAATTCACGAGTACTTGCTGAAAACTAATACTGGATATTACGCTGTAGGGGTAAGTTTCAAAATTTAAGAATGTAGCAATGTTCAGATTCTTACTATTATTAGTACTTAGTTTAAATCATAATTCAGAACTTATAATTCTACAATAAGGAGTTATTTATAAATTATTACCGAGGAGCCACGAACTTCTGTCTCCCTCAGTGAAGCAAGCTTCTAAATATTCTCTTACACCACTGTGTCTCCAAATGTAAGAATCGTGTGAACTCCCTGCATGTCTTGCGTTCACATTTAAAATTCTTAAATCAGCGTCGCAAATCTAATTAAAAACATTAGGTATTCATTAAGTAGGCAAAAACATTTTGGTTTTATGCATACAATTTGAACGTTTTTTGAGTAGAAACCTTTTCTATTCATGTAGTTATGAGCTTCTCTAGCAGGTTTTAAAATGGCGACATGTGTGCCGTCAATACAACCAATGCAGCCAGGAAAATTAAATTTATTCATGTACCTTAAAAATATTACTTTTGAGATAAATACCATTTAACTCAAATATGTGAGTAAATACTTTTGTTTTAGATTTGTTTTTTGTGCTGCCGTATTTGGAAATTTTATCCAAACTCGGAGTAATTCTCTCTCCATTACTACTGCCACTTCTTTTATGCATCTACTTACAGTAGATTGACTTACACCAAGATTAAAATCTTGCCCGACACATCTCTGGTAACTGCCAACTGCAAAGAATCTTAGCGCTACCAAAATTTTTAATTCTGGTGTTATACCGGCCACAGTCGCTGGGCGTGTCAAATGTTCCCTTAAATTATTTATGAAATTGAAAATGATGTTTTGTGGAAATCTGAATAATTCCACAAATCTTCTTTCAGGTATATTTAATATATTTAAGTGTTGCCTCAAATTTCTTCTGAATTGTATAAATTGTCGTCGTTTTTCTCGTTCTTCTGCCAGGAGAATTAATGCATTCATTATGGTCACGATAAATTGAATATATGTATCATACACTGTTATTAACTGTCAATTTCAAGTGACAGAAATTTTGTTTTTATATATAAGTAATAAGAGTAGTCATTGGTTGAAATTAATAAAATGTGGAAAGATCTACAGAATATATTATTCACGCTGACGTTATTTAACACTAGCGTTAATTAACACTGTATCTTAACGTTCTTAATTTCAGAATGCCTTTTTAATGATTGAGCGTTAAATCACTTGGGTTAAACAACGTCAGTCGTTGTTTAACGCTGAGTTTCAGAATCCTTATATAAATCGGTATTCTGAAACACTGGCGTGAAAGTGGATCGTTAAAAAGGCCATCGTTAATTCACGTCAAATACATTCATGTGATCTTTCCCTTTTAAAATTTTCAACCAATAAAAAGCGGTTAAACATAACAAAAATGACATTTATCTGTCTATTTTAAAAGCATATCTCAAACATGTGTATCAAACGTCAAATAACCGAATATATTTACTGCGTGTAGGTATTTTGTGCTAAAATATATTTCTATTTATTTACACATGTTAATAAAAGACGATTAAAGTAGCTAGTAGTATTTTACAAAAATAGATAACAAAAACCCACGTATTAATTTACCTATAAAGAGTATACCTACAAGAACGGAGACTTGTGGAATTATTTATAATATTATCAATAATATTAACCTTAACCAGTCTGCAGTTAGATGTTAGAAGATTTATGAAAGAAGTTACTTTGCAATGGAAAATTAAGCACTTACTGACTTTACGAATAAGATTTCCAATAACTGGCGAAGAAAAAAATATTTCAAAATATTTGTTCTATTTATAAACATTTACTAATTTTAGTATAGGTACCAGTAATCAATTACTTTTTGAATACATCAATAATTTTCTGAATTTTTTTCTATGTTACATTGTTATAATCAGTATAGGTATTCTTTGCTGTAATCAAACACAATTTTGTTTGTTATAATCAGAATTTCTTCATAGAATTAATAATCAAATATCACCTTCCTGGAAAGTATTTTTTGTTGTAATACTCGTACAAATCAAAATACTTTACATTCTTGAAACCAACACAAAATTGCTTTTATTCACTTCACATTTTAGTACTTATATACATCAGTCATTTTCTATGATGTTAGGTCCATTATTGTATTGAATTCTAATTTTTCATATTCTTGCGGACTCGTTGTTTGTGATTTGAACACTGTAATACTACAAATATATATATATATATATATATATATATATATATATATATATATATATATATATATATATATATATATATATATATATATATATATATATTATAAGGTTATATTAACAATATATTACTTAATAATAATAAACAATTATATATAACATAAATAACTATACTCACTGTTAATAAAATATACTTCTTACAAGTACATATAGCAGTACACGAAAAATATCAGGGCTATTTAGACGATAAAACTCACAGCCAACCCGCCGTTTTCCCCGTTAACGCTTCGATATGTCCAGCGTGAATTAACGCCGACTAGCAGCGTTAACGTTAAGTAACGCTGAGTTTCAGAATACCACGGCTGTCAAAATCAGAGTTAATTCACGTTAACGCCAGAAATTAATTAACGATGGGTTTCAGAATCCCATTATAAATTTAAATTTATAAAATGAAATATAGGTAATTAAAATGTTTGTAATTAAAGTAAGTTGGAAACATTCCACATGTCAATACTTTATTTCAAATACTTATTTTAAAAACCATGGTACTTTGAACGTTACTTGCTCATTTTTTTATCGAACTAATTTTTACATCACAAAAGATGTTAAGTGGAAATATTAATTCAATGGTATTGTAGAAAGAACATTACAAGAGTCAGTTTTCTTCGATTTGAAAATTGAAAATAATTTTAAAGTTTTGATTTCGGACGGAATACCAAATGCAATAAAATTTAATATTAATGCATTTCCTGAAAGAATGTAAACATTATAAATTGTTATACTATAATTTATATAATCATCCACATATATAATTCCCCTCAAACGATTGATACAGCACACCACTGTATAAATATTTTTTAAAAAATTGATTGTGTAATTTAAACACAGAACTCATCACGTAGGCAACGAGTATGCTTAACATGAAACAATCATTGTCCGTAAAATGTGACACATGTTCGGTGTCAACTTTTCAATCTTCGTTGAGAGAGCCACTGAGAAAAATCGCATCTCATTAAGCGCGGGGGCCGTGTTTAAAAACACGGGGTTTAATAAAGAGAGCGGTGACAGACAATGGCTCGGCAGACACGCATCATGAACAGTCCGCCACCGAGAATGCTAATTAATTTTCCTTTACAAACTGCGCCGTAATCTGTTCTAATTAGACCCGCGCTGAACACATGCGAGAACTTCCAGGTTTTTCAATAGACTCCTCATCGTTCAAGTGGATCAGGGGACGATAAAACTCCACCGTAGAATTTAAGGAAATTAACCTATGAAGCAGGCGGGATTCTTACCACTTGCCCTTGCCCTATATAAGAGAAATATATAGAAACAAAAGCCTCTGTTTTACATTATTTTTTTTTTATTATTTTTTTATTATTTTTGTTTATTTGGGAAGCCGACAGTTACCCATTTATGGGCTTCCACATATTAACCATTTACAAAGTATTTACAAAGTTTACAGTCGAACATTTGGCATAAGAGTATAAACAAAATAAGATTCTGATTATTGTAACTTAATCTAGATTACAAAGTGCACTTTTAAGTTAATGCATGTTTAAATAGAAAAAATCAAGATGTTGAAATGCATTATTGTAGGATGACATTATTCTGTTAACAGGTGAGTTTTTATAATTATTAGAATTGACTCTTGGGATATAAAATAGGTTATTATTTCTTGTGTTTACAAGTGATACGCAAAGATGGAATTTGGCAATAATATTATGATTGTCAATTAAATTGTTGAATAGTTTAAATAAAAGTATCATATCAGCATTAGTTCTTTTTCGCTCAAGTAATAATAATTTTAAATCCCTAAAGGCATATTTCAATAGAGAAACAAATTTTCTTTGCACTGATTCAATAACAATATTTTTATTATAAATTGATTTCCATATTTGTGATGCGTATTCCATGGTTGGACGTACAAATGCATTATATAACAAGATTAATGTTTCCTTCTTATAATAACATTTGGACATTCTATATATGAAGCCTAGGGTTTTATATCCCTTTTTAACTATAAAATCAACATGCTCATTGAAAAGAAGTTTGCAATCAAAAATAATTCCAAGATCACGGATGGATGTTTTTCGCGTAATGTTTATTCCATTTATGTTGTAGGGATATGTAATTACATTTCTATTTCTGGTATAGCTTACTATGTAGCATTTATCTAAATTTAATTTGAGATCATTCATACAACAATAATTATATAGCCTTAATAAGTCCTCTTGAACATATAAGTTATTTTCAGGACAATTTATTACTTAGAAAAATTTAAGGTCGTCTGCAAATAGCAAAAAGTCACAATGAAGAAAACAAGCGGATATTGAATTAATGTAGATATTAAATAGCAATGGCCCTAAATGCGACTCTTGTGGAATACCGGAAGTTACTTTAATTTTCCGTGACTTAAAGCCCTTGCAGACTACTAATTGTGACCGATTTCTGATATAAGATTCGATCCAGCGCAACAGAGATCCATGAATTCCAAAAGATGATAATTTTGATAATAACTTAGAATGATTTACACGATCAAATGCCTTGCTGAAATCTGTATACACTACATCAACTTGAAGTCTGTTGTCCAAGCATTCACTTATAAATTCTGTAAATGGTATTAAATTGTTTAATACTGATTTCTTATCACAAAATCCTGTTTGTTCTTGTATAATTATACTGGTGAAATCAAATTTAATTTCCTTTGTTAACAGGCATTCAATTTTTTTTTCCAAAAACAGAAAGCTTACAAATAGGACGATAGTTTCTGATATCCCTTTTATCACCAGATTTATACACAGGAGTAATATTTGATAATTTCCAATTATACCTATTTATTTTTTTTAGTTTAGCACACTATTTTCAAATTTCTTTTGACTCGTACGAATAACATGAACAAGAAAATATATAAAGCACATACAGAGAATTTATTTTAAAATGCAACATATGGTTAATCACTTCCATGGTTACTCACTACTGTCAAAAATGACAGCAATGTAATATTTGTCCATTTTAAAATGCAACATTATAAATAGTATTGCAGCACAGGAGATAACTCCAGAACACATCACAAATGGTGACAATTCTTTCTATTGCCGACTAGGATATTGCCTCAGTGTGAATGGGCTTATTTTTGAACATTTAGTACATTAAAATTACGTATATTTGTAAGTCAAAGTTTGTTAAGATGTGCTACATTAAAGTTTTGAATTTTTGTTAATCGTATGTAGGCTAATTTATTGGTAATTAGTATTAATAATACAAAACTACAAATTTTGTATGTTGCATTTTAAAATGGACAAATATTACATTGCTGTCATATTTCGACAGTAGTGTGTAACCATGGAAGTGATTGATCATATGTTGCATGTTAAAATAAATTCTCTGTATATATTTAAAATTATTTATAATCGCAATATTTTAATGTTTATACCTATGTTGTATTGTATTGTGCGCACGGTGTGCAGGTCTAGCATGATACTTGGAAGAAAACTTCTCATCAAAATGAATGGATAGCCTATTATAATAAAAGCTTGTAGGAAAAATATTGGTAATTGTGTAAAATACTTGTAAGTAATAAACATGTATCTTGGTCCAAGCATGTATAAACTCTATTCAAGCTTTGGATGTGTGTAATAGTGTACTAAAACTAGATTCCCAAAACTTTGGAAACTTCCCTCAATCTAAAACAATAATATTATTTCCGTACTCAAGACACATCCTGAGAACAATTAAGAATGAAGTATTCTCGAAACCCGAAGAATTTCAAAGTTGAGATTGAGAGACCCATATTATTATTATGTCGTCTTCAATGACGATGTAGTTTAACTACTACACCTGAAGGAACGAAGTCTTCGCCGTAGTTCGACGCTGATTGAAATATGACCCGGAAACAAACTTGTTTGGCGAACAGCCAACCACAAACTCGATCAACTTTTATTCTTTTGTCTTGTTCAAATGGAGATATAAATAAATTATGAATTGGAGAATCTACGATATTCTAAAAGTTTTCAAAATGTTGTATTTTACTTTCGAAGAAAGATTAATACCACTATGTTAAAGGAAAAAGGAAATACAAATAATTTCAGAATAATGAATTAAGGAAAGATATATGCTGCCCGTTGTCACTAACGATAAGTAATACAAAAACTTTCAAATGAATATTAGCATAAACTACCTATTTACCGATAATTCAACTCATCTGTATCGCGTATTTCCAAAATAGTAATCGTACAATTTTACCATTGTCATTTGGATAAATTTTTAATATAATTCCAACCTTAAAGCTATGAACCAACATTCTTAACCTAGAAATGAAACAAAACCCAATAATGAATCTCGGTTATAGTACGTAAAAGATGAAAGATATTTCTATATTGTCTGCTTGAATTTTTTTAGAAGGAGTAGGGAAAGCTTTCTGATACTCCCTATTTTATGTAAGACCGGACTTATTTGACCACTTTATACATTATTTAAAGGCTTAAAGTCTTACTGTAGTCTTAAGAGCTTGTTGAGAAATGTAAAGATTGATAGACGTCAAAGTATCAAAACAAAATATGTTGTCAAACAAAAAATGATAAGTAAGGGGAGATTTTTACATTATCTATCTATCAATGAAGGAAAACGATTGGATGCAAAGTAATATAGGTTCATTCGACATTTATACATTTAGTCTAAGGTTTTTTCAGCAACGATATTCCGCAGAAAATCTCCTCCACGGTGTCTTTCAACTCTTCATCTGAAGAGAAATGTTGATCCTACAAATGTTTTTTGAGCTTGGGAAATAGATAATAACAGCATAGTGCCTTGGACTATAGAGTGGATGTCTTATCTCTACAAAGCCGCAACCGTTGATTACTTCTGCGACTTTTCGAGCTTTATTCCCCATCTTAATGTTTTCCATCGTTCTTGATTCTACAGGCCTTGGATTAACTTGAATTGATTCTCTGCCCCACTGAATTTGCTTACACCAAAATTTTATTGTAAAATAGGAAGGCTCATCTTCCCCATATACACCTCTCGTTCTTTCATGGATTATTTTCGGTCCACTCCCTTCTTTTGTTAAGAATTTTATAAAGCTTCTATGTTCAAGCTTCACTCATTTTGTATCAACTAAACCTCTGAAGAAACTACAACTTAAGCTTAATTTGTAATAAATGTGGTACGTAAATTGGTAAATGCAAAGGTCACAGCAACTTGGCAGCAAAAAATTGCTACTGTCACTTGTTATTTTCATAGCTAAGTATAATAAATAAAAAAAAACTCCCGACGTACCTTTTGTTTCGTATAAAAGATAATAAGAGACCTGCCGCCAAGTAAATTTTGAAGAGTTATTTAAGTTCCTTTTTCGAGTCTCTCCTTTGTGGTATATTATTAAATTAACTATTCAAGTCGTAACATCTACACGTCACAAGTCTGGACGGCACTTCGTAACACCAAACATGTATGTCCACACTCGTGCGCTTTTATGTACGTTCGTCAAGGATATGCGTTACAGCGCAAGGAGGAAGGGACGCAGGCACTAACGCATGCGTCGCAATGAATTTAGTAGTGAGTTCAGTGACGCATTCCATAGCGCACGTAATTCCAGGCTCAGTGGATATTTCGTTCAACGCAACTTGCCTCACGCGCTTAGTAAACCGTATAAAATTTCTCTCGAAGAACAGACTTTGCATTTTAGTTAAGAATATTGGTTGTGTCAACTGTTGTGGGTCTTCAACCACAAGGATTACACCAATAAAATAAAATAATAATAATAATACATAGGTACGTAGCTAAAGAGTTATTAATAATTTGCTTCTCTGAAACGAGTTTTCTGTTTTATTATATGTAGTCGGTTCGATTATTTTCAAAAAAGGGTAGAAGTTCATTCTGGACATTCGACGTCTTAACCTAGTTCCGAACTTCCTTTTCTTTTTTAAATAATCCTTTATCCATTTGGAACCCTTACACTTTTAGCATTTCTGATAATTAAATATCCTTCTCTTATGTCGACAAGCAAAGCAATGTGTGTCATAATTTTCTCTCCCGGACTGGAAGTTGCCTGGAGGAGGGTTGGCAGTGTGCACAAGAAAAGGCATGCGTACGACACGTTCAGCAAAGGCTTGCGTTTGATGAAAAGTGAATTGAAAGTTGAAATTCAAGTTGAATTGAAAGTTGAAGACGAAAGTGCACAAGTGTGGACAGTGGACATACCGTAACATAGTAATATCGAGGCGTCCCATCAGATGTCGGTATTTCAGCGTCACATCAAAGAAATGAAACGCGCTGATGTTGCTTATTGCACCGCTTGTTTGCAAACTGGACAGGTGTGCATAATACTAAATGATGAAACTACAAAATGTTCGCTCATATGATTCATGTATCGTTAGATGTGATGTATATACAGAGTGTATTACAACTTATAAACCAAACCTTAACGGGTAATATGCAGGGTGTTGATGAATACGCTTTACAAATTTATAGGGCACGTAGAGGATGTAAAATAGATTAACTTTTACTAATAAACTCATATCCGGGAACGCGCCGTTTTCGAGATAGAGGCTCTTAAAAGAGTAGTTATCAACCTTTATTTTAGTTGGCTGCGCCCTGCGCCCTATCACTTCAGTTACTATTTTGTTTATTTTAACTTTTAGCATTGACATGCAGACGCATTATGAATGAGCATACTGTTCGCGATTACACAAACATAGTATTAATGTACGACCGAGTATACGGCAGCACAAGAAATTCAAACAAATTTTGGTGTTTTTGAACGAATTTATTAAAATATGCTCCAAAGATGCAATACTTGCATCGAAGTTAGTGGTCGTCGTTTTGAGCAATTATTATAATATGTATTACAAAAATGAATAGAATTATTTAAAAAATTCAATGCTAGAAGTTAAAATAAACAGCCATAGCCAACTAAAATTAAGGTAAATAATTACACTTTCAACAGCCTGCAGCTCAAAAACACACCCTGTAATTTTGTAACACATATTCATTAACACCCTGTAATTTGATATATACTGTCTTTAATATAAAAGGATTTATTTTTGAAATTCGCAAAACTGCATTGGTGTTTATTTTAAGAAAACTTTTTTGTACAGGGTGCGGCAGAACCAATTGAACTGTTTGGAGGGGCAGGTGTTCGGGCGGTGGCGGGGGTAGGCAGCTGCACTAGGTCTCCTTTTGTTCTATCGGCATCCCCATTTTAGTACCCAACATGGTTTGGACCGGAGTAAATCGTGGCTTTGCCGTGCGTGCGTTTTATGAAAACAACCGATCTGTGATTGCGATGCAAAGAGCTTTTCGGCGACGGTTAAACATTCCGCGAAATAATGCTGTTCCTATTGCAAACACAATTCGGTCCGGGATTCGGCATTTGGAGGAAACTGGTAGCACACTAAGAATAGGTACACTTGGCCGACGAAGATCCATCAGAATACCAGAAAATGTGGAGCTCGTGAGAGCAGCAGTCGAACAATTGCCAAGACGTTCTGCTCGAAGGCACGCTATTGCATTGGGGGTTTCAGACCGCAGTTTGAGGAGGATTCTGCATTTAGATTTGACTTTCCATCCCTTCAAAATAACGATGGTTCAGAAATTGAACCCAGCAGACTACGCCAACCGCCAAAATCTGTGTGAGGAAATTCTGGCAGCGATCCCTCCTGAGGCAGCATTCGTCAGCAGCGACGAGGCACATTTTCACCTAAGCGGGATTGTGAATAAACAAAATTTTCGCTACTGGGCTAAAAACAACCCCCAAATTGTTCATGAAAGACCGCTACATTCTCCGAAACTAACGGTGTGGTGTGCCGTATCACAATTTGGCGTTATAGGCCCATACTTTTTTGAAGAGGGAGGCGTGACCGTGAATTCCGGGCGTTATATTTCAATGTTGCAAAATTTTCTGCAGCCCCGTTTGGAAGTGGTTGTTGATGAAGAGGGATTAGGGGACTTGGTTCCAACAGGATGGGGCTACAGCCCACACAGCCCGAAATTCTCTAAACGCTTTAAGAGACATGTTTCCTGGACGTCTAGTGTCTGTGAGAGGTGACGTGGGGAGGTCTGCGCGATCACCCGATTTAAGCATATGCGACTTCTTTCTCTGGGGATATCTAAAGGAAAATGTGTTTAAACGTCGCCCCCAAAACTTGCTAGAGCTAAGGGAGCAATTTGTTGAAGACGTAAACGCGATACCCCGCGAAATGTGTAAACGGGCTGTTCAAAACTTCAAAAATCGGCTCCAGCAATTTATTGCAGCTAACCTCTGCCATCTTAAAGACATTATTTTTAAAAATTAATGAGTATAAAATGGTAAGTCCTACTGATTTCAAAAATAAAAACATTTTTTTCATATATGCCCTGGTTTCTTTTTTATAACTTTTCAAAATTGTTCAATTGGTTCTGCCGCAACCTGTAGTACCACTAGTTTTATAGAAAATTTTAAAATTTATATCCAAACAATATGTAATGTATGTATGTTTATGTAGGTGTACCTATAGCTAGTTCTATCAAAGCAATAACTCAATATTAAAAGAGAAATAGAATGAAATCCTGCACTCAATAACCAATAATTAAAACTTGCTATTCTCAGTTTCGGATCGAAATATATGTACATAATCATGATATCTAGAATGTTTGTTTTCCATTAGAAATTTGTGCTGAAGAGAATTTGTGTTTTTGGTGTGGTCGTTTTCTTGGCAGTCAGCAGCCTTGTTTAAAATTTGCCGGAACATTTGGCGTGCGGCTTGGTGTAGGTAAACGGCGTATGGCGCGGCGGTGGCGCACACAAATTAATACCGAGCGGGCGAGTTATGCCCCGAAACGAGAACATTAATCTCCATTCTTATAAATCAACCTGTCGTACGCAGAACGCAGCCGTATCGATCTTCGGTATTTTTCGTTTACTGAGTTGCTGACTTCAGGGAAACAATATCGCCATTGTTTCCACATTACGTGGCCGACCGCAGAATTTTATAACAGCGCAATATTGCTCAAGCGAGACAATTTCTCTCAATCTGATTTCTGATTTCCAATTTCGCACAGATTCCATAAATGTTCATTTTATTTTAAATTAAACTCAGATACTAGTTTAAAATAAAATAATGTACAAGTAACGAAATCCGTGGACCACTGCAGTTAGTGAAATTAATAGTAAATTCAATACGAATCTATGAAGACTTTTGGTAATCTATGACAGCTCCATAAAACAATAATTTTTACATGTATAAAGTGGCAATTTATAATAATTGTATTGCTTTTGCCCCGAAAACTGTAGCAGGTGCTTGTTTCTTTTTCTATTATTGGCACTGTTGACTCATTCCCGCGTTATTACTGTGTCAACATTGCTGCACGTGAATGAGTCCAACCTGTGTGTCTCATCGCCTGACGTTGACAATTTGTTACGTCATCACAATATGGTATTTGAAATCTGACAACCAATTTAAAACTTACAATTTTCAGTATCCATTAATGTTAACCTTCAAATTTATTTGTTTTACAAATTACTTTATGTATATTACTTTTATTTCAAATTTTGACATTTTCACTTGTTTGGTCATTTGGATCAAATCAGGTATATTTTGATATTATTTTTATATTTCGGTGTTCTTATATTTCTATAAAAGCACTGTTTATCACTGAAAACACGACGTTTAGAAAATCTATAAACGTACTATTTTTGGCGCCTTTCATGTTCTAGAGGTGGTAGTCATGCTTTCATAACTGACAGATAACCTTAAAATGGTAAATTGTTTGTGTTGAAATATTACTTCTAATTGTGGATTTTTATCCTTTCTCTAGGTGATAGGACTAGAAAGAAAAGAAATTTATAGCTATAGCTGTGTTAGTTAAGAAAGAATAAGAATCTGTGAAGTTAAAATTTCAACTAAAAAATTATGAAACAAGAAACAATGCGCTCAGGTTTACTTTGTCAAAATAATTAAAACGGTAAGTTTTATTTATTACAATTTAAATTTATGGTAATGCAATTTTGAATTTAATGTAGTTATTCCAGGCAGGTTATGAAATGTATGATGCACGTTACTTGAAAATGTTAACACTGTCTACTCAATTTGTAGCGGCTCCTAGCAAACAAATATGAAAAGTTGACGTTTTAATCCATGATTTGCAGTTCCACGTTGTGGCGAACCATCGAATATATGCCATATATGTTTTGTATTAAAAATTGTAAGAAAAGCTGTTGCCGTTATCTGTGCAACTGAACAGTGAGTGTTGTAAAAATGGTGGAAAGTAAAAGTCTAGAGCAATAAATTGTTCATTAAAGTATTTCATTATTTAAAGAGTTTTATTTATATGTTGTTTTCTCAATAAAAAGGCTTGATTGACCACGTAACGTCCTTCAATCCCATATTCAAGTTTTATTTATGATAACCAACACGAACCACCGATATGTCAAATCAGGATGGTTCATTAATAACCTTGGAGTTCATTGTATGTATTGGTTTTCCTCTTTCATAATTGTATAATGATTGATACAATGTTTTAATGTAAAGAATCAGACAAAATCACAAGATACGCAAACTGTCAAAATGTGAAATTTAAATTTTTACCGGGAAACGCTACCAACATAGATGATAAAAAAACACCAACTCATATTTTTGACAACTCCTTTTTTTAAAAATCTAATTGTAAAATTACCTCAATAGAAAAAATAGTATAAAAAACATGTATCATAAGGCCTGTTGACGCACTCGTCCTTTGTAAAACTCGCCTGGCGGCTCGTTTTCCAAACTTGGACTCGTACGTTAACAGATTGCCTTATGATACTTGTGTTTTAAAGTACTATTTGAATCACTTAAAAAAATATTGCTCTAGATATAAAACATTTTTAATGGTATTGCCATTTATATACAGGATGAGTCTTTGAAATGACCGTCCTCGATATCTCCCTTGTCGTTAGAAATAGAGCATAAATTTATTAACAGAATTTATTCGCCTACTCAAGGAATATAACCTAAAATTAATTTCACATATACAGAGTGTTGCATTACAGCTCGGCGAGAATTGTTTCTCTTGTTTTAAACGGAACACCTACATATTTTCATATATTTTGAAATGTATTTTATTCACCTATACGCACATATGTATTTTTTTTAATTTTCCTTGGCGTTGTCAAGATATTCCGTTTTTTCTCTAAAAATTACCTAATATATGCATTGCTTTATAAAGGCGTACTAAAGTTATTTTAATAGTAAAAATTAAGAATTTTTTTCTGTACTACTATAACTACACTGTATGTTCTCATATAATTTAAAAAAAAATATAATTATACAGAGTGTTCAATAAAGCAAATCAAATTCAGTCAGTTTCAAATGACACTAACTCGTCATTTTCAAATGGAACAGCCTATATTTTATTATTTAGTTGGGTTTGTTTTTGTTATCTTTCTATGTTATTAAGGGTATCCTATGCCTAAATAATTTCAAAGTTATTTACTATTTTTGTCTAAATTTATTTAAATTAAATCTAGTATACTATGGAAATTCTGTTTTTATTAAGAAACAATTGCAATAATTAGTAGTTTGCATTAGCCAATAAATAAAACTGTTTATTATTAATATTAGTGCGATTAGATAATAATAATTTATTCATATGAATTTTTTGCAAGAAGAACTGTCTATACCTAATCGCACAAATATTATTAATATATTATAACCCTTCTCGGAAGTAAGAGTTTACAGTGAAATAGGACGGAAGTAGATAAAGTGGAAGACCCAAAGTTATATTGAAAGACATTATAAAAGGAGCAACAAGCTAAGGAAAATTAATACTACAACAAAAAGATTTTTAGTTCCGAAGAAGTTCAGCCTACACTTTCAGGTAACATGGTCCGGTTTGAAAGCGGTGATAGATGGAAATGAGATGGATTTTCTTTTAACTGTTGTTTCGCTTAATATGGGGACTTGTTGGTGGAGACGAGATGTAAAATTTACAAATAATCTTTTAGTGGAATTTCAATCTCAGGCCTTAAGTATACGAAGTGGAGTAGTGAATATTTTCTTGCCGAATATATTGATATTATGACAGTATCTTTCAGCTAAATTACCGTTAAAAGATAATTTCATCATACAATCACAACACATATACAAATAATTTATTGATTGTTATTTAGTTTTTTTATAAATTCTTTTTCTACAAATCTATTACAAGCAGACTTTTAATGATTATTTTTGGGGTTAAAAATGTCATATTATGACACCAGTGTTAAAAGTGACAGATCATTGTTACTTTTCGCACTAGTGTTTTAAAAATGAATTAGTTACCTTGGTAATGACAACAAATTGACATCTTTGACATAGGTATGTTAAAAAATTATTAGAAACACAAATTCCCATCGCGTTGTGTTCTAAACATCCTTCTCACAAAATAAAATTATACTTTGAACATTTATATCATAAATAACTATTTTTATTCATTATTTGGTTCTTTACGGATATTATTATTAATAATAATAATAATAATAATAATTTTATTGATATATATATATATATATATATATATATATATATATATATATATATATATATATATATGTATATATGGTTTATAGCACGTCACTTATAATGAACATAAAATGAGAAACGATATAATAAGAAATACTTCGGTGAGTATACTCCATCTAAAATTATTCGTAAGAAACTGTCACAGATATTATTTTGCGTAAGATTATTTTTATTAAATTTATTATGTTTTGTCTCTAATTAGCTATTTAGGTACGTAACCGATGCTGTTGGATAAGAGCTACGTTTAATGATACTGGTATTCACGTATTTTATTTCAGTTTATTTCTAGATTTCAGTGTGAGAACATCGATATTATAGTGATTCAGGTGAGAGAGTTAATCTAGCGTGTGTATGATTGTGAGTGTGCGTGTGAGCAGTACTGGGTACTGTAGTGGCCGCATCGTGTGAACCCGAGGGTCGCCAACGGTAGCAGCAGGGAAGGCTGTAGTTACCCACATCTGGTGTCGCCAACGGCAGCAGCAGTTAGGGCTGTAGTGATCTGATCCAGTTGGTTAAGAGGAATGTCTCCGGATCACCACCGAAGCGGCAGTGGTTCCGTAGTGGCCGCTCGTGTGAACCCGAGGGTCGCCAGCGTAGCAGCAGGGAAGGCTGTAGTGACCCGCATCTGGTGTCGCCAACGGCAGCAGCAGTTAGGGCTGTAGTGATCTGATCCAGTTGGTTAAGAGGAATGTCTCCGGATCACCACCGAAGCGGCAGTGGTTCCGTAGTGGCCGCTCGTGTGAACCCGAGGGTCGCCAGCGTAGCAGCAGGGAAGGCTGTAGTGACCCACATTCTGTGGTCGCCAGCGTAGCAGCAGTTAGGGCTGTAGTGATCTGATCCAGTTGGTTAAGAGGATTGTCTCCGGATCACCACCGAAGCGGCAGAGGTTCCGTAGTAACTAGCGGTACTGCCCGTAGTTGCCAACATGTATGTACGGTGTGTGAATGCCTGAACCTTTTGTAAATGATTGCCTCCTCACTGAGTATTTCTCATGTGTTAATTCTTTTACAGAAATAATCACGGTGTGAAGGAGGATTCCTCGTGACCGGGTTCGGCCAGGCGACGGTCATCTAGATTTGTTATTATTTTTGTATTAATACTGTATATACCGGTTTGGGTGATACATGTGTTTTAATATTCTAATTTTCAGCGCTAATACTTAATCGTCATTTATAACAAAACCAATAACTGATATTTTAAAATTTTCGCTAATAATACCTTAACCAGCAAAAAATTAATTCAAACCAAATAAATATTATGGAAGTAATCTGGTTATCCTCCGGAAAATTTGTAAATAAACAAATGATGATCTATAAATGATTTTTACGTTTGTTTCTTAATAATTTTTAATTTTACATTTTATATATATATATATATATATATATATATATATATATATATATATCGTTGATAAGCTTATAAAATTAGAAAAAGGATGAGACTATTTCTAATATATAGTCCCATTTAAAACATGATATGTTTGTGTTAAATCTCGAGAATTATTAAGTTTTTAGAAAATGTAATTACACCACGATATTCTGAGCCTGTAGCTCAAAAACAAAAGACAATAGAAAATTCCTGTGGTGCCTATTAAAATTGACTCAAAAAGTTGTCCCATAAAAATCTACATCAATTTACTACAGCGTGCATAATAAGAAAGTTTTTCTGCAGTTTAGATTTTCAAAAAAAAGTTATAGTATTCTATATTGCAATTATAGAAAAATAGTAAAACATACCTATACCTTGTTACATTTAACCCATTCTATATTGCGAAGCATAGGGAGTAGTTTTGACATCTCTGATTGGCTGAAATTCGAGACAAGAGACAAGTTTACCCAATCTAATTTCGGCTACTTCAGATTTGCGCTGTTGCCAGTGCCATCTACTGAATGGCTTAAATGGAACAGAGCACAAATAATATTTGTGTAACAGTTATCAGATATAAATAACAACATTGTTAAATGGTTTTACAAGCACTATCTCTGGATCCCACTACCGCACGCACACTCAAGCGTCCTTAACTACAGGTAATTGAAAATGATGTAAACACATAAAATAACTATTATTAGTATTCAGCGTTTGTAAGCAAGTTTCAAAGTTTTAATTTACAGGAATCCATTTTATATTTGTGTCATTAGGATTAGGAGACATACGCCTCAATTCAACATTGCTATAGCAAACAACGAATAATAATTGAGAACACTGAATAAAAGGTGGAAGTGACAGGCTTAAAATTTGTTTAGGTTATAATGTTTAGCAACGTTGCTAAGACTTAACAACTACTTTACAGAATTGGGGTGTAATACGTCGAAATAACGATATTGTACAAAGAAGGCGTTTTGCTTTCTACACTAGGAAAGGATTTGACTATCGCACTAATTTATGTTGTGACAAGGGCTTGCACATTGAGTGGTTGTAAGATGCCCTAACCCAGACTTAAACATGTAATGGCCCAGAGACATAAAAAATTCTGTTCAGAATCTTCTTTCTTATATGAAAAATAAATATATTCCGATATTTTTTCTGGAGAATGTCATTTTCAATACTTGAAATATCAATTAACTAAGATTTTATTGTGCTATTGTAGTATTTTTTTTATTGTAATATTTCCTGTCGCTACAGTTGGAAATTATTCAAACGAAATAAATTCTAAACGAAGTTTGCAAAACGGGTTGCGTATCATTAATAATAATTTCATACAATGTTTATTATTTGCATAATTTTGAATATAAAGATTAATTATGATATAAAATTGTTCTCTTCGTTCAAGTTTCTTCCAAATACATATATGGTAAACAAATTTAAATTTGCTTATTGTACTGATGAGTTATTAAATAAGCTTATATAGATTAATCAAAAACTGAAATGGCTTCGTCACATGAAAAACAATTACTTGTTCGTTAAACATCTATTTATATTAATTTTTTCATGAATGGGGAGATTTAAGTTATATATACGAATTATGATAAATGAAGTTGGATCTTTATTATAAAGCTTGCACTCAGGAATTTGAATAGGAGGGGTGTATTATAAAAAACACAAATCTAAAATTATATATTTATTAAACATATACCTATTAGAAAAATTATAAATATTAAACATTACGTAAACAGCGCATACATGTAATAAACACAAACAAAAGACATACTACGCTGGTATTCGCGTGTTTTGTACACGAGTGTCGCCGAATTTTCTATTCTTTCTTTCTTTTCCCATTGTGTCATATGTATCCTACACATGTTTTACGCAATTTAATTTAAATTCCTTTTACTAGGGCGATATGAATTTTATAGGAAATACAATTCACTAGAAGTTTAATTCAAAAATAAGTTAAATAAATTTTGTGTTCAAACTTTTACTTTATTGTAAATTCTGTTCAATGGTATAACTAATTATAAATTTTTTAAATTATAAAAAATAATATAAAACATAAGTTACAGAAGGCATCCTTTTCTAGCAAGAGTTAGAAATTAGGACACGAGTCACTAAGGCAAGTGAGCGAACGACCGAGTGCTTGAATAACTTTTTTTCACTTTTCTGTAATGAGTTTTATACTATTTTGTCTGTTTTGGCTTTCATTTATATTATTTACTTATAAGAATAGATCTAACTTTCCATTAACGAATATTATTGGTAGAATAGTTAGCGTACAGTGATTGTTTTGTCCTTTGCTAAGATATTATGTGTATTTAATGCAGTAATACCAATTTCAATAAACAAAATGTCACCAAAAATCGTTTAAGAATGAAGCGCATTCTAACATCAATAAGCGTGCTAGAATATGTTATTGTCCGAAATTATAATATATATCATTGTTTTTTTATTTTGTCGCCTACCCAGTTGTCTGATCCACAACAAGGGTGCGCCACTGTGTGTGGGAATAGTTGGGCTTATTTATAATGCGACCCTTAAGTTAAAATTTAAAGCTTTCAGAAATTCACTAATAGGTAACAAAGCACATTAGTTAACACCTTTACAGTAAATAATATTAATAATTATTTCTATGTATAAGATAATTATAATATAATTATGGGGTGTAGATCTAGTTCGCCTCCTCGGGGTGCACCCTGGGTAACGGTAAATGAATTAGCACAAGTCGGCGACCAGACAATTCTTAAGGATGTTGAGAAACTCCTGGTCACTAAATTTGTCACAATGGTAACGACGCAGCATTTTCATTAGTAACTTCCGGCAATCCAAGAAGAGGAAAATAAGATATACAGACCTCGATGACCCAATTTCAACTGAAACCTCGTCCAACAATATTTTAACATTTGATTGTTAATACCAACATTTAAATTTTATGTGACGATTGTATTTATAGCCATACGCTAAATTAAAAATAATTAGTAAAATAAATTCAAAACAATTTGTAACAGTGCACGAGGTTTACAAGTTGTGAAACAAGATGTTGTCGAATGATGCATGGAAGGCAAATGCATTAAATGTACTTTACGCTAGCTTTGCGTGTATTTTTATTACAAAATTAAATATTTTCTTAGTAACCATATTGTTTTATATTACTTTATATATTTTTTGCACGATTGGGATTTTTCGTTTTTTTCCCATTTTTACCGATATCGTTTCCAAGGCAGTACATATATGTTATCTTGCGAGTAATAAAAATCACTTACCGAATAGTCAAAATAATTTCCAAATTGCGTCAATTATGCAAAGAAAAAACGTAATTACCATTACTGACCGTAAGCGCTCTTCTTCCGGTATCGGATATCTCGATTTCGCTTCGATCTCTAAAATAATCCTCAACCGGTAGGAAGCACTTACTGCCCTTAATACTTAAATAACTATTACTTTACGTTTGTAATGGGACACTTTACTGTACAGGAATATTTTTAATTTAAAGCCTAGATTTTTGTCGACTTTTTGCAAGATGGCGGAAAAATATATAAAAAAAACTCTCAACAAACATCTAAAGGTATCAAAACCCGAAAAAAATATTGGAACCGTGTAACGGAATAATTCTTTGGAATTGGGACTGTCCATGTGAAAGATTTTGTTTAGCGATATTAATGAATTCACTCATATGAATATGTATGAATTAATCATTCAAAAGCCGCAAGAATTCTTAAAATACAATCATTTCCGTACACTATTTTGATTCAATTTTCTCAGCAGTGCCTTATTTTAATACTATGTTTTGACCTTGAGTAATGTCTTGAGTTAAATGTAGGATTACTATCGCGCCTGCTGCACTAGCACTAGAAAAACGAAGAACAAGGCAGTAATTATTTTACATATTTCCAAGAATTTTAATTACGTACCTACTAACATTCAGTTCTTATCCTTATATTTTCAATCTTTCGAGTAGATTATACGAATAAATATTATTTCTTTTCTTTAATTTCCATGAGATGCACACGTTCTTAAATTTATTCTTTACTAGCTGTGCTGTACCCGTTGCAATTATTTGCAACAATAGTTATTTATGTATCCACATTCGTAAAAAATGGAACTTTAGTGCCGAGGTGCGTATTAAATTTTATTTGAAATCAGGAAATTGTAAAAATGAAAGGAATATTTACTTTTATAAGTTATGTTTACATGTCGGTCAGTCTGGCACTCAATTGCTAATCTCGGGCATTGAAGTTATAGTAAGGACACTCAAAATTATATTCTTCAACGGAATTATTTAGTTCGTTCTTCTTGCACTACCCCCGAATCCCGGTCATTAGCAACGCTAGCGCCGCTCTTGAAACCAATGCCAATGCTTTTCTTATGTAAACTTAGAAAATTAAATATTAAAAAGAACTATGCAAAATTTTGAACTCCTATATGGTACGTCCGGAAGCTGAAAGAATATCTACAAAATTTGGCGTCGATATGTAAAACGAAGTAAATTTGTGTAGACGTCAAACTTTCACTTTTATATACGAGAATAATATTACGAATCATAATACCTAATGGATAATGTCACTAACTCAAATGAAATAATAAATGTAAAGTTAAAAGATCACAGATCCGGATAGTTTTTGTTCCGGAATCGTTATTCTTATAGGTACGTAGTATCAATTTAAGAATCAAAATTCGAATTGTTTTAAGAGAACGAATTATTTTCGGTTCAAGCCTCGGTGACCCAGAATTTAAGTTTTGGTTCTGATATGCGAATAGTTTCGGATTCGAAATAAAGAACCTGTTAGTTATACATCCAAACAAATGACTAACTGAATAATTCTAGAAGCGCAACCGAATCTAACCAGAACTGGTTCCCGTCACTAGTACAAGTAGTATATTCTAATAAAACTTTTCTGTAATTTTAATACTTTTGTAGCTATTTAACATCAAACAATCCTACTTTCTATACATCTAAAAATACAAACTAAATATAGAAAAAATAAAATATCGTTTTGTTCTTACCTGACGTAAAAGAAACTTCACTCAGCATGATCCACCTGGACGCAAAATACAACTGCAACCTCACATACTTCCCAACTCTATGGTGAAGCTTAATTGTGACATTTCTCGCATGCTCGAGCACTAGGTCAGGCATGTACGAGAAGTGAACAGGTTCTCCAGAGAAGAGCCGGCCTCCTACGCTGAAGAAGGCTTTGGCATGAGAAAACACCTGCACGTCCTTTGAGAATAGGTTGTTGGTGTGAAGATGTGCTGCGGAGAAGTTTCGCACGCGGTCGAATTGGAACTCTAGTTCCAAAGGGGAGCCGGATACAGATGGGGTGTCGTTTCGCCAACCTACCCACTCATACCCTAGAAGAGAAAGGAATAGTTAGAGAAAGTGGCGATTTCTTCGATATACTCCTAATAAAATATATTCATATCAAAACCGGAATACTCTTCTAAACAGGTAAATAGACAAAATTATTTTTTAATTTCTGTTTGTGGTTCCGAGGGCTCGGGTTCGAATCCGATTAGAGTTAGCTCTTTTTTTCAAATCGCACAAAGTTACCCGTATGAAGATCTCTTCATAATATCTTTGAGAAATCATAAGATGCCGCCTAGTTAGCAGTCTTAATGGAACAGAAATATCGGCACTAGAATGTTTTGCTCAACGATAATATTTTTTTTTAAACAATGACTTATGAACTAGATCTTCTTACAGGCATATGAAATACTTTCGATTTGACTTTTCTAAACGCAACTATATCTTTTTTGTTCGAAGACTATACTAAAATACGTAGTACTACACTTACAAAATTTTAGAATAAGTAGGTACTATTGGTATAAAATATTGTTTTGTACCAAACTACTTAAATAATTCGAAGAAAAATGTCAAATATTGACTTCATTCTATCACGCAGATGGTTAAACGAAGCAAACTATAATTTAAAATCTATCACAAATATATTTTTTATTAGAGATTTCATTTTCTTTACGTTATTAGTGTATTTGTTTAAATTGTAAAATTTGATATATGTGAAATATCTTATTAAATACAAGTGCATTCATATCAGAAAAATAGAAGGATTTGTCATAATGTGAGAACAATGGGGAAGTTATCGAATTTTTTATATATTTATGTGTTAAAATATGTTTAAATCTAAAGCGTTTTTACTTTTATATTGTAAAATTTTGGAGAAAAAAATAGTAAACGTTTACAATATTTTCTTCCCACCATTACGGCGTACATAACATCAACTATGTGCGAATTAGGTCTGGACATACGTGCTCAAAACGTGCTTCATAGAAAGAGACACAAGCAAAACTCGGCTACCTGTTTATGTTTACATTTGACACTGGACAATTTAATTTCTGATTTTATCGTATTTCCTAGATTATACATTTACATATTTAAAGTCAAATAGTTTGCGATTTGACATTGAATTTGACGTTTTAATATCAAATATAGAAGACATACGTTCATGTTTTCATTCTAAGCTAGCGCTCGTAGCGGACAACTACGGCGAACCAAAGATGCTGCATACGTCATTGTATTGCCGGCGATTTAACTAACGAATAAATTTAATATCGTTTGGACGAAAAAAAATACGCTATATTTATTACTTTTATTGCATTAATAGTAATATTGAATAAATAGTATTACAACATGACTAAACTCCCCCATTATAACACACACTTTCAATGTTTCATTGCATCACTCAAAGCTACTGTCATACTACGTAATATAACAAGTGATATGATTATCATCGATAATATTCTCGAGTGAAACCGAGTTGCAGATTACACGAGTCCGAAGGACGAGTAAAATTTGCTATTTCGGTTTCACGAACAATGTCTTCGATTATTAATCATATCACGAGCTTATATTTAATGAGAGAATATTATGAATTTTTGTGCCACATTGTGTATGCCACTAACCTAACTTTTAATATACTGTATTACAACATGGTTAATTTGACAATTGCACTATTTTCATCGTTGTTGATATCAACCCAACGATTATCAGATATTTTTATACTAAAAATTAACTGTCAATGTCAAATAAAGATAACAAATCCCTTAGTAACGAATAAAAATAAGGTGATATTTTTTTTCCTCGCTGTGATGGACATGTAACTAGGGAGATTCTGAATGTTGATTGGCGGGAAACATGTCACGTGACTAATGAATTATATTCGTATAAGGGACGAAACAGATGGAAATTTTTAAGAGCTAAATATGAATAGTAGCGGAAAATATGATAGACCTGACTGTTCTATGTTTGCAATTCCTCCCTAACTTTATAGGAAGTAAGTGACTTCGTATTATCCTGCAGGAAAAGCATTCTTTTTGACGGCAAATCACAATATTAGTTGTGAATATCTGTACGACCAAAATCATAGTAATAATTTCACGAATTCGCCTATTATTCCATATAACATTATTTTCACATTTAATATTGTACTGTTTATATTTATTTACTGTGGATTTAAAAAATGTGTTTATGAACTTACTCTAATACCTTAATATTTAAACTACTATAACCTATAACATTAAAACTCTAAACAAATGGAATTTATAGCAATAAATGGAACAGTAAAAACAATTATATTCGCACTGGATGTTTGCACCTTTTAATCATTACAAATTCTGATTGAGTAATTCTCTGCGTGCTTGCTCCGTCACATATACAGTTAATCATTTAAATTCTGGTAAATTCTACACTTTTCCATACGTTCACACATAATTATCAGAACATTCTTATTATACAGCCTGATTGATCGGTCTGTTCTTTTTTAATAAATCGATTATTTTAAATATTATGGAAAAAAAATTTAAATGAAGTTTATTTAACATTAAAACATCTATAAATCTGCCGTATATATATATATATATATATATATATATATATATATATATATATATATATATATATATATAGTTTTCCATTTTTACGCAATGGTATGTAACCAGGGTCGGATTGGCCAGTCGGTATAATCGTGAATTTCCCGAGAGATCGCGACTTTTTGAGGCCACCGTTCAAGGTTACGAACTAAAATTTGAGTACGTAGCGTCATCTAATTAACCTCACCGAGTAACCGTTCTTGATTAGAGCGTTTTTAATATTTTGTAATTCTTGAAAAAAGTTATTTGGGTGTTACAGGTAATCCGAGCTCGTATATATAAGGTTTTGCTTCCTAGATTCTAAATGATTGGAATTATAGTTAAGGTATTGTCCGGTTCGGCGTGTGTTGGTTTACGGTAGATTCATGTTATTAGTCCATGGTTCGTTTTTTCTATTAAAACATCCAAGAACGGAAGGACTCCATGAGATTTTTTCTCCATTGTGAACCTAATAGTACATCTAATCTTATTTCAATGTTCCAGAAAAGCTTGAAGTTCCGTGTCGCTGATTTTTCAAATTATAAAAGTATCATCGACATTTCTAAACCATTGTTTGTCTTATATTGGATGTATTTAGTGCTAATTCTTCAAAAAAAATAATGTATAAATTGGTTAAAACTGAGAAGAACCTGTCATTAAACCGTCTTGAAGAAAATATTTTTCAATTTCCTGGAAATATGAGTTCTGTCGGCAGCACTGCAAAAGTTGCATAATACCATCAACAGACAAGTCGGTTCTATCTTTTAAGTTGATATCTTTTTTAAGCCTTGTTTTGATGATTTCGAAAGATTCCTTAATAGGTACATTTGCAAATGAACTTGCGACAAAAGCTGACAATAAGATTTTGTGGTTGTAATTGAATTTGACTCAAAAGTTCTAACCAATGTTTTGCTTTCTTCACATATGATGTTTTTCCTTGAAGTGGTTGCATGATTGATAATAGAAATTTTGTAAATTTTTAAGTAGGTGTATTTATGGAACTCTCTGAGATGCCTGAATCTTTCTTATGGATTTTTGGAACCTTACTAAAATGTGGAATGAGATCTGTTCTTTATATATTTATGTTCTTTATATTTCTTAAGAGCACGGTAGACATAGTAGGGTCTTTTTTAAGTGTCTTATAATTTCCGTGATTCAAAAGCTCTTCTATCTTCTGACATATAAATTAGTATCCAATATTACAGTAACACTTCCTTCATCTGTGGGTAGAATCTTGATTGTGTTATATTTCTTGAGACTCTCAATGCTTTATTTTCTTTGTTGTCTAAATTAGGTTTGATCAGATTATTTATTTAATTTACTACTACTTTTAAGAGCATTTTCTTTTATATTTCAACATCTTTTATAACTGTTTAATTTCTCGGCCTGAAAAAATTCGTATTATCCAACTGCAAAACTAATTTATTACTTTGTAGCAATATAACGATAAATTTTTAAAAACTGGAGATGAGGCCGATTGAGCTAGATTTTTTCCCGGGACACTGAGTCTTCCCAATCCGGCCCTGTATGTAACTTTATACTTTCAAGTGGTACACCTATATATTTATGCAAATTTGAAAGGTACATGAAATTTGCTTTGTAATAGTATAAAAACGATAATATATTATATTTAAAAAAAATACAATGTATTGTAATGCAAAGTCTACTGTATTTAATATTTAAATCGTTTCCATTGTATTTTTAAATAATATAACATATGATTGTTTTTATATTATTGGATAGCAAATTTCATGTGCTTTTAAAATTTGAATAAATATATAGGCTGTTCTATTTGAAAATATAAAGTTACAAACTTTTACGTAAAAATGGAACATCCTAAAAAAACTATACTGCAGATTTATGGACATTTTAATATAAAATAAACTTTATTTGAAAAATATTTTACAATATTTAAAATACTTGAGTAAGGTAATAAAAAAAGAACAGACCGATGAATCACCGTGTACACACAATCGCCTACCGCTATCACTCTTATTGTATTCGCTCGGCTATCCCCGCCACCTTTTGGCTCAGATTAGGTTTTGCTCACATAGTTGGCAATTGGTCATAATTCGGCATAATTATATGGTCGAACCTTTTCGAACAAATCAATCTACGTGACATTAATAACTATAGCACCGCAAGGGCAGAGAAAACCATATACAAATAATAAATAAAAACATATATGTACAAGTACATAGGCATATAATATGGACGAAGGTATTATATACAAAATATAAAATGCAGCGTTTTATCGCTAGTAAGCATTTCTTTGCAGAGAGCGTGTGTGAAACTGAAATATAACACATGTGGAAGTCGCATGAATACCGCACAGTGAAGCAATTTAAATAACGATGCTTGGTCGACTCGGGCCATTCGCGTCTTTTCGTGTACCTTCGGATTTCAAATTCATGGAGGGAAATTTTAATAAACTGTATGTTTGTATTTCTACTTTAATAACAGTAATAAAAAATGAGACATATTATTTATTGACCTACAAAAATATACTCTGAATAGTCATTCTAAAACATAAGTATGTACACAATAAATAGGTACTTTGTTATCTTTGTAAGTCTAAATTTTGTTTAGAAATAATTATCATTTTCCTACTACTATATGGTTTAGTCAGATGCCAGTTTTCTAGACATTTATTTATAGTGTTGACAAGTATATATAGGTTATTGCAGGCCTATGTGTATGGTTGATAGATGGTTATGGAAGCCATACGCACCCTGAAATTTCTCAGTATCCTATCATGAAGCGCCAAATAATACCGCCACCAATGAATTGGCACCTAAATTATTTTTGACTAACCTACATCAACATTCCCCTTAAGTTTTGTTAATATTGATTCAGTAGTGGAGTGGGCGAAGTATGTTGGCCTCTTAAATCTGCCTCGTCATGGTCGAACAGCGGTACGCAATTAAATGTTGTGTTCGTTTCTGCAAAGAAGAGTTTTCGGGATGGGCGAGATGAAAACAAAGATGACCCAAAGAGTAACCATCGAAACAGTTCGACAACTATTGGTTTTCGATCGACATGTTACGATTAAGATGGTTGCAGAGTAGTTGTATATCAAAAAAGAAACGGGTGGATTGACTATCGTCGAAGATTTAAATAAAAATGCACGCACGATAACGCATTGGCGTATAAAGCAACAGTCTTGCTTCAATTTCCTTCCTCCAAAAATGTTACTGTGTTGTATTATCCTCCGTATGATTTTCGTGTGGCCCCGGCTGATTATTCTCCTTCCCAAAACTAAAATTGAAGCTGAAAAGGCATCGTTACGACGATATAACACACGCTTAAATAATCGTGACGAAGGTATTGAACATCGTCCCAATTTTAGTCTTCTAGAACACCGTAGATCAAGGGTCGCAAACTGGCGACCCGCAGGCCGTATACGGACCGCCAAAGATCTAAAAACAGCCCGCAGCCTTATTTATAATTATTTTGTATATTTTTGTACTTGTTATTTTCGTTTATAGATTTTAGTCTAGTTTAGTAAACTTAAAAATGGCCCACGTTACTTATCTATCTAACCTACTGGCCCTTTGCTACATTTGAGTTTGCGACCCCCACGTAGATGAACTGGAGAACCACGCGAAGCGCTGTGTGGATTTAGAAGGTACGTATATTGAAGAATAAATTGTGATTTTGATAATATAACGGCTTTTGTCTTATTTATAAGGCAAGCCCTAAAAGTTTATAGCTACACTGTCTATATAATAAATATGTTGTATAAATCTAGTCGGTAAACATTTACTAAAGCAAAGTCGTATATTTAAATACGTCTTTTTTAAACATTTCTTCATATTATTTATTTCTTTGAGGCTTACTGAACTGTAATTCTACATATTTGACAGTTGAATGACATGATATTTATAATTAGTCTACTGCAAGGATTCCTAATCCCGGAAAATATTTTTAAATACAAATACATATATTCATGTCTCACTACAAAATAATTCTCACATATATTTGCAAAATCTATGGGATATTTTAAAATAAATTATGTACAATACTTACATTTTCTTTATATTCAATATCCTGAAATTTTCTTTTTCTACTTTCCTTTTCTTTTTCTTTATATTCGTCATTTTTTCGCAAATTCCTCTTATATTCTTTTTTACGTATATTCTTTTGCGTTGTTGACTTTTTTTTATTTTCATAATCTTCATAATAATATACAAATATTTTTGACAGAGGCATACATATATTTTTGACGTTCTTTAATATAAGTATTTACATAAATTTTCGATAAATAATATTTAGACGATTTTTTTCTTGTAACTACTACTTCCGGTTGTCCAATTGTTACCAAAACTGACTGGACTCTTCCCATTATTGTTAGATTGAGGAATCCGTAGTTAAAAATGTCTTAAGTCTCATAGTATTTGAGATATAGTGAATCCAACATCCACACACACACACACACACACACACACACACACACACACACACACACACACACACACACACACACACACACACACACACATCCACACACACACACACACACATACGGACATCATCGTAAAAATGTTATAATCGGATACTAGGGACCTTAAAACGTGCTTATTCATTAAAATCTGGATATGCGATTTTTAGCATGAATACAATACCTCTCTTAGCGAGAGGTAAAAAGCACAAGGACAATTTATTAACAATTTTATTTTTTCATGAGCCTCGACCTTAACCTACTTTTTAACGTAAATTCTACGTATATTAAGGCATTTATCGTATTGTGCCACCAGCTTCTGATTTCCATCGTCATAAAAATCGGCCGCATGGTTTTCTAACTACTGGAGCACGGCAGTTTTGTCGTCGTCATCGTCCTCGTAGCGCCCAGGTACTACTTTAAAAGTAGAAACAAGTAGTGATTGAGCGCTAGATCAGGGCTATACGGAGGGTGACCAAGTTTTTCCCAGCCATGGCCGTATTCTGTAACTCATTGGTTAATTTTTAACAAATGGTTAATTTTTAACCAGTCATATATTTTGATACATAAAAAAAATAATTGTGAAAAAATGTCAATTATAACAAGATGCTCTACAATCAATGCAGAGGTCGGTGGTAAAAGAATTTAAAACTTGAAACTGGCGCTTGGAAAAAAGCGACGACATTCTTACAAAACAAAATAAAAACTGTTGTACGTTAACTGTAAGGATCCAAAAATGTAACGGGATGACGCAATTATGAAAAATGTATCACTGTCGAAGGCAGTTATATTAAAAAATAAATTATTGGTTAATCTTTTTAAGCACGGGTCGGAATTTTCATTTCTACCGGGAATCCTAGTGAACGGCTTCAATCTTGTCGGCCACGCCACGTATAACATATTAGAGTTACAACTCATATTATTCAAAGTTAAGTAGACAACTTTGTCTTGTAATTAGTGCCCACATATTTAAATATTTAATATAATATTCTGACATTTGATTTAAAAAAAGGGTTACAACATATGTAATCCAGTTAGTATATGTCCAACTGCCTAATTACAATAAAGAATATTTGATTAGGTACAAATTACAATAATGAAAATCACTAGTTACACAAAGGTTGTGTTTAATAGTTGTTAATGATCTTATAAAAACCAAATATTACTGGCTGTATTCTATATTAAAACTATCTTACAGATCCGTAATTCTACAAATAATGAACAAAATCGCAACGAAAGCTGCCACTCTTACGCACAATTTTATGTTAATCAACAAAAATAGATGTGTTTTTGTCAATTTTTTTTACAGACTTACAGTTTTGTACAAAATATGGCGGCCATAAAATTGGCTGGGACATGTATATGTCATACGAGTAGTTAGATTGTAAAACCCGTCTTTTTATAAAACACAACCAAATTGCCTAATATTATTTAACAGCGTTATGTTACAATTTGGCTAGACGTTTTACAAAGCGACGAGTAGGTTACAGCCATCTTGTAAAATTAATATTTGCACATTTTCATTTGCAATTTCTCTAAACACACGTCAATATAACCAAACCGAATGCACAAAACTCACATTTGGAAACTTGGGCTGAGTTTTGTGAGTTAGGTTAAATTATGATTAGATGTTTTTAGAGAAATTGTATTAAACTTCTAGACCACAGGCGCCGGTTTTTGAAAATATGTATGGGTGCTCTAGCCTAGGGCGTAGATAATTATAAAAAATAATTATGCAATAATGCTGTGGGATGGGAGTTAGAAGAAAACCGCCTAAGGCCAAGTGAACTAGATTTAGTACAATTTGTATACATCATGTGTTAGATAAAGACAGATATGTTTCTTGCATTATGAAAACATGTGTTAAAGTCTCTTGCGGTCTTCTTTCTCGGATTGAACTAGGGTATAGCCAATGTAGCCCATGCTATAGGTGCCGTTTGTTTTTTTGTATATTTTATATGTACAATAAAATTTATTTCTTTTTTTTGTTAGAACATGTAAAAAATATTCAAGTGATTTTAGTACAATTTGATTTATAATGTTAGTACAATTTCAGTTTCGCCAATCGCAACCCTAGCAATAAATAAATAATCTCTGGAAATCCCCGAACTCCAAAACTCCTAACAACTCGTCTACGGTCTACCAACTCCCTTCTTAATTTTTACACTTTCCCGCAACAGCCCTAATATGACCCACGCTAAATAAATAAATAAATAAATAAATACCCACGCTTAAAAATTTTGCTTTACCTTCATATTTTGAATAATTGCGAGACGCGAGAATGACGATTGGTAACTCGTTTTGCGCTTTTCGGCAACTCGTTTTGCGCTTTTCGGCAATTTTGGTTTGTTTTGTTCCTCACTTCTTACTTGGTGGTTAAGGGAAATTGAGTGACTGACTATGTTATTATTTACTCAATGGTGCAACTAAATCGCCATGTCCAGACGGCATTCATTTTAATAGCAAACTGAGTTCCGCTCAGGCGGCGCAACGCGCGGTAATAGATAGGCATAGGCACAAGCTGCGAATAGGGGTTTATTGCAAATTCGTAACAAATAATGCACATGGCCATTGTAAGGTTTAAAAATAACAGTTGGTAATTGGGTTTTTTTTTTCATCTTTAACTTAATAACTCAAAAATTGCATTTAAAACCCATATTTTCGGCGCCTATGATCTAGAGGTTTTATAAATCGGCTAGCCAGATTGTGAAATGGCGAAATGTCAAAGAACATTTGACAACCTAGGCGCTTTAAAAAGTTACGACATAGTATACGTAACCGATGCAGGTACTCGTATACCTATTTTAATTTCTAATTTGTTTCACATTTTTATTTATTTGTTACAAATCGTTCGACGGATCAGCCATATGAGATACCGCATTTTACACCTCTTCTTTCATCTCTAGAGAAAGGTTAAATTCTAAACCATCCTCGTATTTAGTAGTTTACTATTCAAAAATAAAACAAATATCTACGTATACGGTTTTTCGGCCAAAAACTTTCGTTTGTATACAATTAAGTCATATTTTGTTGAACAAATAACAGGATTCACTTAACTATAATAATGTTTATTATAGGTACTCGTAGTAATGCAGGCTACATTGTCCTATTACGCTACAGTTAAAGAAAATACAGTTGGTAATATATTTCGAACTACCTACATACAGCGATATTTTAGTTAATAGTTATTGATTTTAAGATTTCAACTGAAGCCTTTTAATCAATTCCATTCAAACATCATTATTTGTTTTAATCATAGTGTATACACATACAGGTTGTTCCATTTCAATGTACCACCACGAATAACTCGAGAAATATGCATGTGATCAAAAAATGTGCCGAAGCAGAAGTTTGATGGTTCGGCGGGGGACATTCGATTCTGGCAAAATCCTACTCCCCCTCCGCCTTAAATGGGAATCCCCAGTTTTTATTGTAGATTCGGATAGATTGTCAAAAATTAAGTAGAGTTTACCCGGCATTTTTTTATTCCTGCCAGATGGCGCTAGGATCTACAAATTGCGTTCCTGATGTTCACGACAGATTCTGACTTGAAATTGAAATTGACAGAATCGGATGTCCGCCTCCAAACCATCAAACTTTTGATTGTGGTGGTGCATTTAAAAGGACACCCAGTATACATAAATATGGTTTAGTATTTCTGTAAGGGATTTACAATTTATACAAATAGAATATTCTAAACCACTTCTACAAAACGGGATATGTGGTAAATACATATTTATATATAAAGAAAAATATAGATAAAGATTTAAAATTTAATGAACACATAAAAATTAAATTAACGTCTGCTAGACTCAAACTTAGATATCTTTATCAATATCGTCATATTTTATCATCCGAAATAAAATTGAAGTTGGTGAATTCACTTATTATGCCCTTATTTGAGTATTGTGCGTGTGTATATGTCCCTAATCTTACAATGCAAGACCTTAATAGAATTACTCTGTTGCAAAATTCTTGTTTACGTTTTGTTTATAATGTACGTAAATATGATCACATATCAACATATAGGCAGGAAGCTAATATGAGTTTTATAGAGGAGAGAACAAATTTTCTTTATTTGTGTCTAATTCATAAAATTTACACGACAAACATTCCATCCTACCTATACTGTAAACTAAATGTCAGAGAATATAACTATAATTTTCGTGATACTGATTTATTTGTAGTTCCTTCTTTTAAGAAAACTAAATTTAAAGGATCAAGCTCCCAAATTATATAACAATATTCCTAATTTCTTAAAATCTCTATCGGTAAGTAATTTTAAACGTCAATTAAAAAGTCTACCATTAGCATAAAATAAATTGTTGAAATTCTGCTATCATGTATATTATTGTATTTTTGTATATTACATTACTGTGATTGTTCATTTGTATTTAACTTTTTTTTTGTATGTATTACATACATTATGTATCGAGGGTTAGGTGGAAGAACAGCTTTTAGCTGAACCTCGCCTTTGAGTTGGATCTCAATAAAGTTTAATTATTATTATTATTATTATTATTATTATTATTATTATTATTATTATTATTATTATTATTATTATTATTTGTAATGTATTTCCAACTACTTATATTCAGCGATATGTTCGGTTTGTTTACAATGTCGGATTTCAGATATAAACTCATGTCTTGTGATCAATTTCACTTGTACATGTTTTGTTATATACTGTGTGTATAATATGCTACATAATACATACTATATAAAGAACTGTGCTTTATTATTTGAAAGTTCTTACCTTCCAGATACAGCGGGATTTTAGATAATAGCTATCGGAAGTGAGAAATAAACTCACGCTTGTTAATAAATTGGGTATAGTGTTGAAACGTATAGCATGTTTTGTTATAAGCAGAGTGTATGTATAGTCCTCTTTGTTGGGTGCTACATACTTTCGCTAGTGTTTAGATTGAATGAATGGGGTGGATTAGCAATTTGGGTAGAAGTTGGCGAACAAGAGGCTGGAACAACGACAGCTTACACCTAGTTTGAAAGTTAAATGTCATACGAGTAACTCGTATCATGTACACTCGGCTGCGGCCTCCACTTCCGCTTCCGCTGAAGTCATCAGGTCGCGATGCGAACAAGATGGAGACAAAACACTCACATAAACCCCAACCAATGAAAATAACAGTCGTCCCAGGCTGCCCGCGCCGCAATATAAATGTAAATGAAGAACAACGGAACCGACTGCAGGAGCGGATGTGCCTGCACACCTTTCCAAAGAAAATTGTCTTGTCCTTGGTCACACAACGTCACCAGAAACGTTATTTTAATACAAAATGAATAAATAATGCCGGAGAAGCGATATTTCGCAGACCAGGCAAAACGCAACTATAAAACCAGAACGAATAATAACAGGATTGATAGCTGACACTGCCAGTCTCCCTTAGAGGCTTTCTGTAATAACAACAACATCCTGCATTCAAATTTTGCAAAGGTTGCACATCTCAGCAGAATTTTAAATCAGGTTTATTTTTATTTGACTTTTCCAATACCAACATATTCTATTTAAACACAACAAACTAATATTTTTATCAAATTCAGTCACCCATTTCAATCCTGCCTTTACTTTTGTAAGATTAAAAAATGATAGTATTTGATATCTTTAACAAAAAAGTTAATATGTAAATATTAAAGCTCTATTTTAGTTATGTGCATGATAATAAATGAAGATACAACGAGAAAAATCATCCATTTTAATTACGTCTATATTTTCATACAGAATATCCAGATATATAAATTTTAAAACCAGTGTGCAAACATTTTAATACAAAATATTAAGAAACTACGAGATTTAATATGAAGTAAGTAAATATAAATTGTAAAATAGTTTTATAAAGCTAAATATTTGTAAATTAGTGAACATTTAAATATTTATTTCATACTTTAAAAAGTTAGATAAAATATTAAAAATCAAAAGAGATAAGTTAGTAATATAGAATAACGTTTTGTAACAAGAAACTCTTTTGGTCATCAAAGTACCTCCCGCTAATTTCATTTAGTTTTATGTATCTAAATATTGTGTATTTTTTGCATAGAAATGTAGTTACTCAATTACGCATTGCATTTTTATTTATAAATATAGACAATATACAGGTACGTCCAACAGTATTGAATCAAACTTATTTTATCTCTTATAAAATAATATCAATATTTGTAATACATTTAGATATTATACTACTTTTATAGCCGTGACAGACGACAAATATTAATGATCATTAGCATAATTAGTTTAATAATGAAATAACTGACATAAATTTAGTTTGGTGCACATGCGCAGATTAGTTTAAATTTTTGTCATAGTTGGTTTTATAAGTTATCACGCTTCATATTTTTTGCTTCAATGTTGTTATATCATCAAATGTCATTTGATAAGTTTGAGGTTACAATAAATTATAACGAGAATTTGTTAGTATCAGTGTTGTGATTATTGCCGAATATTTACGATCACGTTCTCAAAAGATCATCGTGACTTAATTATCGTTACCATTGACATTACGTTTATAATGATCAATAACGTAATTGAAATATGGACATACGAAATGATAAATTAAGAATTATATTTAATTATCATTAACATTCGTCGTCTGACTCGGCTGTTATTTATTTCCTGGCCTACGTTTCGACTGTAACTACAGTCTTCTTCAGGGCTAGAATATAATTAATATAGTTGACGTTTCATAATTTAGGAATTTTTAAAAGCAAATTATTAAGTTTCAATCTCAACTGACTATAATCATGAATTCGATAGTAGTTGTAGATAACATGAGAACAACGTTGTCACTCTATTACACTAGTTTTCAACCTCTATAAATGCATCTGCTGGCGCGAATTGGGTTTGGGTTTGTATACAAGTATAAACTACAACAATGTACAATTTGCCAGCAGTTTGGGACGATTCAGAACATTAGAACCAACAGTAGAACATGAATGTGTGGGACACATAAGGCCCTGCAATACCGAAATGGTTAAATTCTGCTATATCGCCATAACGGATAGTGGTTGTCAAACAAACGGATTTTAAAACCATGGCCGTTAGAGAATTGTCGAGTGCACCGACAAGTCACAGCATCCGCTGTCATAAGATAATTGGCAAATATAACAGGTGTCCAAATTTGAGCTTCCGAATTAAATGTGCTGCTATTTTTACATATCGCCAGTGAATGTTGGACTATAATGACAGATGTTAAGTAAAAACGGACAAAAGAATTAAGCAGGAATGCAGTCAATAAGTAAAATTTATTTAGTCAAATGTCAACGTTTCGCTTCCTGTTGAAGCTTCATCAGGACAGTAGATTATATTATAATAATGTATTATGTTGTGTGAAATCAACCATGTAGGTATCGTCGGAACATACATTAATAAATAAATAAATAAAGCACGGCATAAGTAAAATTAAAGTCTGAATTAAATATAACATTCTTATCACAATGGCGACTACTGAATTTTTTTTTCAGTAGTCGCCATTGTGACTGTTTTTACAAAAAGGTACTGTTTGGTGATGTTTATGGGCTGGAAGGATGTTTGTTTCCTAGTTTTTGGGAAAAGAATCTTACTATACCTGAGGAGTAGAGGAGGTCACTTGCAGGATATAATTTAATTAAATGTACTTTAAAATAAAATAGTAATATGATAGCATTTAAAATATTTTGTGTTTTATTAATAAATAAAATCGGAAGGTAAAATTTGAACACTCAATATGATCTACTTACTAAACAAAATCTTGTATTCCTTACCTTTGCCATATCCAGTAGTGTCAAGCCTGAAGTTATCCACCCCTTTTTGCCCATCTACCAGCTGCCCTAGCCCTTGTGTAAGCATCCCGTTGTCTTCTCTCCCGTCATAGGTTCTGTCCGAGAGGTCCAGCTCCGGTCCGCGATGCACCCCTTGAGGGGCGGTGTAGCTCAGTAGCCCCTCTGCAATAAGCATTAACAGATTACCCCCAGCACCTGGGACAGCGATGCATTGCGGAGATTAATCAAGGCCAGAAATTATGAGGGATGATATTAAAGATGATATTAATAAAGAGGGGAGGGAATAGACAATAGTGCAATTAGTATAAATAAAAAATAAGAGTATATCAATGTCACATTGGTTATAATTACTGTCAGAAGTTAAAGGTAGAGAGCAATAATTATCATTGAGCATCCTAGATTCTAATCCTGCACCCAATAATAATTGAATCGGTGAGTCCAGGAACAGTACAAGTCCAAAATGTTGGTTTCGAAATAATTAAAAATTATATATTATATTTTCAGGAGTATTTTTTTTATGAGATAAATACGTTGGTCTTTGAATTTAGAAAATGGTTACAAATTTACACAACAAAAATGGGCTATATAATAAAAGCTCCCATTTTACGCAAAATAGGCAAAATTTATAATAGTTAAAAGGCAATAATACAAATACAACACCGGCGACTGCCTAGGTTATTTAACAATAACGTTTATCGTTTGAGACCGAGAAGTACTCATACTGTGTTTGCTATAAATAGACGAGCACTGTCTCATAACGATAGTACTTAGCATATTTTCTTAAGTACATTCTATAAGAGGACGAATAGATTTTTTTCATTTGTTCCTCAATCATTTAAATTTTTTCACTCCAAAAAATCAATAATTGTAGTTTTACCCATGTTTACAATAAAATAATGTAGACTTGTTACCTACACATCATTGAAAATCTTATAAATTCAAAGAGATGAGACTACTTTCAACATAGGCTCTCTTTTAAAAAAAGTTTGTGTTGTATCTCGAAAATTATTAAGTTTTCAAAGAATCTATTCCGCGTAAAAACGGAACAAAATTATTTAAACAATTATTTTTCTTTATCACAATAAATAAGACATGAGCTGTTTTGAAAATAAGCGGTAAACGACTTTTTGCCTGTAGCTTAGAAACAAAGGAAGATCGAAAATTCTTGTAACTATTGAATTTATCTCAAAAATTTGACTCTGGAATACCTGGAATATGCAAACGGTTTTATTCTATCGTTAATATTGGACGAAATTACTTTTAAAAAGAAACTTAAAAATGAGACACCCCGTACTCGAATTTTTTATGTTAATAAATGATTTCTTTTCAATATTGATTTATTTTTAACACATTACTTAATTCTAGAGTAAAATAAAAATTTATTTGTCAATATGTATATGTTTTGTATAAACAAATAATTCATTCAAATACATTTTAAAAGTAAACGCTAAATCAAGAGTCTTGCAATACGACTCTTGGTTTTGATATTGGTCCCAAATTTTCTTGCATGGTCTTGTGCAAGTATTGGTCTTGATTTTGTCAAAATCAAGACTAATACCAAGACTCAATGGCGAGAGGGCCCCAAATTTCAGGTCTCAAATTAAAATATTGTTTTCATTTATTATTATTATTGTTATTATTATTATTCCTAATCATAATAATTAATCATTTAATAGTATTCTCTAGATTAAATTGACAAATGAATAACGCCATCTATGTCATATGTTTTGTGGCGGCGTAGTGGCCATATTTCAAACCAAATGTAAGTTTGCTCTATACTGACGAGATAAACATAGAATATCCTTACAACTTACTTTATATTTGGCGCTAGTACGATTCAAAAATACTTTAATGTTAAGTACATTCATTTTTTATGAATTTACACTACATTATCTTCATAAAAAAATGCCAAAATCAGTATAAATTTTGCCTTCCGTTCTAATTTTTGTAGAATTTAATATATTTCATGGTTTTGCAACTATATGTCTACAACATTCACAATAAAATTCTTGGAGGGTGGATATTTTAGACTAGACTTGTTAAAATTACAACATGTTTTTGTTGTATTGGCATTGAAAATATTTAAAAGGGGAGGGGATTAGGTGGGGCTCAAAATTGAATTGCGCTTGGAGCTTCTCACGTGCTAAATCTGCCACTGCCAAGACTAGTTTAGGTATTGGTCGAAAGTTTTAATAAGTTATTATATTTCATTCTTCGCCTGCTTAAAGTAATGATGTTTTTGCTTCTTTTATTACTGGATGTGAAATTTAATGTACCAAATATTTTTTAACTTTTATATTTATGCATACGTAAATATTTCTCTTATTGTAAAGAACTAAGAACGAAACAAAAAACAAGATTTGTACCTTAATATCTAATAACATCGTCTGTACCGGAATAATACTATTTTCAAAAGACACAATTTTGATACCATTAGACTACAAACATTTGTTCTAAAAACATTAATACGAACTATAAGGTAATTTTACAAGAAAATAATATTTTGTGATGCAAATATATGTAAATTAGTAAACACAGTAAATGAACAGTTCTTTTATTCTTAAGGACGTAGGACATAATATTGAGGATGTAGTCTTTAATATGCAGTATAAAATAAATTTTTAAAGGAGTTATGATACTATTATTTTGTACAAAGAGGAACAGGTACTTGCATATTATTAAAATGTATATGACATGTTGTTTATAATAGTTTTTTTATGGTAGGTGCATAAATTAAATTTGAAAATGAGAAATATGCAACAAATTTGGAAATTGTTTTTAAAACAGAATGGAAAAAGCGAATGAATGTAGATAAAATGATTATGTGAAAAATCCTCTGCTGCAAATAGAGTGAATGTTGAACATGTAGAGCGCATTATTTTTAATGGAAATAAATTGAAATCTGCATAAAGAGTAAATAAAATAAAACAGCGGCGATAAATTTGTTGTATTAGGCAAATCAGTTGTCGATGGTGGCATCAGCGTTGCTTTTTAAACAGAGAGTTTGTCTGGAATTAATTGAATTCTCGGGAGTAAATTGCATAGGAAACACGGCAGTGTTGCAGTGTTTGTTTCGCTCATATCCGTGACGCTACGAGTGCCAACAGTTTACTTCCAATTTGTTTCGTTACTACACAGCGAACATTGCCATTTTCCGGGGCCGCAACACATTGCTACGAAATACCCAACGTGCTTTCACAGTTTCACATACGATATATCACAATAGTTAAAAGAATTTTCCGCGGGCTTCGTCGCTTGTGTCTTTGTCTTTACGTTTATTCTATTCAACAGATTCTTATCTCTACTATTTGCAGTGTTTGCTATGCATTCCCAAACTGTATAGACACTATTATACTCTGATTAATCTAGAGAGAATGGCTAAGTTGATATGGAGGCAACATGGGCGCCCGCAGGCTTTTTTACAAGGTGGGTCGAAATTTTTGTTGTAAGAAAAAAATGCATCGCAGGCGAATTTTTAATAATTTTCAAGGTCAAATGTGTATTAATGCAAAGTAAGATAATATAGAGTTCTTTACAATGAATCAAATTTAACAAATTCTTAAAAAATTAAAATCAATATGTTATGACGAAAATGCGTATGTACGCTCTAAAAGCGTAGAATTGCCTCTTCTACTAGGCTTTATGATGCGAGATGCGAGCATAAGCAATAACTACAGAAACAGACAATCTGAAAATACAATGTTGCATTAAATTAAAATATTATATTACTCAGTAACAGTATAATTATTCTATTGAACTGCTCAAAATAAAATGTATAATTAAATGTTAATTAAATCGCGCTCCTCACAAAATACGGCAACCCTAATCATACGTAGGTACTTTTAATATAAATAAATATGCAATGTCTATTCATTATTTACTTTTCTATTTCTTTATTTCTATATAACAGTAAAATCAATAATTGTGAAATTTTTGAGAAGAACATGATCATAAAATGATTACAATAAACTACGGCATATTAAAGAAAATACAACACCGAACGTAATGTAATATAATGTAAAAATAATTACATAACATAACATAATTTACTCATTCTGACACTTCAGCTATTTCGTACTTAGTAATAGATAAAATATATGAAAATATTACCAATAATTATTAAAAAATACAATGATACATTGAAATGAAAAAATAAAATTATAATTTTATTTTTAAAAATGGATACAGTCCATAGATGAAAGGGGGGTCAGTCGACCCTTTCGACCCCCCCTGTGGGCGCCTATGGGAGGCAATAAGAATCGGATAATAAATTATGAAACACCTTTCACTTTACATCCTATGAGCATTAAATTCAAATTTAAATATCATTAATTTTTCAATGTCAGTAAAGTCAAAATCTTTAGCGCTTATTAATATTACTTTTTTTGAAATATTAACGTCTCAATTTTTTTGAATAATAAATGTCAAAATGTACATAATAATAGTATACAGGTGAACAAAGAAAACCGTAATTTGGGCGGTTAACGTAGGGAAACAGTTTTTTTTTTTCAAGTATCATTTGAGACTATATTGGAAGTTTTTCATATGGTTAGAAAGATTATTTAATTTGACATAGAAGAATATCTAAATACTCCTAATAGTACCTATAATGCCATTTGACAATCGCAAACCCCTTAATCCATTAATTTACTTATGTTACGTTATAATTACTATTATTAAAATATCAATTAATCATTATTTATTTCCGATTGTGAACAAAAAAAAACATAAACCTCGGTAAAAAGTTTCATTACGTCTCAGGCTGGTGTAAGTAGAAACATCGTTTTAAGCGTTCATATCCGCAATACTAAAATGTATCTGAATTTCAGATACTGAATCTGAAGTTCCTATCGGCAGATAACCAATACTGAGCCTAGCCCTAATTTTTGACCCTAGGATATAATTTCAATGTATGTATGAATGTTCTTAAAACACTGTCGTAAGATATTTATCAAAATTATCGTGTGTACAATAACGTTAATAATAGAGAAAAATAACCCTGTACCGCAATTTTCAAGAGTGGTTTCTATACACCAGAGTATTATAACTTTAAACGATACATGGAACCGCAAACCAACGAAGAGGCAAAGCATTACACCATTCAAATATATTTGGCATTTATTAATTTTTAATTCCGTAACCAGAAGGAATATAACCTATTTCATATGACATTTTTAACTCAAAATGATCTTAGAAATACACTATTAATTTTTTCCGCGAAAACAAGTTTTAACAGTTGCGTGCAATTAATAAGTGTGTAGTTCTTCAATCTGTCAAATATCTGTTCAAATATCCGTTACACTCTCTGTTTATTACATGCTGTTCATAATTACATTATCGACAACAGTCTTTTCCAAAACTCTTAGTGTATTTCATTATTTGCTTGGTAAGTGAGTTACAAACATAATTTTATTTTATTTTGGAATCATAAACTTGTTTATCCGCCCTCAAAAACGTGCGCAATTTGGCTTTTATCGCCCGAGAGCTTATAAAGTTGCCAAGCAACAGTAAGTCAAACGTCAAAATCGTCGTTTTTAGATAAATGTCAGACAACATAATAAATTCGATAAATCACATTTTTTTAACTGCTCGTAAAACTATTCGTATCCTTTCTCGTTTACGTCTTTTCACTTCTGTCAAACCAACTTGCTCTGGGCAGCGTCAAATTCATTCGACATTTCTTTTGAATAATCGATATCTTCCATTTTCATTTGACACTAAATTAAAATTTGATATAAACAAACAATATAGCTAGAAACCACAGCATACTTAAAATTCACAACGCCAGCACAACGATACCGAATATATACCCATTGAATCCTTGAATTTCAAGAACCAAAATAAAATAAAACGTTGTATGTACCACGGGCATAATCAAGATTATAGCACTCGGGAAAATTAAAGCTCTCCGCTACGCGTCGAGCTTCAAACATTCCCCCGTGCTACAATCTTTTGATTATGCCCTTAATACATAAATAACTATTAATTGCTTAATTAATAAGTTTTTTAGGTTAAATTACAACCCAAAATGGTTTCAACGGACGAACGCCACAAGTTTATATTCAAAGCGTATTCTTTATAATAAAAATATTGCACGTCCAGGAAGTTACATACCAAACTTTTCTTCCCAGAAGTCTAGTTTTGAAGTCATTGAGGAAAGATGCGGGACACGTGACTATCAGATGGTTTTGATCACTCTGTACTTTAATAACTTTAATTACACAAAATTTGGATTTGCTATCTTGATTTTGAATATGTTTATATCGACGTCCTTAATCGGATTTAAGTGGATTTAGGATTAGAAGTCGTATTTAAGAAAACGATGTAAACGATGTGGACTGGATTAAGAATCGGATTCTAAATCAACTTTACCAACGAGATTTGTTCATAAATCCGATTTACTTTCACGATATAAACAGCGATTTAACAAAAATTTCAATAGTAGGTACTGAAACAATGAAAAAAACGCAGAGTAATTTATTCATCTTTCATAGTTTGACAGTTAATATGTGTCAACGTGATGTCAACGATAAGTTAGCATAATTATTAGAAGAGCAATGAGAAATGCGTAGACGCAAGAAGAACCAGATTTTTTTTTTAATTAAACACGGAAAGAAAAATATTTGGTTTTTTAGATGAAAAAACTAAGTAAATTGCCAAGAGTCAAGATTAATACAGTGTGTTCAATAAAATTCCTAACTCGGAGTAGCCTATATGAATAGAGAAACGTAAGTCTGATCATTATTTAATTCAAAAGTCAAGATGTCAAAATTAATCTTGACATGTAATTTTAAGGAGAAAAAACTATAAAGAAGGTACAATATATTGACATTCGCCGTTTTCTAATTTGTTTCTTAAATAAGATTCAATTAGAAAAACTTTGATTTCTTTAGAAAATATTTTTGACAATATCTCATATCAAATTGATATTTAATTAAATATTGACATAGTTTCTTTTTCATAGCCTACTCCGAGTTAGGAATTTTTTTTGAACACAATGTACTAGTCAATAATGATCTACGCATTCTATGCTGCTATTGCTGCTATGCCAACAGTCTCAGTAGTAAATCCAATTAAATCTACGGTAAATTCGAATGTACTTGATCGCTTTAAATTTTTCTGGTATAAACAGTTAAGATTTAGGATTTATTTAAATCCGATTAAGGACGTCGATATAAACATACTCTTTGAGATCTATGTTTTTGATGTTTTGTTTAAAAAATAAAAATATGGTATACTCGCCGTTGAATGAGTATGAACGGATGCTTAACGTTTTCCCCTTTCCGCACACTGTCCCTTGCCTTGTGGTGTTGCCGCTTTTTCGTAACTTCGCATTTTCAATATTGCCCATATGAATTGGCAACAGTGTAGAAATTTGCAGTTCATACTAATTTGACGGCTTTGACGGCAAGTACAGTTGTTATGAATTTGATTGATGTGTGACATGTAATGAATATTTAATACAAAAATATAAATATGTATATGTGAATTATGAAACGTGTTTTAATTACGAAATCAATAATACAACAGGTTATAGACCCAGGGCTTCTGTTCATCTAAATCTAAAGAGTTCAAGTAGGAACATGTTTATAAAAAAATAATTAAAGAAAGAAAAAAATGGAAGGTTTACCTACCACAAGACTTAATGACAACAATTATCACGTATAGAGTCATCATATAAAAATATTGCTAAAAGCAAAAGGGTTTTATTAGTTATAGAAAACCAAAAACCGAAGAATCTTCCAAATAACCAGGCAAAGGAATAGAAAATTCAACGAAATAAAGAAATTCAAGAAATTGAAGAAAAAGATGTTGTTGCCGCGTCCATTAAACTAGAAAACCAAAAACCGACGAAACTTCCAAAGAATCAGACAGAGGAACAAAAAATTCAACGAAATAAAGAAATTCAAGAGATTGAAGAAACAGATGTTGATGCCGCGTCCATTAAACTATCTACATTAGAAAACAATCAAGCACAGCAAGTACTAATCCTAGATGCAGCAAAGGAGGTATGGGAAAAATTAAGACAAATACACAAAGGGTAAAAATCATCAAAAAGATTAGATTGAATATTTGAGTTGAGTACCATCAAGAAGAAAGAAGTTGAAAACAACGAAAAATATCTGCAACTAGGTGAATATATAAGAAATCAAGTGGCACAGTGTAAACGCTATAATTTAGAACGAAGAATATTTGGATTAAAAGTACTACCTAAAAATTCAAACGTGCTACGATTACAAATAAAAACTATAGGATGAGACAAATTAACAGCAGAAGAATTTATAACAGGACTAAAAGCGCAAGAAGAAAAACTTACATGGGTAGACAAAGAAACAAAAATGGAAGCTGCTTGCCTCTCAAATTCAAATTATTCCAAAAATACAATAAAAAATATAAAGATTGCTATGTACGTACATACGTAGACATAATTTATACACAGTATGATATACCAACTATATCTATATATTAACTAACTTACACAACAGTGTACTATAGATTAGCAAATTTTAAGTAAACTTTGTTAATGTAGCAAAATACGATATATAATTGTGTACATAAATGAAATACTTTTTCTACTACTGACATCGTAAGTGGGCTTTGCTAACCTTGATACCTTTTAAAGAATACGAAAGAGAAACATAAAGTGAAACTAATTCAATTCTAATTGAAATAGATTTAAATAATAATTTATAAATTAATCATTCATATTTCCAGCTTCCAGCTAGTTCTGTGCTCTATAAGTGACTTGCGCAGTGTAGCCTGTACTCATACGTATTAGTATTATACTGTAAATAACTATTTATTAAAATTTTTCTAAAACATAGAATAGGAATTTCATTTGTTACATAAAAACTTCTTATTTTCCAATACAGGTTGATAATTAAACTAAATTAATGACAAATGCGAACAAACCCATAATCAGTTTAAATGGAAGCAACATCGAAGTTATAATCGAGTTCATCTACTTGGGTGAGCTACAAACTTTTAACCATGACACGTACAAACGCATACAGAAGTACAGCAAAGAATAAAGTAGACATGAAGAAATTTTGGAGCTTGAGATAGATTTTAAAGAAAAAATATTAGTCTTAAATCAATGTGTCTTATCAACCCCTAGACGTGGAATATTTGTTACTGAACAATATTACGAGTATTAGACGATTTTGAACTATAATTTATTACTTAGAATTTCATTGCAAAATATTTCATGTATTTTATATTGTCTTGCTGAAATTATTATTGGGCAATAAGACGGTAAGTACAAGTTTTGATGTTTGGCAATAGGCCGCGAGCATACACGTGACTCGGGCGTCCTTGAAGTGTTTGGAATCAGTTGATTTGTGTGCGCATGTCATTTTGACAAGAACAATGTCACCTTGACAAGACCAATATTTTTGACTTATTTTGATTTCGAACTGCTAAAATGTTATTATTGTACAATTTTCAGGCAGTAAAACAAATGATATTAAAAATAGTAACTTCTCAACAGTTCAAAATTAAAATAAGTCTTGTCAAAGTAACATTGTTCTTGTTAAAATGACAAACGCACACAAATCAGCTGATTCCAAGCACGTTAAGGACGCCCAAGTTACGTGTCTGCCCACATCATTTACCAAAATCTCGATATTTGCGATTGTTAACACGATCCTTATACCTCCCTTACCAAGGGTATCGGGAGAAAGATATAGCAATAGATGTTGCCGTGACGTCATGTTGATATTAAAAATCAAATGCATTTAAACAAAAACAATAAAATAATATATATATATATATATATATATATATATATATATATATATATATATATATATATATATATATATATATCATCACGGCATATTACCCATTGCTAGGTGGGTCAATCTGCTTTGTACGCAGATATCGGTAATGGTGATGACATATTCGTACCATGCGTGCGTTTACTAGGCCTCACCTCACAGGCACTCATTGCTGGCGTGGAGAGTGCACCAAAAGGATCAATTTAGTGCCATTTAAAATTCAAAATATTTGGCGTCGGTCGGTATCGAACCCGGTTCCCCAGATTCGCGACCAGACACTCACGTACGCGTCCACGAGACCCCATAAAACATAAGACTTTTTAATACTACGTATTGCTTCAAAATTAAAAGAAATTTCATTTAAAATAATAAAAATATCAGAGTGCAGGACCCCATTTAATATTGTAACGTTTTTTTTTTTATTTGGGTGAAGTGTAAAAATTAAAGTATTATAATTAATTAAAATAAATGTTTATTAAGACGATAAATAAATATTAAAAAGATACCGACCTCCACAGCGTCTATATACTTAACTGGCAACAGCGCCTGTATATTAAACTACTCGGACCGAATTCACACCTTTCACCTCATTCTCTGTCTATTTATGTAACTAACTGTCTAACTTACACATCCTCAGTACCACCGACTATTCGTATGCCACAACTCTTCAACACCACTGCTATGTATCCACTTCTGCTCGGCGTTACTGTGCCCGAATACCTAACTTCTCAAATCTCTTCAACACTACAGAGTATTATCTTCCACAGCTAACCCAGTATACCAGTAACTTCCCGAGTATTCCATTCGACACTAAACCGCATACGTTCTCCACGTTACTGCTCTGTAACTGTCCTTCTGACGGACTAACAACACTCTATATGAATGAATCTCTCTTCGCACACACGTACGTCGCATATAGTGTCTCATAACACCTTCTCGAATATTCTCGTACCGTCTCGAACTCTACAGGCTGAGAACTATAAGAGCTATGAGGTCAGTTAAATTAGCAAACAATTACTATTTTACTACACTATTTTAATGAATGTAAAATTAATTTTTATCTGTCGGTGGTTTTCAAACTGTGGGGACCCACTTTGTTATTTTAAATGGGATCATATATTTTTTACTTATTTATTAGATACAGAACTTTATTCTGAATTAATTAAAAGCAAAAGAATATACTCGATTTAAGGCAATTATAAGAGTCCCACGAAAAATAAAACAATAATTTATGTTTGATGTTTCTAACATATCTGACAGATTTGACAATTCACTTGATTTTATTATTATTAGAATTTGTGATTAATTTTTTACTTCTAAATTATCTTCCTATTATTGTAATAATAATAAAATCAAACGAAATGTCAAATCTGTCAGATATATCAGAAATAACAAACAAATTATTGTCTCATATTCCATGGCACTCAGTTAATTGCCTTAGTTCGTGTATTTTCTTTTGCTTCTAACTCGTATAAGGAACAATTGAACAACAAACTTGGTACTCATCGAAGCATGTTTTCATTCTGAACATTTTTCTTTATTAAACTTTTTTTCTAAAATTAATAGGTAAAGAAATACCGCCAAATCAAAATTTTTGCATGGAATTTCCTATGTTCGGGAAATAAAGAAGACACCCGGTAAATAAATATATATAAATATGATTAAAATATGACTGCCACGAATGGAAAAAAATAATACATGTTATTTTTTACATATAATTAGAATGCCGTGAAAGAAATACGTGAATATTTTTTGCGCGTTGACATCTCTGTTGACATTTATGATCAATTGACAGAACAAATATTCACTCCTTTCTGCCAGGGCACTCGAATTCTATGTAAAAAAATTAACATCCGTGGCACTTTCATTAGTCATATTTTAATCATAATATTATTAATAAACTTTATATCCATATTTCTTTAAAAAACCGTTATGTGAGGTTGCGAATATACTACATCATTGAATTCAAAATAAAGTTCTCTACCTAATAAGTAAAATAACAAAGTTGGTGCTCACAGTTTGAAAACCCCTGGTTGAGAAAAATTAATTTAATGCTCATTAAATTGTCTAGTAAAATAGAAATTGTTTGCCAATTTAACCGACTTCGTATCTCTTATGGTTCTCGAGTTAGCAATAGTGTACCACTAAAAATGAACAGCCTGTATAACAATATACGGGTAATTACGCTTATCTTCCCTTGTCTACCTAACTGCCCGCCTTACGTCGCCCACCTATCGCGCGCTGCACTGTTATTGATCGTCTACCTAGGCTTTCCTCCTTCTAGAATTCATAGGCGTTGGTTCGCACACGCCGGTCGGGGCTCGCGGACCAAATTGTTGTAAGTACTCTCGCGTTACAATATCAACCTTTTGTATTCATTTTGTATTTTTGGTACATTTTGGTATTAGATAGTTATGAATTTTTATTATAATCTGTTAAAATAATTTGCTGTCCATAAAAAATTTTGAATGTCTTGGGACTGGAAACGGTAATTACTAAAATGTACAGAATTACTATAATTTTTCGTTAACTTTTAACCTTATTATAAGAAAAGTACTTAAAATATTTCTCTAGAATACAAATAAATAAAATCATAGATTCTCATTTTTGTTAGGTTTATTTACTCCATTATGTAAATAATTAATGAGAGACTTTGTAAAAATTTAAATTAAAAATGACTTTTCAATTCTTTACATCTATTATAGATAACATTTTTTCTGTTTCTCATTTGATTAATTTATCGAAAAATTAACAATTGACACATACAATACAGCAACCAATATAAATCATATTGTATTTTCTTAACGATGATACCGCTTTCGGTGATGTGGGAAGCACAATTTAGGACATTTTCCCATCTAAAAGTCATATTTAAGTTCGCCCCGAATTTTGTATACACTAAAATTAATAATAAGGACGATTCAATCACCCTGTATAAAATTACCAATCTAGGTATTAAATAAATTACGCGCACCCAAGCTTGCATCTACTAATATTGTACAAACATCAAATTATAAATCAATATTTGCATGAACTAAATTTAAAAATGGTTAACATATACCGGGTGGTGGCGGTTAGAAGTTAACATGTGATTCTAGTTTTAGACAATTTCCTGCTGTCCTGTTCATTTTACGACAAAAATTGTAGAGTGCAAAGTTCTTCAGAATTAAAAGTCGCATACGCTATTTGTTTACAATTTTTGTTTCGTTTCTGGTTTCTACATAATTTTTAAAAGAAATTTCAAAATTTTTGTTTATAAATAGCAATAGCCGTGACACTTGTTTTCTTTTTTTCTACTTTTCATAATAATTATTTACAAATTACGCAGAGCTAGACAGTAGTCACGAATGGGTGAGAATAAAAACAAATAAAGATGCTTTATGTATATGTATCGTGCAATAGTTTATCTACGATAGTATCCAAAAACCCAGTATATATAAAAAATACTTTTATTTATAAATTAGGTTCACATAAGAAGTTTTCCTTGATAACAAAATAATCAGCCTAGTTACCTTTAACTTTTTTCAAATTTCGCATGATTATAACTCATACCTATCATGAAATTTTGTTACTAAACAACTGTTTTACAAACTTAAAACTGACAAATATACGTCAAGATAAATTATTTCTAATTCGAATAAAAACGTATTTTATTTAATTTTACAAAAAAAAAAAAAATATAGAATATGAATAAAATAATATTTCATGGCTATTGCTAATAATTAACGGAATTTTTGAAATTTCTTTTTAAAATATATTAAAAATTGTAAAAACAGTTTTGCATACAACTTTTAATTCTGTACACTGCAGTATTTTTGCCGTAAAATGAACGCAGAGCAGGAAATTGCATAAAATTGAAATCGCATGTTAATTTTGTTTGTTCATTCTTAACCGCCACCACCCGGTATATGTTGTTTGCCACAGATTCCATGATCCAATTGCTCTTAGCCTGCCCCGATGTTCTGTTCGTTTGCTTGTCGTTAAACAATGTGTTTTTTGTGCGTTTGGGAATTCCCCGGCGTGTGTTTGCGGTGTATTTCAATTGTTGGTAAGTTGTGCGCTCGCTCTCGCTACAGCACAGCATCCCTACACTACACGTACACGTCAGCAGTTTAAATAAACGTCGTTAAAAGCTTCGGCGCGTTCTTGCCGCATTCCGCTCACAAAGCGAACAACGACTGAGCCTTGTCGATGAACAGCCCCAGCCTCGGCCCGCATTTGTAAAACACCAACTTACAATACACTCACACTCAACTATTTTCATATAAACTAAAGTTTCAGAGGGTACATGGGTTTACACTAGGTAGTCATTTGTATTGCATAGATGGGCAATCCCTGTTTAAATAGTCATGTACCATTTATTAGTTGTAATCTTATTAAAAAATGGAGACAGGGGAAAAACTTGTTTTTCAATACGCGAATTTTAAAGTGTGAAACCTTATTTTTGAAGTAAGATACTGTATTCAATCTTAGTTCAAAACTAATACTAGACATTATTATGCCCACAGATGGGTCGAGTTTTAACCTATGTGGGACCTAATAGAATTTTACCAGTCTGACTACCGAATCGACTAAGCAAAAAATGCTTTGGACCGTCATCTTTTTTAGCTCCTGTATCTTATTACTGTTACTATTTTTGCCTTCTTTAAGAATACCATTTCAAAACCCCACCTTTCATCTATTAAGGTGCATTCACAAATGAAAATTAGGTTTATGGTTTTTGTTTAGATATAAATAAGTCATTCATAAATGCAAGTTTAATTTAACTCTAATTTAGTTTTGATTGTACTGACATCTACGTAAATGCTTCAAAAATAAGATTAAAATATCGGTAGAGCAATACAATAGATACCCGTGCGCCGTGAAACTGTCATTCGCTTGGCATTATTGGTTATATTTCAGCAATTAAGTTACAACAGACTCCACGTTCTTCTCGCATTTGTTTAAAAAGCCGAATCCACCAAGTGGATACTAAATAAAGATGGGTGTATATATCTACATCATTTCAGACTCGTTCTCATTGGTGAAGTTTGTGACGTCTAACTAAATCATAAACCTAAAGTTTGGACCTTGCAATGTTTAGCTGTATGATTTGGATTTAGAGACCCTAAATTCGGAAATGTGAATAGAGTCATTACAGAGTATGCGGCCAAAGTCTTTAAATCTAAAGTATAAACCATAAATCTAAACCTAATTTTCATTTGTGAATGCACCTTTATGGTCTCATTTTGCTAGAAAATGGAACTTCGTATTTTTTCCTCCTGGTTCTTCAAATGTTAACGTGTTAAAACATTTTTACAAAAAAAAAATATGTCGAATATTTTCATTTGTATTTCATCATTGAATCAGTTGATGCTAAAATGTATAATAGCTATTTTTGAAACAAATACGGTGCAGCCGATATAAATAACACACATACTTTTCCTTACTCACATGAATATTGAAAAAAATGAATTTTTCAAATAGTAGTAGAAAAGAATTATTTTTAACGGGTCTCGTGACCGCGTGCCTGAGTGTCTGGCCGCGAATCTGAGGAACCGGGTTCCATCCCGACCGACGCCAAATATTTCGAATTTTAAAAGGCACAAAATTGAACTCTGTGGTGCATTCTCAACACCAGCAATGAACGCCCGTGAGCTGATGCCTGGTAAACGCCCGGACGGTACAAATATGTCATCATCATTACTGAAATCTGTGTACAAAGCAGATTGGCATATCCAGCAATGGGTAATATGCCGTTATGATATTTTTATTTTTATTTATATATTTAAAGAATAATTTTTTCAAGTGTCGAAAAAGATTTGTTCCGTGAAAGTGCAGATATGTGCACAATCAAAAACAAAATTTTCGTCTACAATAACTCTAATATTACAATTCCAAAAATTATAATTCTTTCGTATTTCACTTCGTTGCGTCTATGTGAAGATATATTAGATTGTGGTTATAATTGGTCAACCGGAAGTACCCTCATTTGAAGATTTTAACAGTTTTTCTTGAAAAAACGATGTTAAATATCATTTTTTTCACATTTAATGTTATTATAAATTTTAAAGAACATTGCATTCTCTATACGATTAGACTGCATTTTATACTTCATATTAAATGGATATAGAGGTATAAAATTATAAAGAAATTAAGTTTCATAAATTAACCAGCTATGCTTGAAACAGCTACTAAGAAAATTTTGATTGAAAGATGTCAGTGTCAAGTGCAATTGACATATTCGTAGTATATTTGTGCTATAATTTTACATAAAATATAGGATCTTTTTGCTCGAAACTTTCTGTATGGAATTTGTATAAAATACATACAACTGTCGAAAGATAATGTACATACAAGAAATTTAGAATCTTTTGCAAGGAACTTTCTGTATGGATTTTATAGAAAATACATAGACATTTACGAAAATTCTAGCGGCAGATACCGCACCTACCGACTGTGTTCGAAAACACGAGTGGTAAAAAGTTACCGTCTTCGAAAATTGTACAATATATATGTTATGTACTCACACATATAAATATTTAATGGTATACTTTATTTAGAAGTATTTTATACAAAACATTCTTACATGTCAACTAATTAATTGTTCTATTGTTATATTACTAGATCTTAAATATACAACATCTCCCTTTTTCAAGGATGAAAGAACAAACAAAATCAAATAGAAATAATAATATTTAGTACTAGATAAAATTGAGAACACAAACATAATCTTTTAAATATTGAGGTTTTTTAATAATTCTGCCTGATCTACTAGTAACTAAATGATTAGAAGAAGGTAAACAAGTATTATTAGAAATTTCAGGTTGTGAAGGGGCTGCATCAGTGACTTGACTTTCCGTCTTTGACGGGATTGTGATATCATCATATGTATTTAATTTCTTTTGAAATTTAAACCCACTTGTCAAAGCTTTTCTGTTTCTCAATATTTCTTGTCCTTCTTCTAATTTAATTTTATATGATCTTGGATTTTGACCTTTACCAATTACTACACCAGACTCATGAGGAGTATTTCTTCTTTCATTGTGTATTTTAACTTTTTCTCCAATTTTTAAATCTTTCAATAACTTGGAGCCTTTATCATAGTATATTTTCTGTTTATGTTGTTTATCTTCTAATATTTCCCTAAAATTTTTCTTTTCTATCTTCTCTTTTCTAGTAACTGGAATTAAATTTTTTACTGTCCTTCCATATAACAATTCTGCCGGAGTAATTCCACTATCATCTATAGGTGTGTTTCTATATTGCAACAGTGCCATCTCTTTATCTTTTCCTTCTTCAATTATTTTCTTTAGAATTTTCTTTATTGTCTGTATATATCTCTCTGCTAAACCATTTGACTGATGATGTTTTGGGGTTACTATAATATGCCGAAAACTCCACTCTGCTGCAAATTTCTTAAATTTCAAACTTGTGTACTGAGAACCAGAATCAGAATATAAAATTTTTGGAACACCATGTCGAGCAAATATTTTCTTCAATGACTCTATTACTTTTTCAGAAGTTATGTCATTCAATAAATCAATTTCTACATATTTGCTAAACGAGTCAACTACAATAACATATCTTTTACCCATTAAGTAAAAAATATCTGTTGACAATATTTCCCATGGTTCTTTTGGTATTTGTTTTTCTAACATTGGCTCTTTTGTATTTGCATTTGCATAACTTTTACACGTATCACACTTACCAATGTAATCTTCAATATGTTTACTAATTCCGGGCCAAAATAATGATTTTCTTGCTAGCGCTTTACATTTTCCTATACCTAAATGTGCATAATGGATTTTATTTAACATATCAGATCTGCTTGCTCTGGGAATAACAATTCTAGTATCTTTAAAAATTAGCCCTTTACTTTCACTTAATTCATCTTTTAAAGAATAATACGACTTGGCTAACGATTTCACCTCAAATTTATTTTCTGGCCAACCTTCTCTAATATAAGTTAATACTGTCTGCAATTCTTCATCTTCTTTTGTTTCTTTTTTCAACTTTTCTATTCTTTGATCTGAGAAGCTTAAATTTTCTTCTATCATTGCAACAAATGCTTCTATATTTATTTCTTCCATATTTGTGTTTGTCATTCCTGGCAAATATGATCTACTTAAATGATCTGCAACAACAATTTCTTTACCTGGTTTATGAACCAGCTCAAAATCAAAATTATGAAGTGCTAGACGCATTCTTTGTAACCTTGGAGGACATTTATTCATTGGTTTTTTAAAAATTGTAATTAGAGGTCGGTGATCTGTTTCGACCACAAATTTTTGCCCATATAAATATTGATAAAACTTTTTGCAACCTTGCAAAATCGCTAGACACTCTTTTTCTATTTGGCTGTATAATTTTTCTGTTTGTGTGAGTGCTCGTGACCCATATGCTATTGGTCTATTTTCTTGAAATATTACACAACCCAGACCTTCACTTGAAGCATCTACGCTAAGCAATATTGGTTTTGTTACATCAAAGTAAGCAAGAACTGGTGCTTTACATAATAATTCCTTTAATTTATCATAAGTTTGTTGTTGAGCCTTATTCCATTGAAATATCACATCTTTTTTTATTATTTCTCTCAAACTGTCAGTAGTTTGCGAATAATTTGGAATAAATTTTGAAAGATAGTTAATCATACCTAAAAATCTTAACAGTTCTTTTTTATTTGTTGGTATTTTCATATCCTTTATAGCATCTATTTTCTTAGTATCAACTTGTATACCATTTTCTGAGAATATGTGTCCCAAATAACGAACTTCTTTCAATTTAAATTTACATTTATCTATATTGAATTTTACATTATATTCTCTAGCTTTATCAAATATTTTCTGTAAAGTTATACAAAGTTCTGCTTCTGATGTAGCCCAAACTACAATATCATCTATATAAATTGCTACATTTTTAATATCACTAAATATTCTACTAAAAACTCGATGAAAAACTTCTGGGCTTGAACTTAAACCATATGGAAGACGATTATAATGATATCTACCAAATGGAGTGTTAAATGTTGTCAACTCACGTGTATCTTCTGTAAGTGCAATTTGCCAAAATGCTTTACTTGCGTCCAATGTTGTAAAATACTTGGAACCATTTAATTTGGTTGCTATCTCGTCCACTGTAGGTAGTTGTAAATGTTCTCTTCTAATTGAGTTATTAACATGTTGAGGGTCTAAACAAACACGTAGACTACCATCAGGCTTACCTACTATAACAAGAGAACTCACAAAGTTTGTAGGTTTATCAATTTTACTTATTATATCTAATTTTTCCATTTTATCTAATTCAACTTTTAATTTGTTTATTAATTTAAATGGTACGTGTCTGCATGGCTCTATTTTACCTACAGCATCATCTTTTAATTCTATTCTATATTCAAAATCTTTAATTTTTCCTATTCCTTTAAAAACGTCTTGATATTCCGTCAAAATTGTATTACATTTATATTTATCTATAGTTGAAACTACTTTTTCTTCTGGTTTTAATCTTTTAATCAAATTAAAATCACAAGAAGTTACGAGACCAATCACAGGTGCAGCATTACCCTCAAAAACTTGAAACTCTACCGATTTCTCAATATTATCTACTTTACACTTTAATGAAACTTTACCTAATGTTTTTAATTTTTTACCATTATAATTAGATAAAGTGACATTCGATTTTTCAATATTTTTGACCCCTAATTTATTTAGTACATTGAGAGGAATCACATTGCATTGAGCACCTGTATCTATTTTAAAATTTATTTTTATATTATTATAATCTGTAAAACACAATTCCTGTAGCCAATCTTTTTGTGAATCAATAGTATCAATATAAATTAAATCTACAAATAACTCTGAAATGTCATTTGTTACCTGATCTACATCAGCATTTACTACTTTGACATATTTATTTTGTCTACACATTTTTGCAAAATGATTAACTCTACCGCATACTTTACAATTTTTTCCAAAAGCTGGACAGTTTCGATAATGGTGTGTGAAACCACATTTCTGACATGCCGGCCGCGCCGACTGTTTTCTATTTTCTTTCTCTGTCCGTTGAGGTCTTGGTTTCTGTTTCTTTCTTCTTTCTGCTTCCCAAGTATTCTTCTTTTCCTGTACAGCCATAACTTCTACACTGTTTCCAAACTTCTTCACTTGTTGCTCAGCCAGTTCTGCTGCTTTGCATATCTGAACTGTTTTCTGTAGAGTTAAATCTATTTCTCGAAGCAGTCGATCTTTCAATCTCTTGTCTATAATTCCTGCTACTATTCGATCTCGTATTAATCTATCACGAATATCGCCAAAATTGCAATCTGCACTAAGTCTTTTCAAGTCTGTTATATAAGCATCGAATGTCTCTCCTTGTTGCTGATTACGTGTAAAAAATAAATGAGAATTCACGCTTTCATTTTTGACAGGTACAAAATAATCTTCAAAACGTTGCAACACAGTTTCATAACTTTGTTTTTCGTCTTCGTTAAGATTAAAGGTATTGTAAATATCTATACAGGAGTCGCCAATACTATGTAGTAGTACTGCTACTTGGACATTTTTATCTAACGTTGCTACTCCTGATGCTGTGCAATAAATCTGGAAACGTTGTTTCCATCTCTTAAAACCTTCAGCAGTCATATCTGTGAGGTATCCTGGGGGTTTTAATCCCATCGATCCATACCTTGGAATATTTTGTTCACTTTGATTTGTATCTGGCATTTTAACTTTAGACTATATTTTCAATATTTTACGTTTCTTTTAGGATCTTGCGTGCCGCAGCGCCATGTTATGTACTCACACATATAAATATTTAATGGTATACTTTATTTAGAAGTATTTTATACAAAACATTCTTACATGTCAACTAATTAATTGTTCTATTGTTATATTACTAGATCTTAAATATACAACAATATACCAGATCCATCTACCGGATTCATGAAGAATCTAATCTCAAAAAAAGGTAGTGATGCAAAGCGAAGCGCGCGCGTTAAAATGGAAATGTGTTCAAAGTAGGACTCTGCTGTTAACTACGTCAAATTTCTAATCTGTTTCAAATTTTCAAATATTTTCATAGATTATGGATCTACCCTGCTTACCACTTGCATTCTTAAAATATCGAATCCGGTAGCTATAAAGTGATAAATAGCTGTTTACCGATATATACCGGCAACAGTTCTGTTATATTTTATATGTATTCTTACAGATCAGAGAGTGTAGTAATAGTGAAAAATATTGATATACGTCATGTTAAAATATATGATAACTCTGTATGTAATTATTTCATGTTAATAAACAGTTTAAGGTTTATAGTATGTTGTATTGAAAAACCCTACAATGGTTATGGGCCCAGGACACCCAGTCCTATGCGCGTGATTCAATAAACAAAGATTGCAGAATTTGAAAATTTTTCAACGCAGTGAAAAATGACGGAAAATAAATCAACGATTACTAAGTTGAATGCTACGAATTATTCAACATGGAGTTACCAAATGAAGATGGTATTGATTGAGTCTGACCTATGGACAGTCATAGAACCAGGAGAAGATGAACCAGCTGAAGATGATACCAATCAGAAGACAAAACGACAATACACAGCTCGGCAAGGAAAAACTCTCGCGAAAATTGTTCTTGGTATTTGCGATGAACAGCAAATGCATGTACGACATTTGAAAACACCGAAAGATGTTTGGGAAGAATTAGAACGATTGTATGCACCAAGAGACAGTAAATTTAGGATGGTTCAACTTCGTCGAAAATTACATTCATTAAAGATAAGTGATTTTAATTCAATGGAAATTTATTTAGGTCAAATGAATGAAACTGTTGCAGAATTATCAAATATAGGTGACAATATTGACGACGGCGATCTGGCTATGTCAGTCTTATGTGGATTATCAGAAGAATGGGATACAGTTGTCTCAGCATTATGCAATTTGCCTGAAGCTGAATTCACGTGTGCCACGGTAAAAAGATGATTACTTGCTGAAGATGCAAGAAGACGTGAAAACAACGACGACAGACGAGCTGCTATGTATGCGAAAACTCCACCAGTATCTTCAAACTATACTCAAAAAAGGAATTCGAATTCCAATACACTACGAAAAGAATCAAATTTTATTTGCTTCAAATGTAACGGCAAGGGCCATATAGCAAGAAATTGTCCAAATAATTCAAGTAGAATAAGAAACGTATATAAAGAAAATACGCATTATAAAAATCGAAATAAAAAGCAAAATGCAAAGAATTTAAATGTAAGTTGTGGTACAGTAATTTCTAATGATAACATATGGATTATTGATTCGGGTGCTACTCATCATATGTCGCCAAATAGAGATTACTTTTCATCAATAAATACAAATGCTCATGTTGACAAAGTAACAACCGCCAATGGTTCGACTATACCGACGGCTGGCATTGGCACAGTAAGTGCTCAAATCAGAAATAATGAAGGATTCTTAAATAATTTTGTTGCTAAAAATACATTCTTAGTGCCAGAGTTAAAACATGGAATTTTATCTGTCACTCAATTAATTGAAAATGACAGGAAAGTCATTTTTGACAGGAATGGTTGTCATATATATGACGAGAAAAATAATATTCTAATTAAAGCTAAAAAGAATGGACGTCTGTATCAAATAGAAACTAAAATAAAAAATGCCGCTTCGTATTCATTAATAAATGAAAGAAAAATGATGTCATTAGAATTATGGCATCAACGAATGATGCATGTAAATAAATATGAAATACTAAAAATGGCAAGAAAGAAAACGGTAAATGGTTTACATTGTGAAATCACAACACCAACATCTTGTGATAATTGCTTGATTGGAAAGTCTACACGTCAACCATTTAAAAGTCATTCATCACAAACAACAAATATCCTGGAATTGATACATATAGATCTAATGGGACCTCTAGATATCGCAAGTATGGGAGGATCACGATATGTATTATGTATATTAGATGATGCCAGCAGATATATACATGTATTCTTTTTGAAAATGAAAGGAGAAGCCCTTGGAGAATTTAAAAAATGGAAACTACAAGCCGAAAAACAAACCCAAAAGACAGTGCAAAGAATACGAACAGATAACGGTTTAGAATTCTGTTCTAAAAATTGGGATATCTTCTGTAATGCGCAGGGAATAGTACATGAGAGAACTATGGCTTACACTCCCCAGCAAAATGGTAAGGCTGAGCGTATCAACAGAACACTGATGGATCTTGTGACAAGTACAATCAACGATACTGGATTACCGAAATATCTATGGGCATAATTAACTTATACAGCTGCATATATTCGAAACCGGACAACGAATAATCATGATGATACAAGGACCCCTTACGAAATTTGGACCAATAAGAAGCCAACTATTGGACATCTGAAAGTAATAGGATGTGAAACTTTTGTGCACATTCCGAAACAGAAGCGAAATTCAAAACTTTCTGAAAGAGCAAAGAAAGGTTATTTAGTTGGATATGCATTATATGGTCGAGGATATAGAATATGGATCTCTAATCAAAATCAAGTGATTGAATCAAGAGATTGTGTATTCAATGAAAATGTGAAATATAATGTTCGACAGAAAATAAAAGAAACGGAAGATAAAGTATATTACGAAATAGATAAGGAAGACGAAATTATTGACAATGAAAACGAAGAAAATAAAATTATTATTGAAGAAAACAAAGAAGATGAGGAAATGATTGAAACAGAAGACGATTACACAGATAATAAACGACGACAAGAAGAAAAATTAGAACATCCAAATGAGAGGAGAAACCAAGAATTGGAATGTAGTCAACAAAAACAAATAGGAAGACCAAGAAAGAATACCCACAATAATTTAATACCGAAAAGAAAACATGAAATGAAGTTACGAGAAAAGAAATATGAAAAAGCGTATGTAAATGAATTAAAAGAAGCCAATGAACCTATTTCATTTCAAGAAGCCATTAGATGTAGCGACTCTGCGAGATGGTTGGAAGCGATGCAAGACGAAATAGAATCTTTGACACATCATAAAGTTTGGAAGTTAGCAGAATTACCCCCTGGAGAAAAACCTGTAAAATGCAGATGGATTTACAAGAAGAAAGAAAATATAGATCAAAGTAGTACAGTGCGATATAAAGCGCGACTTGTTGCCAAAGGATTTACGCAACAAAAAGGAATAAATTATGATGAAGTATATGCTCCAGTATCCAGTTTTGAGACTACTAAATTACTCGTTGC
>OY720452.1:52858541-52876041 GCA_963082715.1 Harpalus rubripes
CAACAAGTTTCTATAGTAGGATTGAACAAGAGTATATTTTACCCTATACGACGTGTTTTTAATCTCGGTTGCGCCACACCTAATAATTTCACTTCTAATGCGGAAAAACATCACTTTTCCTTACATCTAGCACAAATAGCTATTGTGTTTTGTCGTAAAATAAAATAAAAATCTTAATTGATTTTAGTCTCATAATGTGTAATTTTTAATTCTAAACAATGGTTTTTATTGCCTGTTGTCTTCTGAAACTAATATTATATATATATATATATATATATATATATATATATATATATATATATATATATATATATATATATGTCGCGGGGTAGTATCACTGGCAAACTGTATGTCGATCAACACTATTTCAGAACCACAGCGATAATATAAACGTGATGATCTCAGCGAGGCGGACATGCACTCACCCTGAGCACCGCTACACACTGATTCCATCCAAGCATTGTAGCCAAGAATGCTTGACGTTTCGATTACGACAATACAATTAAAAGATTGTAAGTGATTCATGTAATACTTGATTCATTAAATGATCGTTACGAAATGCTTTAATATTACAATCTCCGACATATACCGGGTGGCGCTCGAAATCCGTTACATAGGCATTTAACATGGGAAAACCGTTTTTCCTAGCGCGTTGCTCCCTAAATTATTTTAGAAAGAAAATCTTCAAATAAAAGTTGTAGAATATAAAATTCTGTATTTGAATCAATAAGAGAAAATAATTTTGCATGCTTTGTAACAGCAGAAATTAGGTATGAAAATGTCGAAAATCTACTCAAAAGTAGTGATAGCCATGGAATTAACAAAAAGCTTAAGAAACAAACGTGTGTTTATCTGTCATAAAAAAATTATTTACATTTTAATTTTTTAATAAAATTATCATAATGTAAAATTCTGAAGCAGAATAATAATTTAATTCTTCTATACTGTTCAAATACTCATTTTTCTGGACAAAAAATCACAATATTTGACATTTAAATCATCACATTTGTTTGTCTTTTTTGTTTTAATTCTGATATAACGTATTTCTTAAAAATTATATCGTGATTTGTAGAGAATGAAAGGAACGAAAGAGATAAATACTTTATTTGACAATATTCTTTTTATGACATTTCATATTCTAATTCCTTTATTTCTTTTCCATGGCGTACTCCCTCTTGAATTTTCTCATGGCCGACTTCTAGTAGACACATCATTAGTCTCCCTCCGAAGAAGGTTCTGATTCCCAAAATATTTAGGGGGAACGCCCTTATTTGGTCTTGTAGATCTTCGAAGTTCTTCTTTATTATTTTCTGGCGGTAGAGACGAATTATTTTCTATAAACTCGTGACTCGGTTGACGACACGAAATCAAATTTCTTGAAGACCATACTTTTCCATTGTTAAGGCGAAACGTATGAGTTCCAAGGCAGTCGACAATCTGAATTGGTTTGGAGAATGGAGATGCACCTTTTGGTACGGAAGGAAGGCGAAAACGTACCCAACTTCCTTTAGTAAATGCAGGTTGCTTGCTTCTAGCGGTTTTAGTTCGGGTTCTGTTTTCTTCTTTCGATTTTAAGTCGAAATTTTTCTTGTTTTCGTAGTCGTAAGTAATTTTCCGGGGTTCGAAATTAGTTCGCATTTCACGTCCGAACATGTAGAAAGCTGGCGATTTTCCCCCATCCGAAGGAGCAGTGGCACGAAAACTGAATAGCAATTCGAGAATGCCAACATCGAAACATTTTTTACTTGATTTAAATGTTTGTACACCATATTTTAAATACCTATTAAAAACTTCTACCAGACCGTTACGTTGTGGATCATAATTTGGTGTACGCCAGTGTAGAATGTCTTTAGAATGAAGAAATTTTGAAAACTCATCCGAAGTGAAGTTTGTACCATTATCACTTACAAGAATATCTGGATTTTCATATCTTGCGAATACTTCTTTTAACCATTTGATTATAATAGTGGAAGTTATTGAATGTGTGAGTAAAATTTCTGGATATTTTGAATAATAATCGATTATAACAACCACGTACCTTTGATTATATGGTGCTACTGCAAATGGTCCAGTAACATCTATTGCTACTTTTGACCATGGTTTCTGCGGCATTTCAATTGGGTCGCTAATTATCTTCGGATGTTTGTGAGATTTTTCACTATCTTGGCAAGGTATACAATATTTTACAAATCTTTCTACATCTTTGTCTTGTCCCGGCCACCAAAAAGATTTTCTGAGTTGCCGTTTCATTCTTACTATTCCTGGGTGACCTTCGTGAGCAGATACCAGAATTTTCTTGCGCATTAATTCTGGAACAAGAATTCTATCACCGCGAGTAATTAGGCCATTATCCACAGAAAACTCTTCACGTAAGAAATAATATCTTGAAAAATCTTTCGCAATTTTTGATCTAGAAGGCCAGCCATATTTTATGAATTTAAACAAATTTTGACATGTGTCATCTTGTTTTTGACAACTTCGAAGTGCATGAAGTGAAATATTCGTTGTGATTACTTGTTTGATGTCAAAATGTTCAAAAGGAGTAAAATTTTCATTTCGAATTGGTGCTCTTGATAAAAAATCTGCAACAACGTTATCGGTTCCTTTCTTGTACTCTACTGTATAATCGAATGCTGATAACCGTTCTAACCATCGAAGAAATTTTGCAGACTTTTTAGTTGAAGTGTGTTTTGAAAGAAGTGTTTGTAATGCTGAATGATCTGAACGAAGAATGAATGTTCTACCTAATAGAAATGAACTCCAATGCTCGCAGGCCCAAATACAAGCTAGAGCTTCTTTTTCACCGACAGAATAGTTTCGTTCGGCAGACGAAAGTGTATGTGAAGCGTAAGCAATTGTGACTTCTTGACCATACTGGATTTGTGTTAGAACAGCTCCAATACCGATGTCTGAAGCATCTGTTGTAACAATAGTCTCTGCTGTTAAATCGAAAATTGACAGTTTTACATTATTTGAAATAGCTTCTTTCAAGATTTTAAATGCATTGCCTTCAGTATCTGTCCATTGAAACTTATTACCTTTTCTTGTAAGCGCACGGAGAGGTTCAGCTTTTTCTGCGAGACCTCCAATGAAATTTGAATAGTAGTTTACAGCACCCAAAAAGGATTGTACCTGTTTCAGAGTTTTAGGTGATGTAGCTTCTAGAATTGGCTTCACATTTTTTGGATATGCTTGTATTCCATTACTAGATATAATATGACCCAAGTATTTAATTGAATTTTTGCAAAATTCGCATTTTTGTATGTTTAATCGAAAATCATTTTCATCAAGTGCGCCAAAATGATATAACGTATTTCTTATAAATTATATCGTGATTTGTAGAGAATGAAAGGAACGAAAGAGATAAATACTTTATTTGACAATTTCTGATTTTCGGTAGCGACACGGTCCATTAAAAAGAAAAAATCCTCCACCGTTGTGTACCATGCAGGCCAAGGTACCGGGGGATCTCCAGGCATAGGTAAAAAATCGTCGGGCGAAAGAATTTTTGATCCCATCCTCGTCGCCAAAATGATATAACGTATTTCTTATAAATTATATCGTGATTTGTAGAGAATGAAAGGAACGAAAGAGATAAATACTTTATTTGACAATATTCTTTTTATGACATTTCATATTCTAATTCCTTTATTTCTTTTCCATGGCGTACTCCCTCTTGAATTTTCTCATGGCCGACTTCTAGTAGACACATCAAATTCCATGGCCAGCACTATTAAACTGAAATTTTAAAAATTTTCATATTCAATTTCTGGAGTTACTAAACATACGAAATGAATTTTGTTTACTGATTTACATGCAGAATTTTATATTCTACAACTTTTATTTGAAGATTTTTTTCTAAAATAATTTGGGGAGCAACGCGCTAGGAAAAACGGTTTTCCCATATTAAATGCCTATGTAACGGATTTCGAGCGCCACCCGGTATATATATATATATATATATATATATATATATATATATATATATATATATATATATATATATATATATAACAGATTTCAAATAAACATACGGTACCTATATGACTTCAATTTCCAATGAATAATATGTATTTTATTCTACATGAATAGTTCATATCCATACAAATATGTAAATTTTGTTAGATTGATTAAATTAACAATTAGCCACCTATCAGATATTGCAATTAATTGAACTTTCTAATCCATAATTATTAATTTTGATGGTTGAAATTATATTTGTTATTTATTTAACTTTGCAACTGTGTATTTGTCGCTATCATTCAATTTAATATACACCACAAGCATAATAGTAAAATACATGGTTTATAGATTAGTACTATGAGTTATTCCTGTGATTTTCTAACATACAACTAATTTTCTAGACATACATCTAACTTCAAAAAAATGTCACATAATGATGATACATTATATCCACATGTATCCTCACAAATATTTCGTATTGGAATAAAATGTGTAGGCGTCAAAGATACTACCTACTTTTGTACTATCGTAGGTGTTTAAAAAATTAATATTATTTTTTAAATTATTATTATTATTATTATTATTATTATTAAATACTCCATACATCAGGCAGAGCCCAATTACAGTACAGAGGAAAACTAGGTTGAGGAACAAAGTAGGTGGATAAAGAAATAACTTAACGAGGTAATAACGAGGGATTGTGGTTTTGTCCAACGGAAAACTTCAGAAGACAGTGGTAAAATTGCTTAGACGATAGAAGGAAGATATCTAGAGACGAAAATTTAGAATTGAATAAAAGACACATTTTATTAACAGGAGAAGAGATCGCTTTTCCAGGAAGCCATGTTGGTTGATAGAAATTTTATTTTTTCGAAAGCTTTACTAAAATTAGAAAGCATAGCAATTGGCCTGTAATTATTTATGAAAGAGGCGTCGCCAGATTTTGAAATTGGTATGATCTTGGTTTGTTTCCAGATGTTCCGGAAAATATTTGTACGAAGACACAAATTGAAGATATGGAATAAAGCTCTAGAAAACGGAAAAGCGCAATCTTTTATGACGAGACTTGGTACCGAGTCAGGGCCACTGGAGAGGTTAGGTTTAAGTTTATAACGTTCTTATGAGTACGGACCACATTTCAGTAAAGTTTGTATACCTACCTACATTGTACGCCTGTCATATTTACAGATGTATGTTCTTCAGAATATTTTCACAAGTTCAATAATAGATCTATCAAGCTTTTGAAGAATATGAAGTTTTTTTAATGATTGATTTACCTATACCTAAAATATAAAAATGTGTTCTTCATAGTCATTACCAGATGTTACTGTAAGCTCTATTTTCTTGTAAATCCAGATATTACTCCCTAATTCTCTGGGTTCAGCTTTAGATTCACATTTGTAAATTTTATTTAAAATAATTATTTCTAATAGGACTGTTGCAAGAATTTTTATGACTTCTAAGTACTAAATTTTAAAAGATATTGTTTTTTGAAGAGCCTCAAATTTGAAAATATCGCAAAATATCCATTAAATATTTTACAATTAATTATTGAAATTTGTGTAATATTTTGAAAAAGACATATAATTTCAAACAGAATGTGACGTCAGAGCACATACATTTTAACATATGACAAACTATCGCCTACTTTTATTTATATAAATAAAGTAAACTGTTTTCCTATTGGTTATGAATGGTTTCTCATGACTATTTCTGGCGCCAAACTTTTTTAAATTATTTACAAAAAAAAACAATAAATTGTTATGATTTTTTATATTACTATGTAAAATATTACATAAACTTTTATTTAAAATACTTTTAAAAAAATGTGAAACCGGCTCATTTGATAATAAAAAATGCTACAATCTCAACCATTGTTGTAGAGATGGCATTGTCAAACCTTCGACAAAGGAGAACTTTTGTTTAACTTCCATAAGCATAAGTCAGTAGTTTTTCTTTCATACTTCTTGTATTTTGACTTTTCTTTCAGTGTTTATTATTATTTTAGGTAGAGTACGTTGCCTTGTTTCCCGTTTTATTAATTTTAGCAGTATATTAATTATTATTTTTCATTGAAAGTACTGTAGTGAGTAGTTTTTAGTTCTCTCTTAGGGCCAGTCCTACAATAGATGTAATAGTAGTTTAACTTATTGCAAATATTAGTTCTAGTATATATTTTTCATTATATAAACTGTACGCGCCTATGTAAAATTATACGAATAAAATAAAATTGCTTCTTTCTTGTATTTCCAAATTTCGCCACCAGGTTCGTATTCTTATTAAAATATCCCGAATCCCGATACTCTTTTGTCAAGTAGATACTTGGCGAGTATTATAATTCTGCTTCACTTCACTAATTTTCTTGTACTTAAACCTCTGCATAATGTGCACAACTCTTTTTATTTGAACTATTAGTAACGTAGTAAGTGAGCAAAACAAATTCATATTAGTATTACAGAAAAATATGTGATTGTCACCAGATATTTTCATACCTAGATAGATTTCATAAAAATCTTTCCTCATATCTTATCTTACGGTACATAATAATAGTGTTGGAAATGATATTGCTCTATTTCGTATTATATTTTCCTCTTTATCTTACTTACCATTCCATCGGCATCCTAATATTTCCACCCTCATGCAGACGGTGCGAACGTGCTCGCTGTAGGGCAGGAATCGAACCCGGGTTGCTATAATGGGAGGGTCTAGTCTTTGTTCAACCACTGTGTAAGTGTTTGTGTTGCCCGCCAGCAACTGCAACAAAGAAAAAAAAATGTTAGTGCTGCAATTTTCGCTCCAGTTATTTTTTTAACAATAATTATTTATCTGAAATGTGCGTATTAGATTATTTATCAAGTTTATTTATTAAATATTTGCAAAAAAATATAATCTAAAACAGAAAGTATAACATAAATATGAAATTAGCCACACAAGCCATACGCAAGTTTAGTTTTAAACTTGATTTTTTAGCAGCTTTAACATTTTTAAAAATAATTTCATAAGTTTAACTATTATTCAAAATATCTTCACGATAATTGAAACGCCTATTGTTTCAAAACCCGACAAAACCACTTAGATTAAGTTTTGGGAAATCGCAAAAAACTATTTTGATGTAGTAATTACTACATTTACACGCATTTGAAAAATGGTTTCAGTTTTCAGTCAAAACTACGCGAAATTGTTTACATGCAATTTAGAAACAGGTTTATAGATTGATTTGAAAACATTTTCGGCGCATGCGCATTTGGCTAGTGTAAGTGACAGATACTCTTCACTCCAAATTCTTCTTTGCCATATTCCAATTATATGACTAAAATAAGTCAAACTACAATTTAAAAAATTTAAGAAAATCAGAGATCTGGGATATCAACTGCTTCACATATATTGATACTGCATGCAAAATTCTCTGTAACTATGAAAGCGTTATCTGAAGGATCACTGTATTTTTTGTGCTTTTCCTGTAGAACATTAACGTCTTTTAGCTTACTTTATTAGACTTTAAACCACCATTTTTTTTTTAAATTGTTTAATATTCGCCAGTACAATCTGCCATTGTAATTATTATATTTTATTCAAATTATTTGAACTTTTGATACTGTTAAAACATACCTCAATGGGTAATATTTCCTTATTAAATTGTTGCAAATAAACTTTTGACATTACCATGACCACGTGATTTCCAAACCGCTGCACTGCTTTGCTAATTTGGATTTGCTGGCATTAGATCCAAATCGGTCGTGAATTTGTCGGATTTTGAAACTAACATGACATTTCAAACGTATATGAATTTGTTGAGTTTTGATGCTGAAACATCACATCAAATTATGGAGATGAGAAAACGAATCCGTTGCAGCATCAAACACATTTTATTTTATTGGGTTTTGACACTAAACGATTCAATTATACTGTTATATAGAATAAATTAACGTGACCCTTAATAAAAAGTGGTGCATAAAGTCATCATAAAAATCAAATTAAACTTTGCAGCTAATTGACGTAATTAATTATGAATTTCCTATAAGAAATATGTGCGATAAAACTGTGGCAAATCATAAAATGAATATTAATTATACCCCATGCCACAAGCAGTTGAGGGTTAAATTTTAATGATACGTTAGAGGAGGAACTCCTCATCTCAAACGTGACTGATGTAGCTAGCGAGATCTTTCGAACTTTTCATAATTAATTATTAATTTACTATTATACACCATCATCTAAAGGACGTGATTAATATTAAAGAGAAAGATAATGAAAGATGAATACCTTCCTCAAGGAACTTTTTGTAATTTCCGTACATTTGATTTATTGCAAGGTGGAAAAATAATTAAGAACTTTCAGGAAAGACATTACGAATCTGTGGTGAATTTCAAACATCATGTAAATATTTTTTAAGGAGGAAACTTTGTTTGACCTTGTTAAAAATTTCTTTTATTATTTACATACCAAACGGACTTTTAACATAAGAACAAAAAGTTAAATATCGTATATAACAAAATTTTAATATTAATAGTAGTAAATAAATTACAAAAACTATGAACAAAATGAAGTATATTGTTTTTCTCGATTATTAATACATAAGAATTTTTCTATAATATATCGAGCAAATTAGCTTTTTACTATCTATGAAAATGTTGGCAAAATTGCAGAAAAAGGCAAATTTGACAGAAATTCTAATTTCCGAGTACCCATTGGTAACTAACTCGTACAAAGTGACCGTGACATAAAACTTACGGCTCCAAATGAAGTACCACTTCCGGTTTATCATATAGGTATAGACAAAATATGTTTCAAATTATACACGAGTTTTAAATACCAAATTTGAGAAGTATTGAATCATGTTTTAATATATTTTTTCAAGAAAATCGTTTTTTAGCTTCCTGTAAAGTAGTACCTATTACCGGTTTATCAATTTTAGAAAACATCTAATATGTCGTTCTCATTGTTATAAATGTTTTAAATACCAAATTTGAAAAGTTTTGGATTGTATCAATTTATTTTTCACGAAAATCTGTTCAAAGCTTCAAATATAGTATCACTCCCGGTTTATCAATTGTATCCAAAATCTAATATGTTGTTCCCCTTGATATAAAAGTCTAAAATACTAAAATTGATTTATATTTTATTCATTAAAAACTGTTATGGGCTTTATGTTAAGTATCACTTCCGGTTATTCAATTTTACCCGAAATCTAATCAATACAGAAAGCTTAAATACGGAAAATAGAAATATTTGGAATTTTGCTGTAAGAGTTAACGTGGAGGAACAATTTGTCACACACACACTCACGCACGCACTCGCGCGCACCTACACACACACACACACACACACACACACACACACACACACACACACACACACACACACACACACACACACACACACACACACACACACACACCTACGGTATGACGGGAGGTAAAAAATATAATTATGAAATATATTCTAAATTTTTGAGACATCATTTACTACTTGGGCGTCTATATACTGTATTTTTAAATTATCATGACATTTACTTTTATTTTAATTATTTTCCGTGCTAGTGAGGGAATAGACTATTTCCCGCTTTTATCTTGAGATGAGAACATTTATTTCCCGCACAATTGTACAAACAAATTTTAAGCATTTTACCTGTGTCACAGAAGTCATACTGGAACAGCTAGTTTTCTTTTAACTTAATAAATTGCTGCTATGAACAATATGATCAGGTTACGTAAAATTTATCAAACTTTCTTTATAGCTTACCTAATACATTTGTACTCGTTAAATGAATTTGACCACATGAGCGTCTTTTTGTCCATGATCACGGACACTCACGAAAGTAAAAGCGACATCGCGACCTATCACGCACGACTTATATGCGTGTTTCACGCTGCCCATATTCACGAATTTATTTTGACACTCACGCCCGGCGAGTCACGTAGTTATTTAATTCTACATTCAATTTCATATACTAGAAATACTATTTTCTAGCCAAAAAATTACTACTGATGACATATTAGTAATAAGAAGAATGTAAAATAACATATTGAATTAAAAAACTGAAATTTAAAAAATTTCAATCACGCCCGATCATTCACGATACATTTTTAATCCCTCACGCTCATGTCCAATGCTCCAATCACGACGCAAAGTTTAAAATATAATCATGTTCACACGGGTCTCATCGTGATTCATCATGACCCAACAAAATACACGACCCGCGCCCACGTAAAACAAAACCATACACTTAATAACCTAACCTATCTTACCCTATCTAATATAATTTTTAAGAGGGAAAAATAATAATAATAAAATCAATGAAACTATAAATTTTAATTTATTAGGTACTGTCACAAAAGTACATGCTTTCGAAATTATATTAGGTCTAGATAATCAATCGTTGTGAAATACAAAGAGCAAACATATTTATAAATCACGCTAAGTTTTGTGATATTTTTCCATACATTCAATCAATCATTTATTATTTCTTGATTCTTGTCAAAAATTATACAATGATATTTATCGAATTTACATCGTAGCCGTATACGTTTTCTTTTAACTAGTGCTGTGAGGATCCGACACAACTTGGATCCGAGAACCCAGATTACAAAGTATCCGGATCCTCGAATATCTGATGTTCAGATATTGAAGCAGATATCCGAAAATTAATTCGAATTTGAATCTGGATCTGAACTTGGATCCGGATTTGAACGTGGATCCGGATCTGAATTTCGATATTTTGTTTACAGATCCGGATCCAAATATTCATTCTGGATCCGATCAATTTCAAAAACAGTGGTCATAGGTTCGTTGAAGGTAGCGAAATACCTATCGTGCACGTTTTTCGCATAAAAGGGATTGTTTTTGTTACCTATTTATAGTTCTGTGGAATTGAGGAATTTCCTTCTTAGCGGATGCTAAAAGTCGTCCAACAGATATTTAAACAGCCGCCAGAAATATGCCGACTATTAATTTACTACGTCAAACAAAAATGCATAGTGGATTATCATCAGATTTATTTGGTTTTTGTTAGACCCGATGCTAATATTTAAATGTAAGGTTTAATATTGAGAATATTCGAATCAGAGGATTGATCCAGATATTGAAATCCAATATATAAAATCCGATAAACATACTCATATTCGAATCTAAGATCCGATACTCAAATCCGTTACCAAGATTCGATATTCGGATCCGGATTTAAGATACGATACTCAGATTCGGATCCAAATTTCAATACTCAGATTCGGATCCAAAATCTGATACTCAGATCCGGATCCAAATTCCAATACTCAGATTCGAATCCAAAATCTGATACTCAGATCCGGATCCGAAATCCGATGCTCACATCAGGATCCAAAATCCGATACTAAGATTTGGATCCGAGATCCGGATAGTTCAACATTCAATTATCTGGATATCCGGATATTTTTGGATCCGAAACTTTCCTGATCCGGATCCACCACTACTTTTAACACACCACATTTTGACGTACTTTATGTTCATTTTCTTTGCGTATATATTTTTCATACAGTTTCAAATGAAAATATATACTCAAAGAAAGGGAACTTATTTCTCTGTTAAACGAAATGATAGTTTGCTATATTTACATATTTGACATGTCCTACTACCGCCATTAATTTAGTTCCCTAAAATTCCGTTGAAGTCGCTGTGTTGCATGCTACTCTGCGGTTAATAAATAGCAATAGAGAATGCGTATTCATTTTAAGGACTAATTGTAGGCGTTGTAAATTAATTTTCAGTTAACGTTAAGTTTTGCATTCCCTAATTTTTCGTATTAATTTATTTGTTGTGAAAATAGCATTATATTTACTGGCGACATTTATGGCTGAAACAATTAACCAAGTATGCAAATAGTATTTAGAAACAAATTTTAATGAACCGCAGTAAAACAATTAAGATAAATATCTAGTGGCTTGTAAATAATGCAAACGAATTGGAAATTAAAATCACATTCATAAATCAGAATATGCAAACGAGGAAAATTCACAATGTGAACTCTCCATTGCTGCTTTGAAAAGAGATTCATTCTCTTAGTGGCGTTTTACTTTGTCATAATTTTATAAGTTATTGCGACAGGTAGTGCAGTGAACTGGTCGCAATACGGCGCCATATTTTTCCCTTTTGTTTTGCAGGAAAAAACGCCGTAGTCGACTTGATACATGAGTCCAAAAGGTAATCAATTACTCTGTAAATTAAGACTTCAATTTACAGTATTAATACAATGTTGATGTATTACAGCGGTTTACTGTACCTATATCATGTACAATTTATGTCGCATAATATCTGGTTTGCATGAGGTATTATCGCCTTTATCGCATTAAATTTTTCTTGAAACATGGAATGAAACGTTATTTTTAATTGTGTTTATCTTTGTTAATTAACAATTTACTATTTATTTTTTATACAATATACATTATAAAGCAGACATAGCAGGTATCATGCAATTTATATTAACTGTCCTGTCACATAAATGTTTGTTACCACTCCGACTCAATAAATAATGTTTTAATATGAGAATTATACACTTGAATTATTAAGAATAAGAAAAGCAGGTAGACCGTGGAAAACAAAATTTTCATTATCATTTTAAACAATTTATTTTTTACTGACTTGTAAACTTCATTTATTGATAAGACCTACTACTTTTGAAAATTAATGTTTACTAGTTACAAACTAGTAAAATTGACGACTAACTTGTTAATTTTACTAGTAAGCATGGTAGTGTTGAAATGAGAAAATTGTGTTTTGTTACTGTCATACATATTGAAAATAAGTGTCAATGGGGTCCTCCACTTTAATTTTTTTTATAATTTTAAAACGTTAACTGCGATACATATCGCCCGCGATATCTAACCAGATGGTGACATCATGCAAAAGCTAAATTCGCTATTTCATTCTTCAGGTGCGGAGAGTATATAATTTTTATTTTTGGACCAATTTTAACGATTCTTGTAGCAGTTTCAATGTCCTTTTCTACAGGATTATTAGCTTATAATAATATAATACATATCTCGGGCGATATGTAACGCACACAATTAATTATTTATTATTTCTGTGCGATACATATCGCCGGGGATTTATATAAACTTGCACGAACTTGTTATAATAACGTGCGTTTTATTTATTTTCATTGTCAGTCTAAACCTAGTGAACTGTACATTATTATAGTTTATTTTTTATAAGATTCTCAGACAGAACAAAAAAATTCTTGAATTAGCAAAAAAATATTTCCCAGAAATGAAGTGAAAAAATAATGTAAATTTACTTTGTTTTTAGTTATTGTTATTACCAGAATATGTCATGTTATTTTTGTAAGATAAAACAATTAAAATTCTTATATACATAACTTTATCGTCTATGTATTCAATTTAAATTAAATATGTGCGGTTTTAGTTCTTGTAGGTATATACGGTTTGAGTCTAAATAAGTTCAGATATAAACCTAAAAGATAGATGCTTGAAATCAGCTACTACAGTTACTTATCTGTACACAAGATCTAGTACATATCCCCGGAGATATGTATCACACCACAGTAAAAACAAATTACATATCGCCGGCGATATGTAGCGTCAGTAACGCAATACTACCTTATTTTTGTTCCACAGTTAACGTATTAAATGAAAGTTCATTTAACTTTGAAGTAATTCGTAGTACTAAAAATTCTTAATTGATTTTAGTTTAACTGTATTTGATTATTAATGTCAAAATGACGTCACGGCGGCACCTATTGCTATCTTTCTCTCGCACCAGACTCTATAGCAGGCTGCAAGAGAAAAACTATCAAAGCTGTCAAATATATTTCTAGTGACTTAAAACTGTTGAAACTGTTAAACTCTTAATAGGATACTTAAAAATAGTCAATTTAACACCAGGCTGACTTAAAAACTTTCAAATTTTAAATAATGTTCTCTCGCTAATACGATATTGTTACTCATAACGAAACATTGAAAAATTGATTAATTAAGCTCTAACTTTCGCAACTTAATTACAAATGCGCGTACTACACCCGTACATAGTTAAATGCTTAGGGCAGCGACCATATTTATCTACGGTGACCATACGACCTTTATTTTAAAGGAAAGTTCTTTATTTGGTAGAACTTTCCTTTAGATTTATTCACTTCGTAAAAACTCAATTTTGCCCTTTATATCTATATATCGTCCTTTAAAGTATAAATAATTTATTTTCAAACTATTTTACTCAATTTTATCAAATATAATATTAAAAATTATTAGCTTTGAGCATATTAGTTAAAAGTTTGCCTATGTATTTCGCTGGATGGCAATGAAATGTAAGTCATCATAGAATTGCTCTGCGCTGCAATCTGTAAAGACTAACGCTTCCATTTGGCAGTGTTTGTTTACATTCATCGTCACTTGGGACACTTGTCACTGATTACACATTTTCATTGTATTTATTTACTAATTTACATTAAGGCAAGTTGACGGTTACGAGCTTCCACATTTTCGACATGTTACCTGCAAAATTTAGGATTATTTGTTTTGGGGGGTGAAGGGTTGGTAGTGTGTTTTGGTGTTGCTCATAATGGTTTGTCCCTTTTTACCTCGTTAAGGAGGTATAGGGATTGTGCTAAGACTCGCATATCGAGATTTTGGTAAATTACCACGTTTTAAGGTCCCTAGAATCCAATTTTAACATTTTCACGATGATGTCTGTGTGTGTATGTGTGGATCCTCCACTCTAACTCAAATACTATTATCAGAAAATTTTGAAACCTCGTATATCGAACTTTTTTGTAATGGAAAGAGCCCATTCGATTTTTGTGAAAATCGGATAGCCGGAAATGGAATGCAGTTTCCAGCATAAGTAAATATGTAAGTATGTATTTAGATTAATAAAAACTAACGATACAGAAAATGTTTAAGCTAATCCTCATTTTTGGATTAGTGAATTCTATTCTATCCCGGTATTTAAAATTTAATCTTCATTTTATTATATCTCCGGTAGCTCAATGGTTAGAGCAACGCCTCATGTCATGAGTGCCCTCGGGGCTCTTGGTTCGAATCCCACTAAGGCATGGATGTGTGTGAATGTGAACCGTAATTGGGATTTAATCATGTTGAGGGGTTTAAAAAAAGGTAGTTACTTGGATTAGATTAGACTATATTTTAAATTTTAAGAAATAACTGCCAAAATTGGAGTAAAATTTGCTAATACAAAAATAAGGATTAACATAATCTTTTTTGTGACTCGGGCTGCAAATGGCGGTAGGTATTGTGTTGGTCACGCCGGATTTAAAACAAAAATATAATCACCGTACTTATAACCGATCGCACAGCTCATAGACGCTGGGACGCTACACATTGCGCTACGCAGGAAAGTTTCTCTTTTACTTTTTTTTACAGATTCCCGTAAAATATTAATAGAAGACTAAATTTTTACTACTATTAATTTTAGTTTTTATGTAAATACCTATTTACTTTTTCAATACAATTTTCATATTAATTCTTATTTATTATCGTAAATATATAACAAAATAAGTATAAACAGTAAAAGTTATCAAAATATATTAATTATCAGTAGTTTCACAGCATCCATATCTGTGAAACTAAATATGTATTAATATGTATTTATATATATATATATATATATATATATATATATATATATATATATATATATATATATATATATATATATATATATATATATATATATATATTAAATATGATATATGGCAGATTAAACTTTTCTCCACAAATTGTATTATTTACGTTTATAATTGCAATATAGAAGTTAAATTAGTTCGTTAAAAATAATTCAGAAATATTATTGGTGGGTTGCAACTTGCCTTGCAGGTTATATCAAAGATGGCGTCCAATTGTGTATGGCCAACAGCGTTCACTTACCACTCTGAATTTGCTTATAGCTTGTTGATTACAAGCCAAGTGAAACGCTGAATGAGGGAAATGACTGGCGAGCCGAGTAGACGAGTCTGTCACTTCCTTGAAGTAAAACAGCTACGTGACGTGTATTTTATATATTTTATTTATTACTCACTTGTAAATCAAATTTGAAATTAAAACCAAAAACTCTCTGTTGCAACAAATAATAATAAAATGTACACTTTATATTTAATATTACTGAATAAATAACGATTAAGAAAAAATATATACAGTAATGTCTGCTTTTTTCTTAAAAGAGAACAAAAAAAATTACTACTTATTGTTTTTGTGCCTCAGAGTATAATTTAATTATCTTAAAGTTCTCTTATTCCTTTTTGCCTCCCATTTACCAATAATTCTAACTCTCAAAATAAGTGTGAAATTATCTTCGTTTCGTTAAGCCTCCATTGTGCAATAATACAAATTTTACATTGTTTAAATTACATTATCGACGCATTGTCTACATTTGACATCATTGTTTATATTATTTACGCATACTTTACATACGTATGTCAACTATCATTGATTACGCGTATACGCACATTAAAGGGGAATAAATTACCTTTCGCCAAAATAATACTTATTTGTTACCGAACGTAAAACTCTAGAACTCTAGATACTTAACTTAATCCTACACATTTATTTTTATCTCAGATTAACAGAACTGTGTCCAAACTTTGTTCTTTAAAGTAATAGTCTATACACTCAATAAATAATTAAGCACCTTTTTTGTTCCGCGCGAAATCAGTTCGGTGCACATATTATTTACTTTTCTGCCAAAATTATCATTGTGTCGTGAAATTACTGATTTGTCACCAAATAAAATATTTTTAATGCCTAGTTATGATTCTGTTACAATCGTCAGCATAGTAGCTACAATTAATTTACTTAGTTATTAAAAAATATGAATTCAATTAAAATTCAATAAAAAAAAATGCACCAAAGAACGATTTTCAAGTGGTAGGGTCAACGCTAATGCGTACATAGAACAAGTCAATGGGAAAATAATAAGAATCCAATATATTTTTATACTAGTCCATAGGCGCCGAATGCATGGGTGCTCTGGGTGCTTGCGCACCCATATTAAAATTGTAATGGGTGTGGAGCACCCATACAAATTATTCAGTTATAGATGTTTTTTATTCAAAATTACTATTTAAACGCAACTTCCGAGTTACCGAATTAAAGATGGAAAAAACTCAAATACCAGTTGTTATTTTTAAACGTTACACTGACCATGTGCATTATTTGTTCCGAATTATTCGATGAAAGTTGGAATTAGAAATAGTTTGTCTGCGGGGCATGGTCACTTGGCTTTAGGCGGCTTTCTTCTAACCTCCACCCCACAGCATTATTGCATAATTATTTTTTACATAATTATCTACGCCCTTGGCTACAGCACCCATACATATTTTCAAAAACCGGCGCCTATGCCGGAGTCCAAAAATACAAAATAAAAACTTGTGTAAAACAGAACTAGTTTTTGTCCAACATTATATTGCAGCCCCTCCTTCATCCCAGTTAAAACCATGGTTAACGGAGTTCTTGTCGTCCCTGAAAAGTTAGGAATGTTACTATTCGTCGATGGGAGCCAACTATGAATATAACAATTTTCGAAAAATGTCTTC